>CM030361.1:72960018-73419143 GCA_017893485.1 Hemerocallis citrina | reverse complement strand
AGAGCTTTGACTTCTCTACTTTGGGGCATAGTGGCTGATAAGTATGGGAGGAAACCCGTCATTATGATTGGCATTGTCTCATCGTTAGTACTATTTTTTGAACTTATACTAATGTTGGTATTTATTTTTCTTGTTTTTGATATTTAGTGACTTTGCTGTTTCTGCTTCAGGATTGTGTTTAACACTCTCTTTGGATTAAGTACAAGCTATTGGATGGCAATTACTACGAGATTTTTTCTAGGAGCTTTTAATTGCGTACTTGGCCCAGTAAAGGTATTCTACTTCTTATGGAATATTGGCATTTTCAAATGATGCAATTTTAAATCGGCTCTATCAACTCTGAAGTTTGGCTGATGTTCAGGCATATGCTGCTGAGATTTGTCGACCAGAGCATCAAGCTACAGCCCTATCATTGGTAAGAATCTTCTAAACTAGAATTTTGTGTGATAACTTGATCATGCCTATATTAAAATCTAAGTAAATAAAATAAACCTTCTTATATGGACCAAAGCTTCTGAGGTATTTGAGAAAATGTCAAGTCAGAGAAGAGAAGATGGAGGATTAGGAATAAGCATGGGATCTTAAGTTGTGTCTTTGCTAAAAAGATGCTCGGGAAAGTCTCATATTACTCAAACATTTACCGAGCTAATGTTTCAAAGGAACATAACTGTCCCGCACCCATCTTCTTTTCTAGACCATTGGTAGTAGTTCAATCAAATCACAACTTAGCCTGGTATACCTTAGACTAAAAAAGTGATTCCTGATGTAGATTGATTATATTGCTTGTTTTGCGCATCTCATTTTAGGTACTAACATCAAGTTTCTTTTTGAGGTTGCATAACTTAGAGTTAGTAACATATTACTCAGCATATCCCTCTTCAGGTCAGTACAGCATGGGGCGTATCTTTGGTGGTTGGTCCAGCTATTGGTGGCTTCTTAGCGCAGGTAATTAAGTTTGTGAATTCTGAGATATCAATATACTACTCGAGATTCAGATTTATTTTCTTAGTTTATTTTAAGTCTTGTGAAACCCTTTGATTTACTTCCATTTTCCGGTCTCTACATACTCTTATTAATCTTTGAAAGTAAAATTGCTGGATGCAAATAAAATACGTGTTATTTAATGAGGACAGGCAGAATGCAAATTAAAATTGTAGTGCATATCTAGGAAGATGCTCCCTTTATAACTCATTAGTGCCGATAAGTTGTCGACTATTGAATGAGTGTGGAAAATGTTTTACCCTAGAATTTATGGATGATGTTCTGGCCCCGTTTTTTAAGCCTATATAATTTTTTACTACGTTATAATAATAATAAAAGTTTGAAACCAGTATCATCATGGGTAAATTGTTTGTGATTAACACCCTTTCTGTCAGCCTGCAGAGGAACTTCGAAAGATCTTTTCCAAAAAATCCATTTTTGGGAGGTACCTGTTGTTATCTACTACTTGAATTTGATTATCGTATATTTGTGCTTACACTTTTTGAACCATTGACAATGTTTTGTAGATTTCCATACTTCTTGCCATGTCTTGTAATATCGGTCCTTTCCGTTGGTGCGCTTGCCATTAGTTTTGATCTCCCTGTAAGTAACAGTGCTCCTATGCTCTTGATCTGATCTTTAGCTTCATTTTGTTTCTTATAAAGGCTTAAGCGTCATTTGGTGAGCACTCAAATTTCTTCATCTCTCGAATTTTATACTCCGTAGAGAATTTTCTTATTCCAACACTTCTACTCAGAAGTCGCTACACTTCTACTGGTAGCGAATTTTGCTCAACACAGTACTAAATAGAGCGTAGGTGGATTTATTCGAATTAATAGATTGTAAATCTTCTGAAATGTACATGTTATGAAAAGTGGAGCAGTAATGCAATAATTCAGATGCAATAAATTTAGCAGTGCAAATCATGATGCTCTACAAATTTTGGAAGGAATAAAATATAACAATCAAATAAATATGAAAATTAAATTAATTTTTTTGTAGAAACAGAGATGTTCAAAAGATTTTATGTACAATAACACTGAAGGTGATATTATTTGACCTAGTAGAAATTTAGAAATTATATAATGGAAACAACACTAAATCCTTTTTAAAGCAAGCAAGGGATATATGTTGGGATTGTATATCTTGCATACTTGAGTTCGATGTGAAGAAAAGATGTTGAAGCGAGAAGATGAATCGAAGCATCGACGGAATAAAAGAAGTCAGCAACAGCAGTCGGAAAAACAGAGGCTTGGGGACAATCGACCGCCACTTGGGCAATCGACCGCCCAAACCCTCTGGTTTGGAATTGACCTGACACGGTCGATCGTCAGCAGCGTGCAACAGCTATTGGACTGGGTCTAGGTGATATATTTTGGGCTCAACTTCTCCTCTAGGTTAGATCGTACAGCTCCTATAGTGTGGTTGTTTCTTCAGGAAATATCAAACAATTTTTGTATCAAGATTACAACCTAGGGTTTCTTTAGATCTGTATATAATATTGTAAATTATCCATTGAGAGACTAAGTACTTCATTGATAATTCTCCTTTGTAATCTACTGATTATCTTCTAGTGAGGCTCGAGAGATAGATATGTTCTTGGTGAGAGTTTGTAACTCTTGTAATCTTCTCTAGATGAATCTTTGTTATTTTCCCCCGGATTAGGGTTCGCCCAAACTGGGACAAATCTTTGTGTGCTTTGATCTACTTGTTTGGTTGTTCGTCAGATCGGTTATCGCTTCTTGCTACTAAAGCTCCAACTCTGCTGCGTCAAATTTCTAACAACTGGTATCAGAGCTATGAGCTTCTTGCTACTAAAGCTCCAACTCTGCTGCGTCAAATTTCTAACAACTGGTATCAGAGCTATGGTTTACGAGTTCCTTGGTGAAGATGACAGGCCACAGCCACGTGAAGATCAAGTAGTTTGACGGTAAGATCAACTTTAATCTCTGAAAGATGGACATGTATGATGTACTAGTTCAAGAACGTCTACATCTAGCCCTAGGTGGAGATAAAGGAAAGTCATCGAACATGAAGGAGTGGAATGAGATTTTTCTAAGAGCCCTTAGTATAATCTGATTGTCACTGACGGGCGAGGTCAAGCGTAACTTCCTTGAGGAGAAAAGCGCGGCGAGTCCATGGGCAAGACTCATAATTGACTACTCGGGATCATCGTTATTGGATCGGATCTACTGGAAGAGAAAATTATTTTGTTTCTCAATGAAGGAAGGTACCGCTCTTCAAGATCATATCACAGAGTTCAGTCAAGTGTTATCTGAATTGAGGGCAATAAAAACAGATGATCTAAGCGAAGAGAAGAAAGCTTTTAACTTGATATATTCATTGTCAGATTCACACGAGCATTTGACAACTACCATGCAACATGGAAAGTCTGCCAAGGACAACTTTCGGTGGCTAAGGTGATCAAGGGTTTGAAGGAATATCAACTTAGGAAGAAGACTCAGAAATTATCGTCTACCTCTACAAGTTGCTTAGCAGTAGAAGATCCTTCAATTGAAAGGAGAAGTGTGATCCGTTGGCGATATTGCAAAAAGGTTAAGCATTACAAGAAGGATTGTCGCTGGTTGCTGAATCAGAAGAGCATCAATATTGTAAGTACTTATAAATCAGGTGATAATTTCGATTGTTTCCTTGTTTCAAATTCTTTAGATGTGGAATCTAGTTGGTTTCTTGATTCAGATAGTTCTACTCACATTTACTTCGAGGGGGAGTAGCTTTCTACTTGCAAGTCAACAACATGCCGTTGTGTGAGATCTAGTGAGGTTTGTGATGTAGTTGGTGAGAGAACAGTTGAGTTGGAGATATAAGATGGAAACAAGTACACTCTAATGGAAGTATGTATATACCTCTGCTGAAAAGGAATCTGTTATTCGTGGGAACTCTAGAGGATGCGGCTGTAAGTACACATCTCGATGTGGGGTTCTGTCTGTTTGGGAAGGACTTCGTAAGGTGATGTTTGGAAAAAGGGGTGTTAGGCCAAGTCAACGCAACCTCTACAAGCTTTGTGGGAATCAAAAATCTTGCACATGTGTTTCTATGCCCGTTATTCTTCCTAAAGTGTCATCTAGTCTACCACAACTAGAATCATCGAAGTGAGACCACGACGTTCGAATATCGTCGAGAGGTGGAGAGTGCCTAGGGGTAGGCAGAGTTAGTGTGAAGGGTGGTTCCTCCATATTAACGCCTACTGGGGTGTGCCCTTGAGGGGCATACTGATTGGTGAGATAAGCTGGAAGATTGATTCAACTAGCTGAAGAAGCCACCGAACCGAGTTCGTTTAAAAGTGGAGAATGAATGAGTCTAGATGAGTTTTGATCACATAGTGTTGATAGAATGAGTAAACAATCCAAGGTGGAGATTGTTGGGATTGTATGTCTTGCATATTTGAGTTCGTTGTGAAGAAAATATGTTGGAGCGAGAAGAAGATTCGAAGCATCGATGGAGTAAAAGAAGTCAACAGCAGCAGTCAGAAAAAACAAAGGCTTGGGGACAGTCGATTGCCACTTGAGCAATCGACCTCCCAAACCCTCTGGTTTGGAATTGACCAGATACGGTCGGCTGCCACTTTGGGCGGTTGACCATCAACTACGTGCAGCAGCTATTGAGTTGGGTCTAGATGATCTGTTTTGGGCACAACTTCTCCTCCAAGTTAGATCGTACTGCTCCTATTGTGTGGTTCTTTCTTCATGATATATCGGACGGTTTTGTATCAACACTACAACCTAGGGTTAATCTAGATCTCTATATAATATTGTAAAGTCTCCATTGAGAGACTAAGTACTTCACTGAGAATTCTCCATTGTAATCTACAAATTATCATATAGTGAGGCTCGAGAGATAGATAGGTTATTGGTGAGAGTTTGTAACTCTTGTAATCTTTTCTAGTTGAATAATATCTCCCTTATTTCTCCCAGGATCAGGGTTCACCCAAACCGGGATAAATCTTTTTGTGCTTTGTGTGCTTTGATCTACTTATTTGGTTGTTTATCATATCGGTTATCGCTTCTCACTGCTCAAGCTCAAACTCCACTGCACCAAATTCCTAACACTATATATTCTCTTAATTATTTGTTCTTAGGTTTAGTCTATCACCTTCATCTACATGTTAAGATTGTTGCCAACATATTTCTTTTCTTCACCAAAAAAAACAAGATAAACATATTCCTTTCTTACTTCTATTTTATGTTTCAACTCATTGGATTATATTTTGTTCATTGACTGAGAATATGGAAATAATCACTTGGGACAGGAAAATTATTTTTTCTCTTTAATTCTTTTTTGCTATTTTCCTCTCTCTCTCTAATTTGGTGTACTATTTATGTAGGAAACAATTCACAACCACCCTGAAAGCGAAACCAAAGATCCAACAGTTGAATATTCAGATGTATCTTCTTATTTATCTGATATTAAAGATATTGAAAGGGGAGCTGGAGAAAGAGTTCCTCCTCCCAAAGAAAGCCTTTTAAAAAATTGGCCATTAATGTCAGCGATTATTGTATATTGTGTTTTCTCCCTTCACGATATGGCCTATACAGAGGTATTGTTTTGATATTTTAGCATACCTTTCTGCCTTTCCTAAATGGATGCATTCATTGCTATTTTCTATGTTTACATTTACACATTAGCTTGCTTTTTTTCAGTATTCCTGATTGTAAAGTTGTCCTCAGATAGGGAGTAAATTTCCAATGTACGTGTGTTCTAAATAAAATTTTGCTTTCACCACCCCAACCAAAGATAAAGATATCACTTTGTATGATGATCTTAATACATAAAATATTTTGTGTAGATGTTCTTGTAAAAGATAAAATGCTTTCGAGTGAGAGTTCGGGCAGCTAGGCAGGATAGGCAATCCTCTTCGCAAAACCCTTACAGCTGTTTATGATTCCAGTTGTTAAAGATCAATTCCCGCTATCAGCCAAATGGGGATAGGCCAACTTTAACTGTGACTTCACTAATATTAGAAGTCTGTTACGGTTCAGGGATTTAAGTTCAATTTCTCAGAGAGTTAATTACTGAGGTTGCTCCATGTTAGCAAAAGAAGTTTCCAACTCGGGAAAGAAAAAAAATATCAGTGGAATCCAAAAATGTATTTGTAACGTAATGGAGAGTATATGAAGGTATTCCCCACTCATCTTCCAACTTTCCTATCTGGTATAGGAAGCCCCTATAAACTGACTCACACGAATGATGTCAGCTTTATAGCAGAACTCATAATTATTGATGTGTTAGGTTAAGGAATATTTATGCAAAATCTCTGTATAGAAGTGCTCTAATAAATTACACTGGTTGCATGAATTAATGTATGTGTAATAAATTTTAAGGCATGCATCCCTGTTTCATTGTTTACTAAATCTTTGCTTGTCCTTAAGTTTTGATGTTCATCTACTCTAATGGAAAATATTGACTTGTACAATGTAAATTCTCAGACATTCTCCCTATGGGCTGAGAGTGATAGAAAACTTGGAGGGTTAAGCATGTTAAGTGAAGAAGTTGGTCAGATTCTTGCTATCTCAGGTAAGTGTTGGAATGCATCTTTTGGCATAATTAAGTAGGTTCTTCGTGTTTTGATCGCAATGTTTGATTGATGATGACTTCATGGTCATTCAGAAACGATAGGCTACTTAGTGACTAATTTCATTAATTACACACAAATTTTAACTTCTCTGAGACAAGTTTTATTTTTTCATCATAATTTGCAATCATTTTTTTATGTCATGAAACTTCAAGAAAAAATGAGGGTTCTTAACACTTGTAAGTTGTACCCCTATTCATTAGTATGCTTAGTTTACATTTGCTCCCCACAACTTAATATTTTTTACATTTGTCCTCAACAATGTGGATGCACACTAAGGTTATCCTTATATTAATATTGTCCTAAGTTATCCCTTGTTAAATTTTTACCATACATGCAAATTACCATTTTGCCCTAACCTCAAAGAAAATAAAACTACCCAACCTTATATCCCTCTCTGCCGTTGTATTTCTCCACTTAATTGTCCTCCTATTCTACATTAATCTCTGCAAAAGAATTGGTAGATATGTTGATTTCAGATAGATTGTTTGCATTGTCGAACATGCAAGCCCCACCCATTCTAGAAAAGCTAGACAGGATTCTGGTATCACTAGGGAGGCTAAATTCCCACTCCTGAGCTCACACTCAGTCCCAAAGCTTACATTAGATCATGTTCTGATTTTTTTTCAATAGGGTGAGAGCGCACAGAGAAGGATCCGGAAATTTATATTTGAAAAGGCATAGTTGGATATTAAGGGCTTTCATCACATTGTTTGGGAGAAGTGGTCGCTCCCAACCAGTGGCATTCAAGCCGCTATCATCTGGAATGAGAAGATTCGTAGGCTTTGTTGAAGACTAAGGAGATGGAATCGTCAACACTTCTCTACCATCTGGACAACAAAGGATGCCATTATTGATGAAATCGATGGCCGGGAAAGGATTGATTAATCTAAGGATCCCTCACAATAAATTGTGAGGTTTTGACTATTCCTCTTGAGAGAGGATTAGGGGTGGCAACCGAGTAGGGTCAGCCCGCCGCCCACTCAGTCCGACCCGTCTCTGGCCTAAAACTAGTTTGGGCTCAGGCCCAAACTGCCAGAATTGGCAGTCTGGTCTTGTTCTATCTTCTGCCGAAAACGGCCCACATTTTCGGCCCAGTCTGAACCAGATCATTTTCGGCCTGAAACTGCTTCACCCGGGCCCAGCAATATACAAGTAGCCACCCCTCTCATTCCATTTTCTTCACTCAAAAATCTCCAAACAATTCTCTCAACTCTCTTTATTCATTCCAAAAAATTTCTCTTCAACCTACAATTCATTCTGAATCAAATCAAGTCTCATCTCTTGCAATCTTTGAAAGAAAAGAGGTGATTCAAGTGAAGAAAAAATCATCTCAAGTTCTTGACTCTCTTTCAATCTTTGGAATTAAAGAAGCGATTCAAGTGAAGAAGCAATCAAGAAGCTTCTCAATTTTATCTTGCAATTCTTCTAGGGTGGTTACGGTATCAATTTTAATTATTCATAGTTCAATAATACTTGGTTGTTAATTTTTAGCTTGTAAGTTGTAATTTTTTTATATAACTTTTCATATAAATTTTGAATTTTCATACACAAATCACAAATGGCATCACGATCACGTAGCCATAGCGGACAAGAATCCACCAATAGTATGTCCAATACATCTTGCACACCTTTTGAATCAAATCCACGATTACTATTAGAGACCTGTTAAGATAAATCAGAGAGATGAAAACAATACTGAATATTGAATTGAGTTCAACCAAGTACAATACCACCTATATATAGAAGGAGAACAAATATCAAAACAACTATACAACCAATATGGGACTATCTAACACCCCCACTCAAACTCACGATGGGTCAAACAGTGTGAGTTTGCCTACTAAGTATCGAAATCTCTAAACATTATGAGATTTGGTGAAGAAGTCTGCAGTCTGCTGGGAAGAGGTAACATAATGGAGAGAAATGGTCCCTGCCTCAAAGCGCTCACGAACATAATGGCAATCAATCTCTATATGCTTCGTTCACTCATGGAAGACCGGGTGCTTGCAATGTATAGTGCACTCCGGTTATCACAATGAAGAGGAGTAGGTTCTGAAAAAGTGACCCATATCTGATAAAAGCCAGTGAACATGAACAATCTCTCTAGTAGTAGCTGTCATTGCTCTGTACTCAGCTTCGGTCGAAGAACATGTAACAACTTTCTGTTTCTTACTTTGCCATTAAATCAGCGAATCACCAAGAAATAGACAGAAATCGGTGGTAGACCGTCTGGTAGTAGGATCACCTGCCCAATCTGAATTAGAATATGCACTTAGCTCTAGTTTGGATGTAGCAGGCATGAATAATGAGCGAGTAATAGCACCCCGAAGATATCTGAGAATCCAAAGAAGAGCACCGTAGTGAACTGACGTAGGAGCAGAAACAAACTGACTGACGACACTGACTGCATGAGCAATATCGAGTCTGGTCATGCATAAGTAGACAAGCTGTCCAACAATATGTCTGTATCTAGTGGGATCAGGAAGGAGCTCACTATCAGTGGGACGAAGCTTCACATGAAGCTCTAAGGGTGTATCAACTGATCGACTGTCAGAGAGACATGCAGCGGAAATAATATCTGATGTGTATTTCTGTTGAGAGATGAGTATCTCCCTGAGATCCATGAGCAATTCTCTAGACCCAGAAAATAACGTAGTCTGCCAAGGTCTTTCATATGAAATTGCTGGTGAAGGTATTTCTGGGTGGATGTAATATCTGCAAGGTCATCTCCAGTAATGATCATATCATCAACATAAAGTAGTAGAAGTACCTTCCCCTGCGGTGATGACCGCATAAACATAGAATGGTACTGAGAACTCTGACTAAAACCAGCCTTGGTGCTACAAGGCGAAAAACACTCAAACCAGGCGCGAGGAGCCTGCTTCAAACCATATATAGCCCGACACAGCCGACAAACATGATGAGGAGGAGTAGGGAGGCCAGGAGGAGGATCCATATAAACAACCTCTAATAAGGTACCATGAAGAAAAACATTCTTCACATCCATCTAGTATAACGGCCACTGACGGATGACTGCAACAGCAAGAAGAGTGCGAACAGTAGTCATCTGTGCAACAGGAGCAAATGTCTCATCATAATCAATACCATGCTCCTGAGTAAATCCTTGGGCTACTAGACGAGCCTTGTGCCGCTCAATAGATCTATCAGGTTG
Organism: Hemerocallis citrina; assembly: GCA_017893485.1. Classification (NCBI taxonomy): domain Eukaryota; kingdom Viridiplantae; phylum Streptophyta; class Magnoliopsida; order Asparagales; family Asphodelaceae; genus Hemerocallis; species Hemerocallis citrina. Next base: position 73,409,394 of record CM030361.1, on the reverse strand, counting down.
ATATTTGACCTTGAAGATCCACTTGCAACTAATAGGCTAAACACCCTCTAGTAGAGGAACGACATCCCAAGTGTCAGTCTGATCAAATACACTCAATTCCTCTGCAATAGCATTCCTCCACTCGGGATATTGAATTGCATCCTGATAGGTTCTGGGCTCACGTGTACAGTGTATAGCAGTGAGATATGCATGAAACTGTGATGAGTAGGAAGCGAGGGTGGCAAAACCAAACTGGTCAGAAGGACCAGTGACATTAGGTGTATAACGTGCCGGAGGAATACCAGAAGTGGAACGTGTAGATTGACGAAGCGGTGGTGAACTGACAGGGTGTAGGGGTGAGGACGGTGGATTGGGTGCATGAGTCGGTGGGGAAGTGGGTGGGGTGGGTGCTGGCAACTGTGGGGATGCAGGTGGTGTTTTAGTAGTGGGGACAATAGGGTTAAGAACAACAGGAGATGTGAATGGAGCCAGATGAGTGGGATTAAAAGTAATGTGGGAAGAGGAGGTCGGGGAGCTAGCAACAACTGGGAAATCGAGAAATCTAGCATCCACATGGGGAGTCAGGTAGTAAGGAGAGTCTTCCACAAAGGATACATGTCGAGAAATGCGGACACGACCCGCTGATGGATTAAAACAACGATAACCTTTGTGTTCGGGACTGAGGCCTAGGTGAACACACTTAGCAGCACGAGCGGAGAGATTCGTGCGCTCAGTAGGAGGAAGAAGGACGTAATAGGTGCACCCAAAGGTGCGGAACATATTGTAGTCAGGAGGGGAGTGATAAAGAGCCTCATAAGGCATCGTACCGGCTAGGGCAGATGAGGGAATAATGTTAATGAGACTGACAGAGGTCATAACAGCTTCAGTCTAGAAAGTACGAAGGGCAGAAGAGGAGAGTAAAAGAGCGCGAGCCGTCTCAAGGATATGACGATGCTTGCATTCAGCTACACCATTCTGCTCATGTGTGTGAGGGCATGATTGTTGAAAAAAGGTGCCGTGAGACTGAAGGATCGATCTCATGGTGGTGGAAGTGTACTTACAAGCACCGTCCGATCGGAAATTCTTAATGCGCACACCGAACTGAGTGTGAACCATAGTCGTAAAGAACCGATAAATATCAGGTATCTCTGATCGCTGATGCATAAGAAAAATCTATGTCTAGTGAAGTCATCGATGAATGCAACATAATAGAGATAGTCTTTCTACGAAGGTACAGGAGAGGGTCCCCATATGTCAGAATGAACAAGTTGAAAAGGATGGGTGGTTTGAGAAGTGCTTTTGTGACTAAAGGGTTGTGCGATATGTTTAGCCAAGTGACAACCTTGACAATCAGATAAATGTTTAAAAGTAAGAGAACCAAGGGCACCACTACGATTTAAAGTCTGGAGACGAGACGCACTAATATGACCTAATTGTCTGTGCCACAGATCAGCATTAGAAGAAACAATAACGACAAAACTAAAAGTAGAGTGATGTGCACGAAGAAAATCTAGATAATACAGACGACCCTGACGAGTAGCACGCCCAAACTCCTTACCGGTGCATGAATCAGTAATTGAACAATCGGAAGAGTCAAAAGTAACAACAAGACCACTATCGCACAACGCACTAATGGAAATAAGGTTTATGTATAAATGAGGAGCATAAAGAACATATGGTAATGTGAGAGTGGAAGAGCTAATTGCCCCTGAATGTGTAACGAGAAGTGGTGAGCCATCAGCTGTGTGTAGAGATGGAGAATGAGAGGAAAGTGCAGTGCAGGTGGTGAACAGTGTCGTGCAGTGCAGGTGGTGAACAGTGTCTGATTACTAGTAAGATGATGTGATGCACCAGAATCTAAAATCCAAAACGAATTCATACCAGGAGTGGCAGAGAAGGCAGGAGCAGAGGAGCCATCATTGATAGACTGATCCATGAGCTGTAGTTCCAGCTGAGTGAGGCATTGCTGAAGAATAGCCCAATCAGCAGGAGACGCAAGGTTGAAGTGACGGGCATGGTCGAGGATGTAAAGGAAGAAGCACTGCGAGGAGGAATAAGACTAGTGTTGCTGTGACTGAGAGCACAATGAGGAGGAATATGTTGTTGGTGTCTGGATCGGGGTAGGGGGCAGGACGGTGCTACCAGTGTCGGAAGTAGAGGTGGGGTAGGGTGAGGAATGATGTTAGGAGAAGGTAGGAGACCGAAGGCAGACTGAAAGTGGCGCTGCTGCTGTTTGAATCTGGAGGAGGAACGAGAGGCGGTTGCATCGGAAAAGTCAGTGGAGGCAGAAATATGTGGGAGAGACTGAGATTCCATCAAGTAGTAATACCTGTATATATATATATATATATATATATATATATATATATATGCACACAGAGGGGCTGGGTCTGGCGTTGACGAAGGGGTTTGGGATTTGGGCGATGCTGTCGATCAAAACGGAGGAATGAGGTCAGGGTTTGGGGGGGCAGCGGCAATAGGAGGGCTGCGACGAGGGCCAGGGGACACGGCGAACGGGGAGCGGTGGCCAGGGGATCGCCGGCAGGGCTGTGTTGCAGCTGTCAGTCGGAGACAACGCACAGGGCAGCCGAGCAGGAGGGGAAGTCAACTAGGAGGTTGCTGGCGTCGGCGAGGTGTGCACAGGGCAGCACGACAGGGAGCAGGGGGTGGCCTGCGCGGCTGGTGCTGCGGGGAGGAGGAAAGAGGCGGAGGGGATTTTCTTCTGGAGGTTGAAGATGAATAATTTTTATTTTTTTTTGGAATTCTAGGGTTTTGGGAAGAATGAAAATTTTGTATAAGTTGGCTCTGATACCATGTTAAGATAAATCAGAGAGATGAAAATAATACTGAATATTGAATTGAGTTCAACCAAATACAATACCACCTATATATAGGAGGAGAACAAATATCAAAATAACTATACAACCAATATGGTACTATCTAACAAGACCGATATTATTAGAGAGTTTGATAGTATTCCGGAGTTTTCACAAACAGAAAACGAAGAAATTCTTATTGAAGAGACCCAAACACAAACACAAGACACCGATCTCCTGACTTCTTCTACCCAAAAACATAGAAGTGAAACCTCCAAAGTCCACCCACATATTTCACATTTGTTCCATCTCAAGCGAATCTGAAAGAGAGCCATAAAGTATTTAACAAGTGTAAAATCGCATACAAATGGAAAATGGGTGAAGGGATGGGTACACTTAGGCGACACTTGGTTAAAGCACACCTGGACTTATTACAAGATACTCTATCCCAATAAAAGATCAATCCTAAGTCTGGCCATATAGATAACCATAGTTATTACCATGATTTAGTACGTATGGAAATGGTTAAACTCATTATTAAGGATAAGTTACCATTTTCTTATTATGAAAGTAGGAACCTAGAGATGCTTAAGCAAACTGCCCTAAACCCCAATTACAAATGGATTGCTATGAACATCGATAAAGCTAATTGTTTTAAGTCTATAAAAAGGCTAAAGAGATGTTAGTTGCTATGTTGTATTCATTAACTTGTATGATTTCGTTAACCTCCGATTGTTGGAAATGTTGTAATGATGTTCCAATAATGTGTATAACATGTCATTGGATTGATACCGATTGGATCCTTCAAAAGAGGATCATATAATTCGGATTTTTTGAAGTATCCCTATAATAGTGCGGCTATCACATCACATATTATAAAAGCATGAACTGTAAATCACCCTAGTGTGGTGAATAGGGTGATTGTGTGAAAATTAAAAACTTAAAATAAATGCATCAAGCAAGGAGATAGAGTTAGAGAAAGCAAAAAGAATAAGCACGCAGGACACAATGATATAATGTTGTTCGACCCCGAGGACTACGTCCACACCTCCTACTTGTAGCAATTCTCCGACACAAGCGTTGCACTATATTTAAAATTCCGTACACTGAGTTCTCGGTATTCAGGCCGAGAGTCCTATTACACTCACAGGACTTCTCTGTATAAGCCCTGTAAAAACTGCCTCTTATCGAAGCGAAAGAAAAAGAAAAATAGCAAGATCAATGTCTTGACTAAGAAAGTAATAAAACTGCACACTCTCGGATCGTTGATTGAATATTAAGTTCATAAGAATTATAGTTGAAAGAGGTGAAGAATACTCAGTGAATTCACCTCTATTTATAGGGTGAAGAATTATATCTTTCCCAAAAAGTGAAAAGATATTCCAAAATATTTGTTCAGTGCAGGTTATGGTCGATTGCACTTTATGAGCAGTCCACCGTCCATCTAGTCCAAAGACGGAGAGGTGGATGGTCGACTGTCTCACTTTTTGCACTAAAAGTGCGGTTGACCGTTCCTACGTGCAGTCGATCGTAATCTGCCAGACATGATTATTTGGTGAATTCACTTTATATTCTTTCCAAAACTAATTATTCAATCAATGATTTTTTTACATAATAATTCCTCACATTAAAATAAACAAATAAACTAAGTCTTGCTAGCTTCTTGAGGAATTTAGCATATGTTTCTTGTGTGAAAGTCTTCTTGATATTTTGTAATCTTCTTTGATACTTTCCTTTTTAGTTTGATTCCAAATCTCTTTTAAATATTCGTTTGAATTTTGAATCCCTATCAAACATGTACGTAACTTAACTGAAAATATTAGTCTCAATAGTACGTGTTGTACACTCCAAACTTAGGATCAACATGCACTACTTTTTGTATTCGTGATGAAATTTTGGCTATTGGTTTTGATAATGCATCCAATAATACAAGGGAAATTTCTACATTATTAGATTAGTTGCAACTTATAGAGCCTGAAATATTTTATGTTAGATGTGCATGTCTGTCACGCCCCACTTCCCAAAAGTACGGAATGCAAGCACGTGACTCGACCTAGCGAATGACTTGCGTCATCCATAGGATGTTATTGATCCAACTCAACGATATAAACAAGAAATAAAAACAACCACGCATGCATTGAAAGAATAATCACATAAATAACAATATTGGAAATTAAGCATAAAAATAACCCAACATCTGGAAATTTAACAAACAATATTCGGGTCGAAGACCACAATACAAAGAAATAGCTTTTGTCCAATTTTATTAAAGTCATCAAATAAAACAATATTTAATTTAGCGGTGCAGCAAAACATCTCCTACACCATTGTTGCTCCCCTACTCCGTCAGGTAAATCTCCTTGATTACCTGTAAGTTGCTCATCTAAATAGAGAAAAAAGAAAGTCCTTAGAGCAAGTCGTGGACATGCAAGTAGAGAAACAGAGAAACAATGACAATGGTGGTATAGCAATGAATTCAATAAACGATGAAATCAATAATGTTGAACAGTGACAAAACGATAATATTACAATATGCAATAACTATGATCTATCTCGATAACGATAAACAATATCAATAATGGCAATAATGACGATAACACTGTTCAATAAAGATAACAATATGCAATGATAATGTGATGAGAGCCTTAAGTCTATTAGTCATTTTTAATCCTAGCTAATGGACGTACTACTGCGTCTCATGTGTGCCATACCACAGGTTCGATGCATACAATCAATTTCGTTTAGACTAAGGTGGTAGATTCTATAGTTCATGTACTCGGGAACAATATTCATTAATGACCGATAACCAAATCAATCGAGATACTGAAGTCAGTAATCTACAATTAACCGATGACCGATATAACCAATAGACTGATAGACCAATAGACCGATAAATAGGGAAACACGGGCCCCTCTTCCGAGTTCAGTCACTATGTCATCAACTACCCTAGTCAACCCTTAACCCCGGCTTGATTTACTTTCTTTATTCAATTAACACACAATAATGCGATTAATAAGGGACACTAGAAAAGGTGACAAAACAACCCTAAGATCATGCACTATACTCTATACAATTTAAAAGCACCAATTCAACATTATAGGTATAATTATATATTATAAAACATAGAATTCCAATTCTGGACAGCAGTAGGTTGCTGTACCAAAATCAGAATTTTCGTTGCTACAGGATAGCAAATGCGGATCCGTCAGAAGTTCTTGAAACTAGACTCCTGCCCGGTTCCAATGCATATTTAAAGTTTACATTCCGACAACGGTAGCTAGGTGAAATTCAGCGTTCTTTACAGATTTTAGTTTCTGACTGGTTAATGACGTTGACTAATTTCAGTTGTAAGAGCAGTAATTAATCATTGAAAAAATCAGTAAAAATAATTTTTATCACCCTAAGCATGTTATCTGCAAACCTGAAATTTATCTTGGCTATATTTGATCATTGGTTCACTTAATTTAACAACCTAACATGGTATGTACATGAATCTGAAATTACAGCGCAGCAGTAATAAAAGGGTCATAACTCGGGCGATACAAGTTGGAATTCGAAAATTCTGGATGCTATCGATATCTAGACACTTAGGGCGACGTTTCATATTCAGGGAGTGACTGATTTTAATGGCGTTATCTAGGTTGAAACAGCACAGCAAGGTTCAGGTAGGCGTAAAATTTCAGAATGTCAACATGTTCATTTTGAATAAAATGATTAAAATGTTAAGAACGATGAATTGGGGTTTAATAATCATAAATCACAGCGAGCCAATCCTATATGAACATGGTCTTAGGATTTATAATGTCCATAACTCTACTAATTACAATCAACTAATTTATCGATAGCAATCACATGAACAATCAACCCTAATATACAATCTACAATGGCTGTCTTTAATGTCATGAGATGAAATGTAACAATAATTTCCTATTCTTATATTCAATAACTAACTACATAGGTGCATGTAAGATCCCTATACATTAGAGGCAAAAAGATGGCACGAAGTCGAGATTACCACTTGGATTCGCTCGTGTAAATCCGTGGCATCCCAACGATAGAATACAATAAGCAGTATACGATAATCAATTTGGATCTACTTGCAAGATTCAATAAAAATATCGAATATGATACAATAAATATTCGATAAGAAATGACTTGCCTTTTTGACGATTTGATCCGATAAATATTAGAATCCGAGACACGTGCGAGCTACATGCGAAGATAACCAAACAGTAAGCAACAACAGCCACAACTCACTTAGATCTAGCCAGAACACGGGACAACTATTCTGGATCCGATGCGCCAAAACACGGGACACCGAATCGAACCAATCACAGTCCAACCCCACACCGGATCCCTCACACAACAACACACACCAAACACAGATCCGCTACACCCGAACACCGAACAGCAACCTTACCCACTCCCGTCTCTTCTTCTTCCCCGAACGCGCCAGAGAGAGAGAGCACGCGTGCGGATGAGGAGACAGCGGCGAGGGTGCGCGAGACGACTGGCGGCTACGAAGTGGGCAGGAGGCAGCGGCGCTAAGGTCGGGAGGCGACACGACAGCGAAGGACGGCGGCAATCGAATGGAGCTCTGTTTTCACTCCGAAAACAAGGGAAAGCGGCGATGGAGGAGTTCTCGGCGCTCGACGAAGACGATGAGGGGGAAGATGGGTCGATGATGGTGAGGAGCGACGAGGAAAGGGTTGGTGATGGATTCTTTGGGTTTCGGCAGAGTTGGGTTCAAGCGAGGACGGGGATGATGGGTTTGAGGGTGATGGTCGGGGTGAGATGGTGGAGATGGTGGCGATGGTAAGGAGGTGGTTGGGATGCAGGCGAGGTGATAGGGGGGATGAAGTGGCAATCGGAAGATGGGTTCGAGCGGGATGGTAACAGGGAGGGGGAGAGCCGAGAGATGGAGAGGGAGAGAGTGCACAGTAATGGGGGGTTTGCACAGTATGGAGTTAGGGGTGAATAGTAGATGGGGTTAGGGTTTTCTTTTGGGTTATGCGGCTGCACATTAGGGGTTATTAGGGTAGGATTTGATTGAATTAGTAATGGGGAGAGATTATAGGGCTTAATAATAGGGATTGAGTTTTCAAATTTTTGGGAGTTACGGATTGTAGAGATTGTGGGGAGTGATTAGGAGGAATCATTAGTCTGTTAGGAAGAATTTGGGGTTTGATTTGGGTTAGTGGGTTTGGGTGAGAGATCCAATAGGAGGTGGATATTGGGCTTTGGATACAAAATGGATCAATTAGGAGGACAATTCACCACCCAAGAAGACAAGACAATTTTATGAAATTAAATTTGAATTAGGAATACAAGGAGTAGGTTTAAAATAATCAACTGAGATCAGGATTAGATTATGAATAACATTAGAATAAATATTATTCAACACAAAATAGAATTACAGTGGAGATTACAATTGGGATCAATAACAAAAAGGGAAAAATGAAAACGGGAGTTACAATGTCATATTCTCAATCTATGTGTTCAAGATGCATTAAAGTTCCCCGACGAATATATGAGTGCATTAAGAGATTGTGTACATTTCATAACTTTGAGTGGTCCTACTCTTCAAGCAATCAAAGATTGGTGTGATCTTAAGTGAATAATTACGTAAAATCCCTAAAGATATTAGACACCATTGGAATTCTACTTACGAACTACTTAGTGTTTCTACTGGATACAGTTCGCTTATAAATAATTTTTGTATTGCAATGCATATGAAAAACTTTCGTATGTATGATGAATATTGGAATTTTACCGACAATTTCTTAAAATTTTTAGAACCTTTTCAAACTGTAACCTTGCAATTTTCAAAATCTTATTCGTCCACTTCTACTAGTATTTTATTTACAATTGATACTATGATGAAAATATTTCAAAAAATGATGTCTGACCCTTTTGATTGGAGTAGTTGTTCATTCCGCTTACATTAAAAGTTTGAAATATTTTCATCATATTCCTATGTTGTATTGTGTTGCTAGTGTAATGGATCCTGTGATAAAATTAGAGGGTACGAAGAATTTGATTGATATATTTTATACATATGTTGGTTGTATTGATAACTATGATCATTATGCATTTATAGTTCAATTTGAGTTAGTATTAAATAGTTTATATGATAGTTATGATAGAAAGTTTGCATCTACTACTTATACACAACACACAAGTGCATCCTCTTCTTCCAGTGCCAAAGGTAAGGGTCTTGCATTTTTCAATGCAACAAGTGATGTATTGAATCTCATTAGATCGAAAAATCCTGGGACTAATACACCCAATGAATTACATTGGTATAATGCACAACCTTCCATTGGAAATAATATTGATAAGATATCATGGTGGAAACACAATGAAACATCTTATCATATTCTTTCTTATATGACAAAAGATATACTAACTCCTCCGGTGTCCATCGTCGCATCGGAAAGTATCTTTTCTCTTGGTGGTAGAATATTGAGCTACAAAAGGAATCGCTTGATGCCGAAGCCTATGAAGATGATCGTATGCAGTGAGGATTGGATGAAAGCGGATGACAGGACTCGAGGAATTCAAGACGAGTCAACAAGTAGTGACGCTGAAGATTGAATATTGAAAACCTAAGTTCCATAAGACAAACAATGAAGATTGAAGATTATTGCAGTATAGCAGATGGTCGGACGCTCACTAGAAAATTTAGGGCGATGAGATCTTAGGTTTAGGTCAAGTAGAGGTGCATAACAATAGTCCAATGCCCTCTCTTCAGTCTAACTCGAGGCAATCTCAAACCCTATATCCTTTCCATAACTTGTAATTTAAACTTTATTAACCAAGTGATGTATTATTACAATTAGCATTGGTATCGGGTCGGGTCGGGTCGGGTCCTTCACTACCCGGACCCGGACCCGGTCCCCTACGGGTCAAAAAATTGGACCCGGACCCAGACCCAAACCCGTGAGGACCGGATCCGGTTCCGGGTCTGGGTCCTATTAAAATATTCCTACCCGTTCAGATAGGAGCGGGAGTGTGAGCGGCGAGCGGAGGCGGCGAGTGAAAGATTTAGAATAAAGGAGAGAAGAAAAAGACATGAGTTTTGAGTTTGGAAGAGGAAGATTTAGAATTGAGGAGGAAGGAGGGAAGGGATGAGGATAGAATATTTATTTTTATGTTGATTTTTTGGGAGTTTTTTAACGGGTCCGGGTCGGGTCTCTTTTGAGCGGACCCGGACCCAAACCCGATAGTACAACGGGTCCCATTTTACGACCTGGACCCGGATCCAGATAGGCCGGGTCGATTCCGGTCCAATGCCGGGTCCGGGTCGGATCCGGATTTCGGGTATTTATACCAATGCTAATTACAATGTTTATTTATTTTAAAATTTTACCTTTGTAATTCATTCGAGACTTAAACAATTGAGAAAAATAATACTTTTTTTTTACATGATTAGTTCTTGTGCATCATAATTTTTTACAATTTTTTATTTTTTTTCTATTTTAATTTTAAACTTAAGAAATAAAATAAGAATTTTTTTTAAAACAACCGGGCCAGCCCAGCCAGAAACCGGGACCCAGGCTGGCGGTCCAGGTTCGAGCTAGTGGTTTCCACATTCGGGACTGGCCCGACCCAGACTGGTCCCGTGGGTGGCCCGGCTGGGGATAGCCGCCTAGGTAGGGTTGGCAAACGGGTCAACCAGGCCAGGTCGGGTCGAACCCGTCCAGGTTGGAACCCAACTAGGGCGGGTTCGGGTCGGGTCCTAGTGGCAACCGGGCCTACTCGGAAATGCAAAAAGTCGACCCGCCCAACCCGCCAACCCATTCGGGTCCAACCTGGGTCGGGTCGGGTCGGGTCGGGTCACGGGTTGGGCCCGTCTAAATTTTTTTTTTTACTTTAAAAAAATATAATTTTAATAATAATAATAAAATTTAATAATAATAATAAGAATCAAAGAGTGAAATTGCCAAAAAAAAGTGTATATATTATTAATATGATTTCAACTTATACAAGTTTTCCAATTTGTAATAAGAAATAAAGATTTTCTACAAATTTGTTTTATACAATAACAAATTTCTTCGATACAATTTCAGTTTTATTCAATTATCTTAATTTTTTATAACAAACAAAGATTTTATACATTTTTTTATACATTTACAATTGTCTTCAATTTGTTGTTGTTGTTGTTGTTGGTCTTCAATTCTTCATTTTGGTTGTTATTGTTGTTTTTGTTGTTCTTCCGGCGAGTTGCTTCCACTGGTAGACGTGTCGAACTCTTTTCCTTAAATCCTATCTTCGGCCTTCAGCTAGTTTTCTGTGCAGACGAGCATCTCCAACGATTGGGGATTCAAGCGATTCCTGTAATTGGTTAGAACCCTGCCACTTGTAGAAAACGTACTTTCTGAAGCAACTGTAGAGACAGAAGGAGTTAGTAGATCTTTAGCCATATATTTAAGAATACTATAAGTATGTTCATGGTCTTTCCACCATTGTAAAATATCTAATGAAGAAGTAAAACTTTCATAATCTTATTGATTATACCAATGTAATTCATTTGGTTGATTAGTCCTTGGTTTTTTTGATAGAATTTGTGCACTTATCCTTACCTTTAGAAGTAGCAGAAGAAGAACTAACTAAAGAAGTTGTACTACTAGATGCAAAACTTCTATCATAATAATCATACAAGTTGACAACTCAAGTATTGTCTATATTTTTTTAATCTCTGGTACCTCTGGCGATTTGTAACGGCTCCCTCCCCAATCTCTCTAACCCCAGATCCGGCCATTCCTTGCCTCTTTTCCCCATTCTCCCTTCGTTAATCTTGTTCAGCTCGTCCTTAGCTTCCGACCCAGTTCCTTTTTTCCTCTCCTCCCTTTCGTTGGCGTTCCAAGTTCTCCCTGTCGAGTTTCTTTCCGTTGTGCTTGGGTCCCTCAGCAGATCCTTGGCCTAATTGGTCCCTTCTCTCCTCTGCCGGTCGCATTTCCCCAAGTCGTTCGCGTGTTTCTCGTCCCTCCGGAGTCCTGTCCCCGCTCTGGCCGCGTCGCTCTGTCGCCGCCCTCGCGGTGACGCCCCGTCACTGAACGCCAGTGCTCCTTCCTCTAGGTGAGTCCCGACCAGAGTTGCTCCCTTTCCCGCAGCGTTGCTGTCCGGCCAGTTAACCGATCACTGTGAGTTCGCCGTTTCGTTTAGTTTGCTTTATTTTCTGGTTGCCTTCTTTTTGGGTGTTCTCGTTTGGGGTTTTCTTGTGCCTTGCTGTTGTTTTTTAGCGCGGTACTGATCCCCTGAGCTGAGTTTCTCTCGGCTTGCCCGATTATTATTTCTTGCGTTATTTCGCCCCTTGGGTTTCGATCCCGTCTGTGGGTTATTCAGATTATAGTTGCCTCCTGACCTAGCACTTAATCAATTTCCCTATTTTGATCGGTGCTGGATTTTTCTTTGGTTGTACTGTTTTGTTGGGTGTGGATCGTTTCTTTGTTGGTGTTATTTGGATCTGTTCTGTGTCTGGCTCCTTAGTTCGGTACATTTCCCTCGTTGGTGCATTGCTTTGTGCCTATCTAGGGCTGGATTCTTCCATGGCTCTCTTAGAGTCCGAAGCTAGTTCCTCCAGTTCGGAGTCGGTTTTGGAATTGAGGGGGGCTTTGTCCTCTCCTCTTTTGGCTGACACCTATTATTCTCACTGCTCTCCCATCTTCTCTAATTTCTCTTCTCCGCACTGGTCTGACCCTCATCCGGTCTGCTTCAAGTGCCTCCTTCCCGGTCATATTAAAATCGGTTTTTGGAACTAATCGGTCTAGGAGCGATTAGTGATTAATCGGTTAATCGGAAAATAATCGGGGATTAAATCGGAAAAATCATTATATATATAATTAAAAAAAGATATATCCTTATTATCTAGCAACACTAAATTCTAACATAAAACTATTATGAGATTATCAAATAGGAACATATAGTTATAGAGGGAAAAAAAAGAGTACTTGGTTTAAGCTGAGTTTGGATTCTAGATGTAGGTCGGGTCGGGTGTGCTGGTCGGTTCTATCAAACAAAAACAATTGGGAAGGAGCAGTGCGAGCAACAAAGAGGTGCAGATGCGGGTCGGGTCAAGTATCCGACGGTACGGGGAGAGCGACAGCAGGTCGGGTTTAGGTTTGCTCGAGGAAAAAGAAGAGAATCAGTTTGGGTTTGGGTTTGTAGGAGGAAGAAGGGAGAAAGCGGCGATATGTCGGGTTTGGGTTTGCGCGAGGACCCAAAGGGGTTTGAATTTTGAATTTGAATTTTGGATTTTGGCCAGATTGAGCCCAAATAATGCAAACGAGCATGAAAATTAGAGGAAGAGATTTAATCGGTTAATCGGCCACTTAAAATCGGCCGATTAACCACTAATCGGCCGATTATTTCCGATTAAATCGCTAACTATTGAAATATTATAAATCGCTAAAAAAATAATCGCTTAGCTTCCGATTAGCAATTAATCGGGGATTAATCGGGCGTAATCGGGGATTTTAACTGCTTAGATTAAACGGGAGTGTGTGAATAAAATGAAATGCTTTTTCTGTGATAAGGTTGGTCACTCTCGCAGTCGTTGCTTCTCCCTTCAGAATCTCCGGGGTTTTCCCAGAGGCCATCCATTACCGGCCAAACTTCTTTCCTTTCTTAATTATCCCCTCTTAAAGCTCAAGCTTCATGCTTGCTTGGCTAGAAATCTCCGTTTCGTCAAGGGCAAGGATTTTGATTCCTCTCTTGGGGTTACTCAGCCAGCTAAGAGCTTCTCCACTTCTTTCTCTCCTGATTGTGCTTCTTTTGTTTCTCGTCGTCCGTCTAATATTGCTTCCCTTTTTAAGGATCGCAAGGTTTATTCAAACCTCGTCTCCTACCCTCGCAGGGGTTCTTTCAAGGATCGTCCACATACTATCTCAGTGGCTCCTTCGTTGAGTCGGAATTTTATTAAAAATTCTGGAGTGTTTCAATCTTACTTCTCTTTCGTGGTCTCTTTGTGTGAGGAGGGACACTCTGCACCGCAGCTCTCCTGTCCCCCAAGAGCTTCCTGTCAAGGCTATAGTTCCTTTTAAGGCCTCCTCGTTAGTTTTTAATTTTCCATGTGCTTTGAGGATTTCTTCTCTCAATTGTTCTACGGTCTCTTTTCATTTTCCAGGATGCTTGTTCGCTTTGTATCAACAGTTAGGGTTTCAATCTTGGATCAATCAGCTTCTGTTGGAAGTTAAACTTTCCCTCAACTCTTTTCCCCTTAAGTTTTCTCCAATCCTTGGTGACCCTCCTTTCCCCCGTCGCATTCTTATTACTAGCGCCACTCCAATAGCCTCCTCGGTCGCTCCCAGTGTTGTCTTTTCCCCTTCTCACCTCGTCGATGCCAAAGCTTCTTACCTTGCGCCTACTTCTCCCCCATCTGTGCACGTAGCTCATCCCCCCGTGAGGCGGAGATACAAAAAGAAAGTATTTTATAATTCGCAGATTCGTGTGAGTGTCCAGATTCTGGCGCGGAAGGCAGCTTCTGTGTCAGCTCTTTAGCTCGTGCTCAGTTGAGTTTTGGCTTCTCCTTGCGTTCCGTGGTGTAGGCGGCCAGTTTTGCCCCTGTTGTGCTTCAGAGTCTCCTTGTCCTGCTGATGGAGTTGTTTGTCATCGTGTAGGGAGGTTTGGCCGCCTGGCTCATGTCTCGGTCGTTTCGTCCCGTTTCTTCTTTAGGGTTCTGCAAGGATGCTTGGCTTCTTCTGTTGCTTGGCTTTCCCAGCTGTTTTGATCCGCCCCTTCTTTTTTCGGTGCGGCGTCTCTGTTATCTCGCGGCCCTCTGTTTGGCGAGCTTTTCATTCGATTTTGTATTCTTTTTTGTATTCTTAGTTCTGTTTTACTACTTGTAAAACCATTGAATTTTGTCTGTAACTTAACTGTTTTTATTGATTTATATATATTTTTTGCTGGCTGGAGCCTTTTGGCTTTATCCGATTCATCAAAAAAAAATAATAATCATACAAGTTATTTAATGTCGATTCAAATTTAACTATAATGTTCCGCAATCAATTTCAGATTCATCTTCCCCAAGTAAAGTAAAAAACATTTCAATCAAACTCTTCGTACATTCTAATTTGATACGAGGATCCATCACGGTAGCAATACAATACAACATAGGAGGAGAATTAAAATACTTCAAAAATTTGGTGTATGCAGGTTTCTCAATATGACCAATAAAAACATCATCGATCATTTCTTTGAAAGTTTGCATCATAGTAACTATTGAAATAAAAATGCTACTAGAAGTAGATTCATAAGATTTTCAAAATTTGAAAGTTGCGGTTTTAAAAGGTTCAAAAATTTTCAACAAAAATTCGGCATAAAACCAAGCTTGGGGAGTCATTTCAAAATTTGGCATATTTTTTGCAATACAAAAATTATTTATACATTCTTTATATTAAGTAACATGTAGCAAATCAAAAGTAGAGTTCCATCGGTGTTTAACATCCTTTGGAAATTTTCTAAAATGTATATTTTTAAGCCTATACCAAGCTTTCTATTCTTGGAATATGGTGCCACTTAATGCAATAAAATGTACACAATTTCTAATGTTAACTATATATGGTTCGGCTATTTTTAATGCATCTTGAACACATAAATTTAAAATATGACATGTACATCTAACATGAAAAATATTGTTAGATAGAGGGTTTAATGCGATTTTTAATAAACTAATTGATGCATTGTTGTTAGATGCATTATCATAACTTATACACATAATTTTATCACGAATATGAAAAACATCACAAATTTCTAAAATACGATTTGTAATTTCAATACTACTATGGGGATAGGGCAATGCAGCAAGTGATATGATCCTTTTTTGAATAATTCAATCACTGTCGATCCAATGACAAGTTATTCTCATCATTGGAATATTGTTGCAACCCATCCAACAATCGGAAGTTAAAGAAACTCTACAAGTTTTTTTTTTAGAATAAAGATGATCTCGTCATCGTTCCATTAATGAAAGATTAACGAAACAAAGTACAATTGATTAGAAACTCTACAAGTTAAACTCCAAAAAATAGCAATCAAAGCTTCTCTCATTTTATTGTGCATTTTAAAACAATCAGATTGCAAGTATTCCTGGAGATTCTTTTAAAATGGGGATTTAATGCGGTTTGATTAAAAGTTTCTAAGTCCCTACTCTCGGAATAGGAAAATGGTAACTCTTCCTTGATTACTAGTCAGGCCATTTCTCGATGAACAAGTTCGGGATCATAAGAATGGTTATCAACTACACCGGTCCTAGGGTGAATTTTTTGTTGGCCGGGCAGGTCTACAAGAAGTTCTTTGTGTACATTTTGGATGTGTCATCTTATTGTATATGTCCCCTCACACCTCTTACATTTGTATGGCTTCGAACATGTTTTACAAACTTTTATACCTACACTCGGATTTTCTTCGTCCGGAATATAATCATAAAATTTGTGCCAATCACTAGTTTTCCCTATAGTTTTCCTACTACTACCTGGTTGTGTTGTTTCGGTTGCTTGTGTTTGTGGTTCTTCTTCTATATATATCTTCTACAAACTCATCGTGTGTACCAATGTGTTGGGTCATAGGGTACTCTTCGGCAGGCTCATTTTGTGGGATAATTGGAGACCTACGAGAAGTGCCGGTAGAATCTTGTCTACTTTGGCTACGACCGCTACCTCGTGATCTAGACATTTTGATATAGTAGTGTATGTGAAAAAATTAAATACAATCTAGGCGAGATAAGTTTTTTAAAAAATCTAGAAAACAATAAGAGGGTTGTGAGAGAGAAGATCAAAAAATCAACAAACAAATATGATAAAAAAAATTATAACTACAAAAAAATATCAAGACAATAAGAGGATTGTGAAATTTTGATACCGTACTTCGCGGATACTCGTATATAAAATGAGAGTGAAAATAAAAGTAGAAGTAGAAGTCCGGACTCGTATATAGATAGAAAGAGAGCTTCTTTGTTGGAGCCTTGGACTCGGAGGAGTTGAAGACTTGAAGACGTAGTTGAATGTTGAATTCGATACGATCGGAATTTGTCGTTTGATCGTTTCTATGTTGCTAGCTTCTTTGTTCACAAAATTTGGAATGAATTGAGATTGAATTGAGTAGTAGTAGTAGAGAGAGTAAAAGAGTAAGGTGTGAAATTTTTAGTTTGGGTTTAAGAGTTATTTATAGGGGGGGGGAACCCAAAAACAAAAAAAAACGGCTATAACAGTCGTTAGAGGGATTTCTGCCGTTGGACCCGCGGGTCGAACGGTCGACCCGTGGGTTGGCGAGCGGATTTCGCACTGTTCACCGGGTTTACGGGCCGGGTTAAAATCCGTTCTTCGACAACCCGGGTCGACCCGATTATACTCGCGGGTTCGACCCGGACCCGAACCGATAACGGTTCGAAACCCGCAGGTTGGCGAGCGGGTTTCGCACTGTTCACTGGGTTCACGGGCCGGGTTCGACGGGTTCAAATCCGTTCTTCGACGACCCGGGTCGACCCGCTTATACTCGCGGGTTCGACCCGGACCCGAACCGACTTCTAACGGGTCGGATTTGGCGAGCGGGTCGCGGGTCAGCCCGGCCCGGTTGCCATCCCTACGCCTAGGGGCCTGGCCCGGCGGGTTTCGACATGGCCCGAACCACCCGACCCGAATGCAACCCTTAGAGAGGATATCGCTAGGATCTACAAGATGGAAGAGATCAAGTGGTAACAACAGTCACACCTGAATTGGCTGAAAGAAGGTGATGTGACACGACATTCTTTTACTTAGTGGCAAGTGCTAATAGGGGAACCAACCCTATCCACTTGATCGAGTCTGAGGCAGGGATAATCCAAGAAGAGAAGCTAATAATTCTCTCAGCCTTCCAGGATCATTTCAAAACCTATTTGCGGCAAAGGTTGACTTCAGAGTCCCAATATGTGCAAACTTTTGACATTCACACTACAGGAATCCGCTCTCCAATCCCTCGAGGTCCCTTTCAAGATTGAGGAAGTTAAGTAGGTTGTCTTACAGCTAGGTAATGACAAGGCCTCCGGCCCGGATAGCTTTCCGAGTGTGTTTAAAATCAAAGACAATCTAACGGCGGTAATAAACAAGTTTTATGATCATCAACTCCGACTTAGGCATCTCTCCCCAAGAAAAAGGATGCAATAAATTGTTGGTGATTTCCACCCTATCAGCTTACTGAACTGCTCAGTGGAAATTATCACCCAGATTTGACTTCTAGACAATGATAGGCTCGTTGGCAAAGAACAAACATGATTCATCAAGAGAAGATGCATTCTTGACTGTAGCCACTGCCGAGGAAACTATTCATCACTGTCATGTGTCAAATGCCCATAGCCATCTTCTTGAGCTAGACTTTGGAAAGGCATATGACACGATGGACTCGGTATGCGTCTTTGAAGCGCTATGAGGGCATGGTTTGGGGGAAAGATGGATTGGATGGATTAGAAACTGCTTCTCCTACTGTCAAACTTCCATAGCGATCAATGGGGTATTAGGTCAGCCCTTATTCTGTAAGCAAGGTTGAGACAAGAAGACCCACTGTTGCGACTCTACACCATTGTGGCGGACGTCTTGAACACCATGATGAGTAAATGCAGGGATGTAGGTTGGATAGCCCCAGTAGGATGTACATGTAATTGGAACAGCTGCTCCATGCTTCAATATGCATAGGATACGGTTGATTTTCGAAAATGGGTTGATAGAAGAGACCATTGCCATCAAAGGAGTTCTTTATTAGTTTAAAGTATGGTCAGTACTTCATGTCAACTATTACAAGATTAGCCTTGTCCCTACTGCCTTGTCAGAGGTTGAAGCCGCAGACCATGCCAACACCCTAAATTGCAATATAGAATCCTTCCCTATTGGATACTTAGGTCTACCACTCAGGCCTAGGAAACTAAGAATGCAAACTAGTACCGAATATCGATCGTGTCTACGCTAGACTTGCAAGATAAAAATGAAAATCCCTTCTTCTTGGAGGCAGAGTTATCCTCATTAACTCGCTATTGTCTAGCCAACCAACCTACTACATGTCCTTCTTTGATATACCGAAATGGGTATTCCAAAGGATTAACGAAGTTCGGAAAAGATTCCTTTGGAGGGGAGCAGACAACTCCAGGAAGGGTTACCACCTCATTAGATGGGAAAAGGTTATATGCGCAAGGCCCATGGTGATCTGGGCGCCATTGAACTAAAGGACATGATTCTTGCCCTCCTAGAAAAATTGTGGTGGAAGCTCTTCCATCTCAATGCTGAGGGGTGGTAAGACTCCTTACAACAGTACCTCATAGGAGGGGTACATGGAAGGTGGACTTCAAGCTTGGCCCCAAAACCTCTTGGTTCTGGAGAGGGGTCTCTAAGGCATATGACCCCATTAAGGAATCCGCATTTCTTCATTAGCTATAGTACCGCAATGACATTCTAGTGGGATAGGTGGCATGGAAATCATCCACTCATGAAATTGTTCCCTGGCCTCTATCAAATGACCACCCAGCCTAACATTTCAGTGGCCAAAGCTTGGAAAAAAGGGCGATGGAATCCACTATTTTGTGGCTGGTTATCAAACCCGATGCAAACAAATCTACTAGCTGCAATGTGTTGGAGTGAGGTGTGGTATAGGGCCGAATAACAGAGCCTGGGGACTAGACAAAAATGGCTCCTTCACGGTTCACTCACTATGTTCTAGAATCCATTTTAGAGGGTCCACCCTGGTCTTCTGTGACGTGGAAGGCAAAGGCACCGTGTTTTCTTTGGCTAGTGCTTAACATTCCGATCCTAACTAGGGAGAATTTGGCAAAGAGATATCTAAATATCGCCGCAAACTGTTGATTTTGCAATGTGGAACTAGACAGGGATCATTTCCTACTTGAATGTTCGAAAAGCAAGGCGGTCCAGTTAGAAGTTTTACGAGCCTCAAGAGTTACGACGTCTACCCGACCACCTATGTGTGTCCAGTCTTCGCTAGACGTAGAAATGATATGAAGGACACTTGGCACAAAGCAATCATAGTGATGACTTGGGTTCTCTGGCTAGACAAAATATTTTTTACTTTCGTGGGACAAATACTAATAGCATTATGGGTAAATTAACTCATACTATGCATTTGGTTTCTTTCTAGACAGAGGCTGCAGTGGTAGGAGCTAGAGATTGCATCACAGATGTCTTCCCCCAAGAATACGAAGATGAGGGGATACAGATCGGACTAACTCTAGATTAGACTTACCCCCAGGATTGTTGAGGGGCACTAAAATAAAGGGATGACTTAAGCATGGGCTCCATATTGTTAAGTACAAATATGAAAATATTGAATTGTAAGGAACAAATGTAAAATTAGCATATTTGTTAGGGAAATAGCTAGCTGTTAAAAACCCAAATCAATATGTGGATAAAATCAAGCAACTCCCTCTATGATGTCTCTTTGCCATGTATCGCCTGTACCTTGAATTTGGCTTAAGCATCTCTCTCTCTCTCTCTCTCTCTCTTTTTTCTTTTTTTGCCAATTTCTACTCTTTCCCGGATGTATGTTATTATTGCCAATTTGTAAGTGCTAACACTAAATCGTCTTATTGTAGGTTGTAGTCTTCTTGTATTTCAACTACTACTTTATCCATCAGTTGTGAGGCTACTTGGGCCCGTCCATTTAGCTCGTATTGCAGCTGTATACATTCATTTATACCTCTCTGCCTTTGATGTTTTATTCAATTTTTTGACTCTGAACTATATGTGATATCTCTTTTGATATGCAGGTTTTAAGTATACCTTTGCTTGCCAGTTACCCTCATATGACCAAGTTGTCCGGAGTTGTACTTTCTATAGTAATGAATTGTGCATCAATGTTAAAGAATGTTCTCTCTGTGAGTAATACAGTACAGTTTCATGGGAGTTTTTAGTCTGGCTTGTTTTATCTCATTTATTTTATTCTATTTTGTATTTCAGTCTATTATCATCACTGGAACATTCATTTTGCAAAACAATGCTGTGGTAAACTTTCTGACTGCATATGGCACACGAGTTATATATATTGTTTAGAAATTAAGGACTTCAACCGCACAGCGCAAGTATTTATTGAATATAACCCTATTTTTAATCATTGATAGCCTCAGCATCAAAGAGGAGCTGCGAATGGTATTGCAATGACTGGGCAGTCCATTTTCAAAGCTGTTGCTCCAGCAGGTGCAGGAATTATGTAAGTATGATCATTAATACATTATAGTGTAATCTAAGAAGAATTGCATACTTTAATATGAACTTGGAAACTCATGTCAACTTAAGGTTTTAGGTTGAGTTGTCTAAACCATGGTTGCAAAAATCTCGATATTGGTATCGGTATTGGGAATTGGCTGCCATTTCTTGTCAATATCGGACACATCAGGAGTATCGATAGGTAAATTTCCAATCCAACTTGGGCAATGCATTCGGTATCAGCTGAGATTTGATACTCTGGTGTAGACCATTTTGAAGGGCCATGAATACATCCTGACAAACTTGTCATGTTACTGGCCTTCTTGTTCATTTGCCTAAATGTGTGTCCGTCATCCTTTTGAATGTAGGAAGTTGCTTGGTTTGGCTAATTGATGAATTCGGTTAAAAGGGAACAGAAAGTGAGATCCATACTCAAATTAAATATGGTAATGATTACATATATGGATGAATAAGTTCAGACGCAGAATTCCTGCAGGGGTTTCTTCTTCTTGATAACTTGGCATGTATTAACTAGTTCATCTAGGTTGCATGTTTTAATTTCAAACCATTGTTGAATTCCTGGGAACTGCTATTGGAGCCTCTGACATTTGGTCTTTGTATATATGAGCATGTGATACTCTTGGTTAAATCTGAAAGTGATACAACTCTTCGACACTAAAATAGTCAGCTTTTTTTTCAGACTAGCATTTCCTGGCCTGGGTGAAATTGTTGGAATGCTAAATTACTCGATTTTTTCTCGGTCTTTTATATTTAGCTAATGACATATCGTTCTTAATCACAGATTTTCGTGGGCACAAAAGCGCCTACATGCTAACTTCTTACCAGGTATACAATATTTTCTTCTTTTTTTTTACTTAAGAAGATAAACAAAGATACTGAAATTGTTGTTTGTAACTTTGGTATACCTTTTCTCGAGGAAGTACATAATCATCATTTACTGGAAGGATTTCTTTTCGAAAATTTTGTTGAATCAGAGAATTCACTTTTCAACCAATCCTCGATCGTGAAGTGTTTATGGAGTATTCTTGTTCATTCTCATCATCGCATAATAGTCCACATATAATTTTAGTCTTCATATTCTTGTTCATTCTTCCTTTCTCTCTTATCCCCCTTCTTCCAGCCATCCTCATCCTTTAGAGGATACACGCATTTCTGTATTTTCAATTTCAAGTTAATTAGTAATATACACGCACGATGCACGTGTTAATTTTTTTAAAATAAAGTAAAAATTTGTGATTTGCACGTGCAAAACACAAATTTTTTACTTTATTTTTAAAAAATTAACACGTGCATCGCACGTGTATATTACTAGTTAACTTGAAATTGAAAGTACAGAAATGGCAAAACATGACTTAATAAATATAATTTTTAAAAAGTAAATATATATTTTAAAAATAATATAATATAGCACGTGCGATGCACGTGTTAGTAATATGTATATCTCTAATATTATAATGGAAGAAGGCCTTAGTGTCATTTGTGAATCTACCAACACGTGCACTGTACGTGCATAACTAATATGAATGAGATCTTAGGTTTGAGTCATCACTACGTCATATTTTTTAATTTAATTTTTTAAAAATATATGAAATGTGCATCACACGTGTAAATTATCTATCTATTTACATTTATCTATAATATAATGGAGGAGTTGGAATTGGAATTGTAAATCTACCTACTTACGTGCAACTCCAACTCTCCCATTATAGTCTTCACATTTACTTTTAAAAATATATAATTTTATTTATTAAGACATGCATCGCATGTGTAAATCAGAGTTTTTACTTTAATTTTTTTTTTAAATTAATATGTGCATCCCACGTGTATATTACTAGTAAAGGGTATAATGGGAGAGTTGGACGTGATGTGCGAAGCACGTGTTAATAAAAAAATTTAAAGTAAAAACTCTGATGTAAACGTGCGATGTACGTGTTAATTTAAGATTTTTAAGTAAAAAATATAGATGCTTTACGTGCGTTGCACGTATCAATTAAAAATTAAATAAAAAATAGAAGAGTTGGAGTTGCACGTGCCAATTAAAAAAAATTAAGTAAAAAATGGGAGAGTTCGAGTTGCACGTGCAACGCATGTGTTTGTTTGTTGACAAATTACAACTCCAACTCTCCCATTATATAGATATAGATAGATAGATAGATATAAATAGATAGATAGATAGATAGAAAGATAGATAGATAATAATTTACGTGTGATGCACATTTAATATATTAAAAAAAATTAAAGTAAAAAATCTGACATAGTGAGGATTCAAACCTTTGACCTTCTTCATATTAGTTATGCACGTACAATGCACGCGTTGGTAGATTTACAAATGACACTAAGACCTTCTCCCATTATAATATTAGAGATTAGAGATTTGAAATTAGGCTAAATTTTAAATTTTTTTTTAAAAAAACCTCGACTATGGGTGAGTTATTTGAATTTTTTGCCGTAATAGGCCACTTTTTGAAAATATTTGAGATTATGGGCCAGTTTCGAAATTATTAGCGTTCGTGGGCTACTTTGTGCCCCATCAGCAGCGGCCGACATCTTCATTTTGAAAATCGCTAATGATAATAGCAGCCCATGTTTTAAAATATTTAGAATTTTTTGTTTATTGTCGTTATTCCCACTAGCGTCCTTAGTGTATATGAGATCGCTAATGAGATTAGTGACCTCAAATTAATGTATCAAGACACTTAGCGATTTTTAGACAGTTTCTGCTCTCTTGGGAATTTTTTTTTTAAACGAGGTTGCTATAGACCTCAGTTTACTTCAGTCGTTATTTGCAATAACAACTTCAGTAGAAAACTCAAGCTCCTTGTTCTTTGTAAAATTTGCAAAATAGTTACACAACTAAAGCCTCTATTCGGAATAGCGACCTTAGTACAATAAAGGCCTCTATTCCGAATAGCGACATTTATACAACTAAGGTCGCTATTTCGAATAGCGACCTCAGTTTCAAAATAAATTGATTGTTATTTTTTTAGAGAGCAAAAGCTCTTTAGATTTTGCTAAGTGTTATAATACAGTTCATTAAAGGTCGTTAATCCTATTAGCAACTTCATATATGCTTTGGTCGCAAATAGGAATAACGACAGCAAACAAAAAATTTCAAATATTTTAAAACATATGCCGTTATTCCCATTAGCGACTTTCAAAATGAAGAGGTCGCTAATGAGAGTAGCGGTCGCTGCTGACGTGGCACAAAATAGCCCACGAGCGCTAATAGTTTCGAAACTGGCTCATAATCACAAATATTTTCAAAAAGTGTCCTATTACGGCAAAAAATTCGAGTTATTTTAACACACCCCCCCCCCCCCCCACTGTGCCATCTATTAAAAACCTCCTTGAACTCAGTTTCTCAAATACCCCTATTTTTGGACAAAAATACTCGTCTTTTAAAATGAATAGTTTTTTACAATTTAGTCCCTTATTAGATATTTAATATTTAGTCCCCCAAATCATAGCATTTGCAATTTAGTCCATTTAGAATGATTTAATTAAGGCTTTTTACAATTTAGTCCCTTAATTAATGGATATCCGAATCATAGTCCCTGAATGAGAATGAAATTTTTTGTCGTACTAAGCCACTTTTTGAAACTATTTGCATAAGTATGAAAGTTCCCAAACTATTGGTAAGATTGAGTTAGTCGTTGTCACGTCAGCAGCGGCCACTATTCTCACTAGCGGCATTTTCCTTTCAAAAATCGCTAATGAGAATAATGGACGCTCGTTTTTTTTTTTTTTTTGCTTTTTTTGTTTGTTGTCGTTATTCCCATTAGCGACTACAATATATGTGAAGTCGCTGATAGGAATAACGATTTTATTTCAATCATATTGAGACACTTAGCGAATTCCAGAGAACAATAGCTATGGGAAAAAAAAACCAAACAAAACTCCTGAACTTAGGTCACTAATGGGAATAGCAACCTCAATAAATTGTGGTCGTTGTTCCCACTAGCAACCATAAGTGGGACCCGACCGCTAATAAAAGGTCAGGCTCCTGTTAGGGTTTGTGGATCTAAATACACGATAATGGGATTGGAGAAGACAAACGAGAAGAAGAGTCTAAGATGAAGCAAGCAGCTCAGTGCAGCCAACAGCTACAAGCAAGTTGCGGTCGACCGCACTTGGACAATCGACTGCACACGTACAGGAAAATGTACAATCGATTGTGCAGTTAACCGTCTCTCTCTTTATAGGACCCTGCAGACTTGAAGGAATGATCGGTCGACCGGGCAGTCGACCAACCCACTCTCTGTAAGACCCAGTGCAGTCGAAGGCATGAACTGGTCAACCGTCACTATGTTGTGGTCGACCGTCGCGACGCTGATTGATGAGCGGTTGAGATTAGAAGTTGTGTAAACCTATATATATTATATTGTGTACGATTTTAGGGTTAAGTGAAAAGTAAAGAAAGATCTAACAGCCGTCATTGAGAGAGAAGGAGATAGAGAGAAATCCTACACCTTGGTGGCGAGTTCTTGAGAGATTTGTAAACTTGTTCTTCATATTTCTAGTGAAAATTGCAGGAGTGCCTCTGCGCGGGGAAGTAGCCATTGCATTGGGTGAATCTCAAAAAAATCTCATGTGTTCTTGTGTGTTGCTTTTGGTTGTTCTTTGTTCTCTTACTTTTGATTCTATTGTTCTTGCATCTTTGTTGGTGAGTTATTCCGTAGTTAAAACTCAACAAAGTGGTATCAGAGCATCAGGTTGGTAGCGTCGATTAAGAAGGGGGACAAGACTAGAGTCAAGGAGTTCGATGGAACAGATTTCACAATGTGGAAGATCCAAATGATTGCATATCCCTGACAGAAGGATCTAGATGATCCATTGTTTGGCGTGAAGCCAGAAGGGGCGGAGGTCGATCCGGTTGCATTGACGGCTTGGAATAGATTGGATTAGAAAGCACTTGGACAGATTCAATTGTCGCTGAGTAGGAAGTCGCTATTTTTTATTGAGAAGTCAAAGACCGCGAAGGAGGCAATGGAGATCTTTACAGATATGTTTGAGAAACCGAATGCAGCAAACCAGATCCTACACCTAAAGAAGTTGGTCAACTTAAAGTTGTCGGAAAGGGGTTCGGTTGTAGAGCACATCAACAATTTTTGTATGGTTTACAATCAGATGGAATCGTCGAGTTTAAAGTTTGAGGAAAGGGAACAATCGTTGTTGCTATCCAGTCTTCTCGATAGTTACGTCACAGTAGAGCAGACTGTTACAAACACCATGACTGATACGACAATTCTAAATGATGTTATAAGCAGCATTATGAATGAGGATGCAAAGAGGAAGATACATGGAGAGATTTCGGTGTCATATCCTAGCAATGTCGCGCTGTCAGTTGATAACCGTGGTAGAAGTAACAGTAGAGGAAGGTTGCAAAGCATGAATCACAGGTCCAAGTCAAGAACCGGACATCGCAAAGGTGAGTGTTGGTACTGCAAGAAGCCGGGACACAGGAGAGACCAATGCGAGGAGTATAAGAAAGCACAAACAGGGTCACAGGTAGCCAATGTGTTATGTATTAAACCCCGTCTAGATGAATTATGTTTATCTGCTGGATTTAATATTATGTAAGATGATTGGTGTATAAACTCATGTGTTTCTTATCATTGTACCACCATGAGGGATGTTTTTGAGGATTACAGGACAGGTGATTTTGGTACGGTTTCAGTTGGCAATGGATAAATATGTCCAGTTGTAGGTAGAGGCATAGTGAGAGTGAAGGCTCGCAATGGTGGGAAATTGGACTTGAATGACACGAGACATATTCCAAGTTTGAAGAAGAACTTAATCTCAATTAGTAAACTAGACAAAGAAGGATTCACAACTTTTGGGCATGGAGAATGGAAGGTGATTACAAGTGTCAGGTTGGTGGAAAAAGGAAAGCGTGGTGACACGTTGTACTTACTCAGAGGAAGTGATTCAGGTGATATCATTGCTACAGCATCAGTAGGTAGTTCCTCTTCGATTCTATGGCATGCCAAGTTGAGGCACCTTGGTGAAAATGGTGTAAAGCAACTTTGTTCTAGGGATCTTTTGCTGGAGCTTAAGAAGGTTGAGATGGATTTCTGTGAGAATTGCGTGATGGGCAAATAGAAGACTATTAGCTTTCAGTTGAGTGGGCGTGAGAAGAAGCTTGGAAAGCTAGAGTTGGTATATACAGATGTGTGGGGTCCAGCCCAGGAATACTCTTATGGTGGTAAGAGAGAATTCGTTATATTCATTGATGATGCTATAAGAATAGTTTGGGTTCAAGCAATTCGCGAGAAATCAGAGGTGTTTGATGCATTCAAAGCTTGGAATGCCAGAGTTGAGAATGAGACGGGTTGCAAGGTGAAAGCAATAAAGTTAGACAATGGAGGTAAGTACACAAACAAAGAGTTTGTTGACTATCTGGCAAAGAAAGGAATCAAAGGAATCAAGACAGTTCCTAAGACTCCACAGGAGAATGGTGTAGCAGAAAGAATGAACCGCACGATACTCGAAAGGGCGAGATGCATGAGACTTCATGCGGGTCTTCCGGTCCATCTTTGGGGCGCTACAGTGGATACAGCTGTGTATTTGATTAACCGTTGCCCTTCTAGTGCCCTTGTGGGGCCATTCCGCAAGAACTATGGTCAGATAAAACTGTCAATTATTCGCATTCGAAAGTTTATGGCTGTATTGCATATTCACTAATTGACAGAGAAGAAAGAAAGAAACTGGATTCTAAGTCCAGGAGGTGTGTATTCATTGTCTACGGTGGCGATCAGTATGGTTGCAGACTTTGGGACTTTGTGGATAACAAGGTCATTTGCAGTAGGAATGTACTGTTCATTGAAGAGGTTCTATACAAGGACAAGGACACAGGTTAAGACAGTACAACCAGTTCAGAGTCAGATTGTGGTTCAGACTCAGATTCAAATTCAGATTCTGAAGATTGTCCCAATGGTGGGGGTCCTACAGTGTAGCAACAGGTACAGGTATCACAAGCAGCACAGGAGGCTCATGGTGAGCCTATTAGGAATGAGCAGGTTATCCAAGACGAACGGGTACAGCCAAAGCAGTTTGGGAAACCTGAACCGGTCGGTGAATCGGTACCACATTGAGGAGATCGACACGAAAGAGAAGGTCAACCAAGATATTTGATTCATCAGCTAGTATTGTTCACGAGCATGTTCTGTATACGGATTCATGAAAGCCAGAGACTCATGAGGAGGCTTTCAGGGAAGAGGCTTGAATTCAGTGGGAGTTAGTCATGAGCGATGAGATGAACTCCTTGGAACATAACCAAACTTGGAAGTTGACCAAGTTACCTATAGGGAAACGTGCTCTTATGAACAAATGGATTTTTAGAGTCAATGATGAGGCAGATGGCAGTAAGAGGTACAAGGCGAGGCTTGTTGTGAAAGGATTCTCTCAAAGAGAAGGTGTTGATTACAGTGAGTTTTTGCACCGGTTGTGAAGATGGCTTCAATTAGGGTTCTGCTTAGTATTGCGGCAGTTGAAGACTTACACTTAGAGCAGTTGGATGTGAAAACAACATTTCTCCATGGTGATGTCGAAGAAGAGCTGTACAGAAACAACCCACAGACTTTGAAGCAAAAGGAAAATAAGACATGGTGTGTCGACTGAGAAAGAGTCTTTATGGGTTCAAACAAGCACCGCGGCAATGGTACTTGAAGTTTGATTGCTTTATGAGAGGAAAAGATTTTGATAGATGCGAAACAGATTATTGTGTGTATGTTCGTAGATATGAGGACAATGGTATAGTTACCTTGGCATTGTATGTGGACGACATGTTAGCAGGTTCATGTATGGAGAAGATCAAGGAAGTGAAGAAGATGCTAGCTTCAAAGTTTTCAATGAAGGACTTAGGTGAAGCAAAGCAAATCCTCGGCATATAGATTAGTTGAGACAGGAAAAACAAGAAGCTTTGGTCATCTCAAGCGGACTATGTGAAGAAAGTGTTGATGAAATTCAATATGGATGGCGCGAGGCCAGTCACTTGTCCCTTGGCTACTCACTTTAAGTTATCGATGGACTTGTGTTCTAAGACAGAGACAGAGATGGAGGAAATGACTGCTATTCCTTATGCCTCAGCCGTTGGAAGTTTGATGTATGCGATGATGTCTACAAGACCAGACATCGCACAAGCAATGAGAGTTGTCAGCCGTTACATGAAGAATTCAGGTAAACAACATTGGGATGCAGTAGTGGATTCTTAGATATCTAGCAGGTACTTCAGATTTTTCTCTTTGTTTTGGGGGAGATTCTTTGCAAATACATGGTTATATGGATGTGGACTTTTTGGGCGATCGTGATGATTGCAGAAGTACTACAGAATATGTGTTTACAGTTGGAGGAACAACTGTTAGTTGGGCTTCACAGTTGCAAAAGGTTGTAGCACAGTCAACCATGGAGTCAGAATATATGGCACTTACAGAAGCAACGAAAGACATGTGGATTTCGGAGCTTATGAAACAGTTGGGCAGGGAGCAACCCATAGGTGAGCTGTGGTGTGACAGTCAAATTGCAGTTTTCTTGGCGAAAAACTCGACATGTCACTCTATGACTCGACACATTCAAATGAGGTATTATTTTATTAGAATGGCGGTTGAGAAGAAATGGTTGAAGCTATCTAAGATTCTTGGCACTGAGAATCCGACGGACATGCTCACTAAGGTAGTGGATAACAGGAAACATCAGTTCTGCTATAGTGCTATTGGATTGTCTCCAGGCTAATTGATAAGGAGACTCGCAGAGGCACATGCCTAGACTAGGCCAATGGAAGAATGGAGAACAGGTTAGAGACTTCGTGTATGTGTCTTCAAGTGGGAGATTGTTAGGGTCTGTGGATCCAAATACACGATAATGAGGTTGGAGAAGACAGACAAGAAGAAGAGTCGAAGATGAAGCAAGCAGCTCAGTGCAGCCAGCAGCTACAGGCAAGTTGCAGTCGACCGCACTTGGACAATCGACTGCACACGTACAGGCAAATGTACGGTCGACCGTCTCTCTCTTGACCGTACAGACTTGAAGGAATGACTGATCGACCGGGCAGTCGACCGACCCACTCTCTATTAGTCCCAGTGCCGTCAATGGCATGAACCGGTCGATCGTCACTGTGTTGCGGTCAACTGTCGTGACGCTAATTGATGAGCAGCTGAGATTAGAAGTTGTGTAAATCTATATATATTGATTGTGTACAATTTTAGGGTTTAGTGAAAAGAAAAGAAAGATCTAACAGTCGTCATTGAAAGAGAGGGAGATAGAGAAGGAGATAGAGAGAAACCCTACACCTTGGTGATGAGTTCTTGAGAGATTTGTAAACTTGTTCTTCATATTTCTAATGGAAATCGCAGGAGTGCCTCTGTACGGGGAAGTAGTCATTGCATTGGGTGAACCTCGAAAAAATCTTGTGTGTTATTGTGTGTTGCTTTTAGTTGTTCTTTGTTCTCTGGCTTTTGATTCTATTATTCTTGCATCTTTGTTGGTGAGTTATTCCGCAGTTAAAACTCAACAGCTCCCACTATCTCTCTCTCCACTTCATTTTATTTCTTCTTCTTCTTCCCAAACTCCAACTCCGAAACCCCAAAACTCCAAAACCCTAGCATTCATCTTCCACATCTCCTCCAAATCCAAAATTTCAAAACTCTAACTCAATTTTCAAAACCTTAGCTCTTCCACCTCTTCACATCCAAATCAAAAATTCACACAACTAAGGTCGCTAGAAGGAATAGCCACCATGGTATTGTGGTTGCTATTCCTAATAGCGACCTTAGTTTGGGAGGATTTCTTAGCAAATCTAACAGAGAGCAAGTCAAAACCCTACACAACTGAGGATATGCAGTCATACAAGTAGCGTCGAGAATTTTAAACCTTAAAAAGTCTTAACATAATCTCTTATCAAGTTGTTAGCAAACCAGTACTAATAAAACCATCAAGATAATAATAAAAATAATTTAAATATAAGTTATAAATCTACATCGATGGTAAGTCTTACTTTTGTACAGCTTTAGAAAAAAATTGGGAAAGCAAGAAGGGAGGTTTGAACAGTTTGTAATATTTCCACCTGATGAATATACAGTCATACAAGTAGCATCGAGAATTTTAAACCTTAAAAAGTCTTAACATAATCTCTTGTCAAGATTGTAGGCAAACTAGTCCTAATAAAAACATCAAAATAATAATAAAATAATTTAAATATAAGTTATAAAATATCAAACTAAGGTGTTGCTTTTTTTTTTGGACCATTAAAGTGTTACTTTATTCTTCTCCTTTTTTATCTCTTCCTTTTTTTCAAAATTTTTCTTCTCACTATCCTCCTTAGATTTTGCTAATACTGTATCTTTGAATCGATTTAGCCATTAGCTTCTTTTATTGGTGAAAATTTTAGGGACTAAATTGATTAAGTCATTCTAATTTGAGGACTAAATTGCAATACTATAATCTGGGAGACTAAATCACAAATATTCATTAATTAAGGGACTAATTTATAAAAATCTATAATTAAATCATTCTAATTGAGGGAACAAATTGCAATCTGCAAATGTTGTGATTTTGAGGGACTACATCGTATATATATCCGTTATTTAAGGGACTAAATTACAACAACAACAAAACTTCATTTTATAAGAGGGGTATTTGAGAAACTGAGTTGAAGGAGGGTTTTAATAGATGCCGCACTTGAGGGGGTTTAAAATAACTCACCCATAATTGAGGTTAGAGCTGGTATCGAGTCCTATTAGGTTGGGTCCTTCACTATCCGGACCCACACCCTGATACCTCACGGGTCCAAAAATTGGACCCGGACTTGCAAGAATCAGGTCCAGGTCTGGGTTAAAAAAATTTACCCGTCGGGTCCGGTAGCAAGGAATAAATATTTGCACGTAAGTATTTTGCACCCGATATCCTGAGGTTCCAACAATTTTTGCACTTAAGTACATGAATAAATATTATATTTACACATCTATATTCACCAATTATTATTTATATGTATATCCCTATAACATTCTTATTCAAATTTCATATTTTTTAGGCATTTTTTATTGGGTCCGGATCCGGGTCTGGGTCCGGTTCTATTTTGAGGGATCCGGACCCGGACCCGGATCCGGAAGTGCATCGGATCTTATTTTATGACCCGGATCCGGACCTGTATAGATCGGGTCGATTCCGTTCCAATGTCAGGTTCGGGTCAGGTTTGTGTATCGGGTAAATGTGACAGTGCTAGTTGAGGTAGCCTTTGTAATGAAGTAAATGGCTGCACTTTGCGTCTGTTTAATTACTCCAAAGAGAAGGGGAAAAAAACCATCACAGCTGGATTTACGGAATAAATATAAGACGGATGCTAGTCAGTTGCAAATCAGTGAAGCAAATGAAACCAAAAGTCTAAAAAGAAGGAAGCATGGTGTAGGTCGAAGCAGGGAGCTACTTGTTGGTGAAGATCCTTGCATTGACGCTGTGACTATATACAAATGATAGTTAATGCCATGAACACATTTTACATCTAAAGGACTGGTTGATCAGTAAACTCTCTAATTCAGCAAAACTAACTGGGATGAAATAGCCTGATAGGTTTTTTTGGGAAAGATCTGACCATAACCCCCAAAATATATTTTATATTATCTCAAGTTTAGATTAATGCCATGTGTGTACATGACTGCTAAATGAATCTAGTTCTGAATTATTGGAAAAAAAAAACTGTGGGGCTATTTACTCAAAACCTTCAAGATCCTGGATGAATATCATCATCATTAAGGGGTCTTGGTTTATGGTTACTTTTTCACGATTAGAGAGTTATTTATAACTCGGAACCTGCATGTTTATATGGCATATAATTTGGTGGACTAAGAAGTACAATCTACTATTAATTTACATGTAATCTAGTAATGTGAAATCATGCCATATCGACTTCACAGTTCACGATAGGTTGTGGGCTCTAATGTTATATATTGACCTTTCCTCATTCTCTTATATATATACACGATGATTAGCACATGCAAACACTTGTTTTTTTTCCTTTTTAAGAGTTTCATTTATTGTTCCATTCGTCGTTAATTTTCAACAAGTATTCGGTACAAATGCATGTTCATATAGAGATAAAGAAAACACTACAAACACAATGTATATGCAGCCACTACCAAACCAAACTATCAAAATGGCAGTTATGCGTTTTGCATCATATATCCGCACAATGATGCTTTCTTTGAGAATTATGTTCGGTGTGTATTTGATGTGCAGGTGATCAAATAGTTTTCTTCATCTTGAGCATTGTGGAGTTCATTGGGCTGCTTTTGACCTTCAAACCTTTTCTCGCTACAAATTAAAAAGCTAGTTTGCAAACCTGGTGATTTAGATCAACGCCAGAAAAACTGAATAGACCTGCTAGGGGGAAACCCAAATGAAGATACAAAGCATGAACTTGATTGCTCAACAGAAGGGGATTAATTCAACGTAAGGAAATTAACTTTTTATTCCATTCTTCTCCGAAAAATATAACAGAATGACTACCTGAACATCAATCTGAGGCCTTGTCGAGTATGTATATATGTTATGTATATATGTTGAATATGTATACATTCTCAAAAAACAAAAAAAAGTATGTCAATATCGATTAATTTGTAAAATCCTGAACAATTCTTTGTGTCATTATATACTCTTCAATGGAAGATGTTGATCTTTGTACTGAATAACAAGAACGAAAGCGAAAGCTAATTTCATGCAGTAGTCATTGTTGTATAGTTTCTTTTTTGTCATTGTTTTTTAGTCTTTTTTAGAATGAAAATGGTTTGTCGTAAACTTGTAACTATTTCTTATCATTATTTTGAATCACTTTCTCTTGATCCTCTGGTTGTTCCACTCGGGGCCGGCCCGGATATCCGATTGCCCTAACCAAACCTATATTTTATTGCCCCTTAGTAAACGAAATTTAATAATAACAACAAAAATTTTGTTACTCTTATATGTTAAAGCCCAATTCTGTTATAGTGGGCTATTAAAGTGAACTGGACCGAACCTAGTGGGCTGTTAAAGCCAAATTCTGTTGCCTTTATATGTTATACATGGGACCTCAAAAAATTTGTTGCCCCGATGAAAGGGGGGTTGCCCAAGCTTGCTGGCTTGTTGGGCTTACCCCTGGGCTGGCCCAGGTTCCACTTCCAGTAAAAACTGGACGCACATCTGTATATCGGAAAATGAGCGAATGAGACCAAATGCTTTAATACTGATTATGCTGAGGAAAGTGTTGGGTTTAATGTCTTGCATACTTATTCTGTGTGAAGAGAATATGATGATACAAGTAGAGGGTTCGAAGCGAGGAATTGAAGAAGAAGAAGAAAAGCAGCTAGCAACAGCAACATTGGCAGAGATGTGGACAGTCAACTGTGTGGTTGACTGTCCCCCCCTCGGGTTTGAGACTGGGAGGCTGCGGTCGACAACACATATGTGCGGTCGACCGGCCGTGGTGCTGATGGGTTTTTTTGGGCCGAGTCTGACTGATTCGTTTGAAGCCCACTTCGTCTTTTGGTTAGATTGTACGGCTCTAATTGTATGTTGATCTCTTCAGTATACATCGGATGTCTATTATATCAAGATATCCAGACTAGGGTTTCTCTATATCTATATATTCATTGTCACGGTTACAGAAACATATGATTCTATTGAGTGCCAAATAGGAAAAGAGAGTACTTTATCTGAGAAGTGAGATATTTTTCCATTGTAAACAAGTAAATTTCAGTTAGGCTTGAGAAAGAGTGGTGAGGAGAATTGTAATATTTTTGTATCTTCTCTAATTGAAACCATATCTCGGTTTCGTGGATTAAGGCGAAAGCCCCAATCGGTACTACAATTCTTATGTGCTTTGTGTGATTGGTGTGATCTAGTATTTACTTGATGATTTGTGTTAATTATGTCGAAAACTCAACAAGATTCTCTAATGAGAAAGATTCTAGGAATGAATGCTTTGGAAGGTCTAAAGCAAAAAAACAGGCAGCCATAGAAGGCCGCACCGGTATGAGTACTGTATCGGGGAGACTGGGATTCCCGCCCCCGCCCCCCCCCCCCCCCCCCCCCCCCCCCCCTCCCCGGGGTGGGGGGAGGGGGGTGGTCTCTCAAAATTATAAATGCAATTATGCTTATATCACTTTGTTCAAAAAAGAAAGAAAAGGCAACCATCAAAAACAGAGACATATCGTTATATAGTGGTCAGCTCAACCACTAAACAGAGTCATAAAGCACTTCTGACTTCATTGATTTGTTCTTGTGTTCTACTTGACATCGCATGACTATAGATACAAGCTGTAGTATCTTTAATTGAGAGTTTCTTGAACTTGGTTGCACTCGTAAAGCGAGCCATAGCTTAACTTAAAAGAGCAGCGAAAGAAGGTAGGGTGAATTTCCTGACTAGCAAGTGGAGATTATTCCAGGCTCTAATCCAAATTCTAATAATAAACTAAATCAATAAAGATAAATAACATCAAGGATCTGTGGCGCAATGGTAGCGCGTCTGACTCCAGATCAGAAGGTTGCGTGTTCGATTCACGTCAGGTTCATTTTTTTTCATCTTTAATTAATTCTGTCTTGATTTCTAATTTTATTTTTATCATTATCATTATCTCTTGATTTCTTTTATAAATTAGTTTTCAGCAGTATCCTGTATCCTTCCTGTATATATTTTTAAAAAAAAATTCCATTTACTTCGCGTGTTTGATTTATTCTTTTGCGATTTTCTTACTGTGTTTATTACTCCCCTTCTTTTATATATATATATATATATAGAGTAAGTCTATTAAGAGCTGGGAAGCTGGCCTCCTTATCGGGAGCTGGAGATCTCAGCCATCCGATCAATCTTGATCGCGATCGGACGGCTGAGATCTAATGTCGCTTATCTTCAGATTGGGTGAGGGGTAAAAGGGATATACTCAAATCGATTTCGTATACCCCTTATCTCTTATCTTCGACAGCAGCTCTCTTCTCTCCCGCTCTCTATCGTTCCAAACCCTAATATCTTCTCCCGCTCTCTCTCCCGCTCTCGAAGATCCCCCCGCTCTCTTCACAACCCTAATCGCTATCATCTCTTCTTTTCTCACCCTATCTGAAGAGATCCCCATCTTCGAAACCCTAATCCACCTCTCTTCGAAACCCTAATCGAAGAGAGCGAAGTCGAGCTCTTCTCTCCCGCTCTCTTTCTTCGTCACCTGTGTAAACCCAACTCCACCATCGACCGGATCTGCAGTCGCTTATCTTCAGATCTGTCGAAGGGTAAAAGGGGTATACTCGATCGATCAAACGTCATCGACCTTGTCGTCGCAGCACCAAAGAAGAGCACTTACAAGTTCGTTCTCTCTCTCCGACGGAAAACCCAAACTACGACAAGGGTTTCGATTTCTCATCTCGAATTCAAATTTTATTTCCTTTATAAATGCTTCTAGTTTGTTGTTATATTTTTAGCGCTTAAATTATGCTCTGATAATATTCGCACCAGTATTCTGATAATATTCGCACCAGTATTCGGACTAGTACATTTATAATAGCAAATAATATTCGTACTAGTATATGGAATTTTAAGATGTGGACATGACACATGCATATAAGCACACAAAATCCATGTAATATGCGGTGTAGTTTTTGTTTCTTTCGAGATTTGCTTCAATCACTGCTAATAGGACATGACACATGCATATAAGCACCCAAATTCCATGTAAAATCCATGTAAGAAGCTGAAGGTTGCTTGCCATTTAACTATGGATGTTTCTCCCCAAAAAGAAAAAAAATTAACTGTCTAAAATCTGTACATACTTAAATTCTTCAAGCACTAAGTTTCATAACCCCTCAGTATGAAACTTGTAGATTAAGAATGTAGTCTGTTGGACTTTTTCGTTTGTGCTAATTTAAAGTTGTAGCTTTATTTTTAATTTTTGTTGTCTCATTCTCCTATGAAGGATGGAGGTTGAAAATGAAGAATTACTAAGCCAAGATGTTCAGTCCAGTTGGAGGGATGTTGATGATGCTTCTAAACCAGTTGTTGGTTTAGCATTTGCAACATTAGACGACGGATATGAATTTTATAAAATATATGCAAAATTAGTTGGTTTTTTAGTACGCAAGTTTGCAACGATGGTTGACAGTACCACAAAGGAGAGATATTCACAACAATTTGTTTGCTCAAAGCAAGGCAAGCCGATTGATACAACTGTTGTGAATGTTGCCAATAATGAAGAATCGTCTTCTTCAAATTTGATCAAGAGAAGGCGAAGGGCTGTGACGAAAGAAGGGTGTATGGCTCAAATACGAATGCAAGGGATGATGACGGGAGATGGTCAATTCGTAGGTTTGTTGAAGAGCACACCCATATTTGTGTCACACCTAGAAAGCAACAATTTCTAAGACAAAATAGAACTGTCTCTGAAGCGCAAAAAAGTTTACTTAGTTCTTTCAAAGAGGCTAACATAAGAACTTCAGAGTTTATGTCCTTCATGAAAATAGAAAATGAAGGTTTCAGTAATATTAATTGTACTGAAAAAGACATTAGAAATTCGTTGCAAAGAGAGAAGGATGGTATGAGACCTTATGATGTTGATATATTGCTGGAGCACTTGCAAGAGGAAAAAGAGATGAATCCTTCTTTCTGTTTTCATTACAAGGTTGATGAAGACAACAAATTAACGATGGTTGACAGTACCACAAAGGAGAGATATTCACAACAATTTGTTTGCTCAAAGCAAGGCAAGCCGATTGATACAACTGTTGTGAATGTTGCCAATAATGAAGAATCGTCTTCTTCAAATTTGATCAAGAGAAGGCGAAGGGCTGTGACGAAAGAAGGGTGTATGGCTCAAATACGAATGCAAGGGATGATGACGGGAGATGGTCAATTCGTAGGTTTGTTGAAGAGCACACCCATATTTGTGTCACACCTAGAAAGCAACAATTTCTAAGACAAAATAGAACTGTCTCTGAAGCGCAAAAAAGTTTACTTAGTTCTTTCAAAGAGGCTAACATAAGAACTTCAGAGTTTATGTCCTTCATGGAAATAGAAAATGAAGGTTTCAGTAATATTAATTGTACTGAAAAAGACATTAGAAATTCGTTGCAAAGAGAGAAGGATGGTATGAGACCTTATGATGTTGATATATTGCTGGAGCACTTGCAAGAGGAAAAAGAGATGAATCCTTCTTTCTGTTTTCATTACAAGGTTGATGAAGACAACAAATTAACTCATGTGTTATGGGTTGATGCTATTGCCAGGAAGGCTTACAGGCATTTTGGTGAAGTGCTAATTTTTGATACCACATATGATACCAATGAATACAAGTTGGTTTTTGCTCTATTTACTGGAGTTAATCATCATGGCCAATCTGTCAATTTTGGTGCAGCTTTTATAAATAAAGAGACCACCGACTCCTTGGCTTTCTGACATTTATTTGCTTCGTGAGAAGTGGATACCAGCTTATGCTAAGCATATTTTTACTGCTGGAATTCGCACAACTCAGAGATCAGAAAGCATGAATGCTTTTGTAGATAAATATGTTAATAGCAAAAATTCATTACATGAATTTATGACGAGGTTTGAAAGGGCAATAAGAAAACAAAGGCAAAATCAGTTAGCAGCTGACTACACCACTCTGCATACAAAACCAAAGCTGCAAACAAATTTTGAAATTGAGTCCCAAATGTCTGAACTGTACACTAGAGCAAAATTTCATGTATTTCAAGCTGAACTAGTTGAAAGCTTGAATTATGCCTCTTTAATGAAAGCTGACGATGGTAGTGTGCGACACTATATTGTCAGGAGAATGGGAAAGTCGGTACAATCTGATAAAACAAGAGATGTGTTCTACAAGGGAATGGAAAATGCTGGGACTTGCACTTGTAGTAAATTTGAAGTGGAGGGAATTCCTTGTAGACACATCCTTGTGGTATTGAGGAATGAGTTTGTTGATTTCCTGCCTGAATCTTATATTTTAAAGAGGTGGACCGCTTTGGTAACTACCGAGATTGTATATGATGATGCTGGTGATGAAATCATCGGTAGCTACCGTAGTCCACAAAATTTGGACATGGTGGAATTGTCAAATGAAATCAACAAAGTGATGAGGATCGCTCGCTCATCAAAGGAGATGCGCCAGAAGGCTAAAACATTACTAGTTGGTGTTGTTGCAGAATTGCAACAAGATATGCCCCAAGAATTACAACAAGCAACAACTAGTTCACTACCTAGAACAATCCATATTCATGTACCTGATATTGCAAAAACCAAAGGTAGTGGGAAGCGCATCAAATGGGGTAAGGAGAAAGCATTGAAGAAGGCTGCGAAACCACTAAGAAAGTGTCGTTTGTGCAAGAAGCTTGTTAATCATGACAGTCGTACCTGTCCTTTAAAGAAAAGGTTAGTAATTAAATACAAAGTTTATACTTTATTTTCTTTATGTATAGTATAATGTTAATTTCATTTTGTGAATATTAATCGTAGTCGCTACTGAAATATTCCAAGCTACTCTATTATCTTTACTGACTACCCTCTCATTCCACTCGCCTCAAAGATCAGTGGTTGAGCTCAGGCTCTCCATGGTCCCAAAACCTACCTAGTCATCACCTTCCAAGCTAACCTAGCCTTCAGACAAATATAATATAATATAATTGGTATCCTCATCTTCTATCGAACATCTCGAGCATTTAGCGTTGTTGGAATTTAGTATACATTTAAAACACTTTTTATTGTTTTTTGTCAACATTGTCTTGTGGCCCATTGGTTAAAGTGTTGGGCTCACATGAGGTTGGAGGACCAATTCTCATCTTCCACACATATATATATATATATATATATATATATATATATATATATATATATATATTTGATCGGGCCGGACCTTAGGGGTCGCTTGAAGAAAAAAATTTACTGGTTTTAAATTTGTTCAAATTTACGGGTTTTAAATTTTGAACAAATCAAAAACATTTTTCTCATCAAATGCTACTAGCCGTTTTTTACCAGTAAAGAAAAATCAATGAAACGTTTATATGGCATTAAAATATCTTTTATGATGAAAATAATTCCCATTTTTTTGGCAAAAATCAGTGAAACGTTCTCTTCTTTTGGTTATAAAAAGAGAATTTCTGTCAAAAAGAAAAGATATATGCAGAGAAAAAATACATTCTTCCTCTTTTCTCAAATAGTTTTTCCAATTATTGAGCATTTTTTATATTGAGTGGTGCAAGTTGGTTGTTACCGCTGAATCTGGTGTAGGGGCAAACAGATAGTATTTTTGGATTCTTAGGAAAACTGAATAATCAAACCTTAACCTTCTCTGCCGGGGTTTGACCGTTGACTCCCACAGTTCACCTGCAAAAAGTGCGATACACCGGGGTTGATCCCGGCGACGCACCCTCCGACGCTCAAGTCAGTATTCAGAGAAGATTATGAAAGAGCGTAAATTGGCAAAAGATTAATTATCTCCTAATGGTGGTGGAGGGGGAGTATTTATAGCCGCCTTTGGGATCAAATCATAAATGTAATCCCTAGGATCAGCTTAGGAATGTAATCCCTAATTCCCAGTGAAAGGATAGATATGAATCAAGACCGTTGATTAGGATTAATCAGAAACCCTAATTCTATCCTGCTGGACCGAGTTTACTGCGGGTTGAAACCCGCACCCAGTTGGGATGGATCCGTTTGTGGGTTACTGGGCTTTTGGTAAGAAGACCCAGTACCCACTTCAGACCCGTTTGTAAGTGAAATTACAATGTTACCCCCAAGCTTTAAGATTCGTGCCCGATTTGGACGGTTCTGATTTAACCCTATTTTTAGCCATATCACGAGCCCCCCACTCCCGAAGACTGAGTTTTATCAGCCTTTGAGGAGTAGATTTACTGTTTTAATGACTTACGGAGTTGTATCGGAGTCCACGCAAGGGGTGTCGAATCTTTATATGGGACGTTGTGGTAATTTCCGAGTTAGTAGTGCTTTTTATTCGATGGTTACCTATCTTCGCGGAGTGATGATCTGTAGTTAGGGGGTCTCAAGTAACTGCTCTAGGCGGTTATTGCTTACCCAAGGGTTCAAGAGCGCCCCCCTGAGCTTATAATCTCCGCTGTATCTCTTAATCGATCTCCCCTAATTTTTAACCATTTTTCGCGAAGCTTAGGTAGACGGTTTGACGTTGTTTCCTCCATTTCATGACCCATATGCTTCGGCTTCATTTCCGACCCCTCGGAACCCTCGCCCCGAAGGGGGCCGAGGTCCCTGGGGGTTCGGCACATAATTCTGAAGAGCAAAGATACTTCGGCCGGCCTGTAGGTGCGAAGAGGGCGTTCGGCGGACTTTTGCCGAAGTCGGGGCGACTTTCTTCATGTAAGAGGGTCAATGGCAAGAACATTCGGCAACATGCGCCGCAGTTCATTTTTTTCATGTAACATGGTCGGTGGCAAGAACGCTCGGCAGCATGTGCCGAGGTCCAATTTTTTTCATGTAACATGGTCGATGACAAGAACGCTGGACAGCATGTGCCGAGGTTCAATCTTTTCCATGTAACATGGTCGGTGGCAAGAACGCTCGGTAGCATGTGCCGAGGGATCGGTGGCAAGAACGCTCGGCAGCATGTGCCGATGTTCAATTTTTTCCATGTAACATGGTCGGTGGCAAGAACGCTCGGCAGCACGTGCCGAGGTTCAATTTTTTCCATGTAACATGGTCGGTGGCAAGAACGCTCGGCAGCAAGAACGCTCGGCAGCATGTGCCGAGGTTCAATTTTTTCCACGTAACAATTTTTTCTATGTAACATGGTCAGTGGAAAGAACGCTCGGCAACATGTGCTGAGGTCTTGGGTTGCGATTTTTGGCAACATAGGAAACGTCAGGCTGAGTTGGCTGCTGCTAAACTTTTGACAGATGTGATAGTCATTAATGCGATGGTTGCTGATCTTCTGACAACTCTAACAGATGTGACAGCCATTAATGTGATAGTACAGCTAGGCACGGTAAATAATGTGACGGTTCAGGTCATTTTGTCGCCTTATGTAAATGGGCTGGCTCTGTGGGCCCATTAACCTCAAGCTCTATAAAACTTCATCCCCCCTTCTCATTTTTCACTTCTCCAAACTTTTACTCAGGCGGTGAATTTGCGCTAGTGAGAGCTCACGGTGATCATCCATCGCTTTCCGGTGAAAATTCCGACCGCACACATCACTTCAAGGTAATTTATACTTAGTCGTTTTTCAAGTATAAATATGTCTCTTTCTCCTATCTCCGAGCCCTCCCCTTCTGCCGCCGAAGTCCCTTCTACGAGTTGCCAAGATAAAGGCAAGAAGGTATCCGGTCGAGACAGTATAGTGGAGGATCCGAAGCGCATGGGGCCGTTCGGCAGGTATCCAGGGCCACTAACCGGGCTTCAGCGGGTTCGAGAGCTTCCTGAGGAGCATGCCGAGCGCATCATCCATGGGAGGGGGAGAGCCTTCGAGGAGAATGAGGCATGGGAGACCTCCGAGGCCGATGAGACGGTCTCTATCTTCAGCCTGGAGGATTTGGCAGTGATCCGGAGTTGCTTCCAAATTCCGGAGGAGTACGAACTAATGCTACCGGGTCCTGGGGTTAGGGCAAATTTGCCGATGCCAGTAAACATGTGTTTCTGGCCGGTCGATGCCTTTATCGCCGGTGCTCAGCTGCCTCTCCACCCGTTCGCGACCCAAGTGCTTAGGTGGTTTGGGGTCAGCCCCATTCAGCTGATGCCGAACGCGTGGAAAGTAATCAATGGGTTCGTACTCCACTGCTAAATGGCTGGGATTGAGCCGGAGCTGAGGGTACTCCAGACTATCTACCAGCTTCATCAGCAGAACCGGTCGGAGTTCCGGTACTACCTAGCTCCGAGGCACGGAGGTCGGCTCGTCATCTGCCCCGACTCCATCAAGCACTGGCAATATAAGTACCTTATAGTGCGGGTGCAGAGGCATGGCCCATACCCACCAGTTCTGTGGAGGAGGTGTCAAGGCG
Source organism: Hemerocallis citrina (assembly GCA_017893485.1). Lineage (NCBI taxonomy): Eukaryota > Viridiplantae > Streptophyta > Magnoliopsida > Asparagales > Asphodelaceae > Hemerocallis > Hemerocallis citrina. The sequence continues at coordinate 73,366,435 of CM030361.1, read as the reverse complement.
AGTGAAGGAGTCACCGGTGCTTCACCCTCAAGAAGAGGAGGCAGTGCAGACTCTTCTAGACAGGTCGAAGTACGATTAGAGAGAGCTGACCGAAGACATTCTCTTCAGGGGAGGGCTCAGCCGCGTAGATCCCAGTACGCGGCTCTTTCTACGTTCTCATTCATTTTTTTTTAACTTTGCTTATTCCGACTTGTGTTTTTAACCAGCTTCTTATTTGATGCCGAGACAATAGATTTTGACGCGGTGATGGCGCAGAGGGCCGCTCTCGGAAGGCGCCGAAGAAGTGCAAGAGGGTCTCCACCAATCTGCCGCCCGCGAAGGCTCCGAGGGTCGCGAGCGTGGTTGAAGGGGTGGAGGCTCCGGCAGTGGTTACCCCGACTCCAGGAGTACCCTCGGCAACAACTGAGGTGGGTGACTTCCCGGTCTCCTCAGCCCTCGGGATGGAGATGCCCCCGCTAATGGTGACGGCCGAGGAGCTCCTCACGGAGGAGCACAAGAAGATCCACATTCCGGACTGGCAGGTTCGGAAGCATGATGGGTTCCTCGGGGACTCCCTGGCGAGTATGCAGGTGGTGAAGCATCTGGCGACGCCGAAGGACCGGGCTGCCATGGATGCTAGCCAGGCAGGCGATGATACCATCGAGATTGCTCGCTCGGTGGTATCGGTGAGTGTCGAATTTTTACTCTTGTTGGTTACTTTCGTATTTGATTTTCTAACTCTTTGTATTTTTTTTTGTTCTGTCGCAGATCCTTGTCCACTTCGGTCATCTTTCGGAAAGGATGACGGAGTTAGAGAAGGAGTTGAAACAGGAGAACGACCGGGCTCAGGCCGAAAAGGCTCGAATGGGCACCGAGCTCGACAAGCTGAGGGTCGAGTATGAGGGGAGGACGACGAGGCTCGAGTACCTCGAGGGGCTGGTCGTGAAGCTTGAGGGAGACCTTCTTCGGCAGAAAGAGGAGATGGCCAAGCAGCTGGCCGAGGCGGAGGAGGCCAAGGCTGCTGCCGTGAAGGAAGCCGAGGCGGGCACCATGGCGAAGGCGCAAGGCTTCCTCGCCCAAAACATGGCCAAGGCCTATGCCAAAGCCCTCACTCAAGTGTTGGAGCGATACCCTGAGGTGGACTGCTTGGGGTGGAGGCTCTTCCCTGGCCACGTCGAAGGCTTCGACCCCGAGTCGGAGGAGGAGGACGGCGATGATGAAGAAGACCGCGAGGTCGAGGTCGTCGGCGAGGCGCCGATTACTGAGGTGACCCCGCTGGCGATTGTGGCTCCTTCGGGAGGATCTGTCCCCGCCCAATCTCGATGCCCCGGAAAAGAGGTCGTCCCCTGATTTCTTCTCCTTTTTCTTCTCTTTTTCTTTTGTCTTTTGAGCTATCTTGTATTGCCTAATTGCGGACTGGCCACCGCACTTTTGTGATGAATGAAAGAAACTTTTGAGCTCGACCCTGTATCTCTTTTGAATAACTTTTTTTTAAAATGTTTGCTTGAAATTTGCCTAAGTGTTTAAACAAAGAACTTTTGCCTTAGGTGTATGTAGCTTTTGTTCAGGGGCCGGATGAGGAGTAAACTTGTGACTATTTACTGAGCCCCGTTATTTGCCTTGATCTTTTCAGCTTGCCGAGGTGACCCACTCAGTCGAACCTACTCGCTCCGGGGAGGAGTCTTGTTCCGAGGCCAGCTTGGGGGCAACGAGGCTGTGTTTGGCCAGGTGCCGAGAGCGCCTTTATGAAGTCGAGTTGGGGTTGCGCAGGGCTGAGAGCGAGCGAAACCACTTGCAGGTGATCTTAAGCCGACAGGACATCGAGATTCGGCGACTAGAGGGTCGGCTCACCGAGATTCCTTCCATAGATGAGGAGGATGGCTCGTCGACAGCCTTCACTAATGGGCTAAGGTTGAAGTGTCTCCAACTCTCTCTGTCGAAGATGACAGCGGAGATGGACGATATGCTCACCGAAGTTCACCACTTGCAGATTGTGGAGGCTGAACTTCTGGCGGAGGAAGAGGAGCTGACCAAGGCAGTGGGCAGGCTGATGACCGAACGTGACGAGTTGATGGCGGAGGTCGACACGTTGAAAAGAGCCACAGTGGACAGGGGCATCGAAGTCACCCACCTCCGCCAGATTATTGCCAGTCGCCCTACCATTCCAAGCTCCGCCGTACCTCCTCGCTTCGAGGTAGACATAGGAGACGACTCTCTGAAACAAAGGATCGTTGAGTTGGAGGTTGAAGTGGCTCGCCTAAAGCCGCACTCGGGGCCAATTAATGTCAGGGGCACTTCCTGCACTCGCGAGAAAGGCGAGCGAGGCATTTCATTTTACGAGCTCGCGACACGTTCGCCCATAGGGTGACCTAGTCTGGGTGATGCCCAGAGCGGCGTGGCAATTTCATCGAGCAGGGTGTCTATCGGCGCATCTGTTAGGAGCAGTGCCGAAGACACGTCTCAATTCGCTGGCTTAGGGACGAGCACCGGGGTCAAGCGTCGTCGCCCTCGAGTGTCTTTGAAGCGAAACATCCCTGCACCAAGGAAACGTTGAAGATTTTTTGTTTTCCAAGTTTTGCATTTCGTCTAAGTGTAACGAGTAGGCATTGTAGTTTTTGCTTTTGGAAGTCTTGTAGCTCAGTTGTAAAGAAGATGCTGCTTTGTATTGTCTCCACACACTTAATCGAAATGATGTTCATTTTTTTTTGGACTTGCCTTGTAGTAGCCTTGTGTTATCGTATTACTCGTAATTATCTTTCGCGTGCCGAGATCTAGAGCTAGATTTTTGCTTGTTTGGTCGTCGGTGCCAAGAGTGTTCGGCAAAGCGTGCCGAGGTCCTAGAGCAAGATTTTTGCTTGCTTGGACATCGGTGCCAGGAGCGCTCGACTAGGCGTGCCGAGGTCCAGAGCAAGATTTTTGCTTGTTTGGGCGTCGGTGCCAAGAGCGCTTGACTAGGCATGCCGAGCACCGCTTCGAACCTCTTGGCTCGTGAATTTGTGAGAGTGAGTTTCTTGCAGTGGAGAGCCACCTTTTGGAGGATTACTTCAACTTTAAATGAACCATAAGAACCAGAGGTTAGCTCCTCAGAGTCCTGGGCATTGGTCGACAATATACGAGACTCTAGAGGTGATTTCATAGTCCAGTATTTGATCAAGGACCATGTCTGTCGTGGACCTTCGGCTTCGCCTTGTGAAAAAACTGAGGACTTTCCAGGCTGGGAATTCACCGAAGCCTCTAACAAGTTCATGCTTGAAGCTGATATCTTCTCTTGAGGAAACACAAAGAATATAGCAAATTCATATTAATGACCTTCCAACCGCGAGGATCAAGAGATGCATTGTTGCCTCAAGAGCATATTAATGACTAGCATACGAATGGTAGATCTAGCATCAGCTTCTCCCACGTCTAGTCTAGTTGTAAGAATTTCGCGCGTGGCGGCGAAGCGATAGTATATTTCAACGGTTGTAGAAGCAATTCCGAATGGCGAACCACTTCTAGTTCGCTTAAGAGCGATCTTGCGAAGCGGAGTCGAGCCAAGTGTTGGACTTCGAACTCGTTGTTTGGGTATGTTTCAATGGTTGTGGGAGCAATTCCGAATGGCGAACCACTTCTAGCTCGCTTAAGAGCTAGCTTGCGAAGCAGAGTCGAGCCAAGTGTTGGACTCTGAACTCATTGTTTGGGTATGTTTCAACGGTTGTGGGAGCAATTTCGAATGACGAACCACTTCTAGCTCGCTTAAGAGCGAGCTTGCGAAGCGGAGTCGAGCCAAGTGTTGGACTCCGAACTCGCCGTTTGGGTATGTTTCAACGGTTGTGGGAGCAATTTCGAATGGCGAACCACTTTTAGCTCGCTTAAGAGCGAGCTTGCAAAGCGGAGTCGAGCCAAGTGTTGGACTCCGAACTCGTCATTTGGGTATGTTTCAACGGTTGTGGGAGCAATTCCGAATGGCGAACCACTTCTAGCTCGCTTAAGAGCGAGCTTGCGAAGTGGAGTCGAGCCAAGTATTGGACTCCGAACTCGTTGTTTGAGTATGTTTCAACGGTTGTGGGAGCAATTCCGAATGGCGACCCACTTCTAGCTCGCTTAAGAGCGAGCTTGCAAAGCAGAGTCGAGCCAAGTGTTGGACTCCGAACTCGTCGTTTGGGTATGTTTCAACGGTTTTAGGAGCAATTCCGAATGGCGAACCACTTCTAGCTCGCTTAAGAGCGAGCTTGCGAAGCGGAGTCAAGCCAAGTGTTGGACTCCGAACTCATTGTTAGAGTATAAAGAAGGTAAAAACAGAGAGATACAAGTAATTCACAAGATATGAAGAAAAATGTTCTTTATTGAAAACTAATAGTCGGCTACTTCTAAGTTGCGAGCCGTTATTACATTGGAGAAATAAAGAAGCAAGAGTAAAATACAAGTGAAGGGAAAGGAATGGTTCGACATCTGAAGGTACTCAGAGAGGCGTTCATGCGCTCTCTTGGTACTTCAAGAGGTGGTCGGCATCCCAAGTCATGGGAATCTCTCTTCCTTCAAGGTCTTCTAGACGGTATGTCCCAGGCCGAACTACTTTGGTGATCTTGTAGGGTCCTTCTCAATTTGGGGCCAGCTTGTTCTTCTGACTGGAGAATGAGATAGCTAACTTTCTGAGGACCAAGTCTCCTTCTTTGAGGTCGGTGGGACGGACCCTCTTGTTGTAGGCCAGCTCGATCCTCCTTCGGAAGCTTTGTTGGTGAATCGAGGCTCTTTCACAGAGCTCATTAATCAAATCCAAATTTGCCCGAAGCTCCCTGGCATTCTGCTCTTCTTCATAGGCAATGAGGTGAAGAGAGGTTACACCGACTTCCAAGGGGATCACAGCTTCAGACCCATAGGTGAGATTAAATGGCGACTCTCCTGTAGGGGTCCGTTTCGTAGTGCGGTAATTCCACAGTACGTTAGGGAGCTGATCAACCCATAAGCCTTTAGCGGACTTATCCAGCCTTTTCTTAATACCGGAGAGGATTTGTTGGTTGGCATTTTCTACTTGACCATTTGATTGTGGGTGGGAGACGGAGGAGAAGCGTTGTTGGATGGCGAGGTCTTCACATAGAGCTCGGAATGCGGCCCCTGTAAATTGTGTTCTATTGTCTGTTATAAGGACTCGAGGGACGCCGAACCTGCAGATGATGCTTTTCCAGAAGAACTGAAGTACTTTGTTCTCGGTGATTGTAGCTAAGGGCTCGGCCTCTATCCACTTTAAAAAGTAGTCGATTGCCACGACTAAGAATTTGAGCTGGCCAGGAGCTGGGGGAAATGAACCCAGTAAATCCATCCCCCACATTGCAAAAGGGATCGGGCTTGATAGGGAGGTGAGCTGAGCTTGGGGTAGGCGACGAATGTTGGAATACTTTTGACAAGAGCTGCATTGCCGAACGTGTCGTTCGGCGTCTTGGAGGAGGGTAGGCCAGAAGTATCCATAATTCAACACCTTCAGGGTGAGTGATCTAGACCCTGAATGTGCTCCGCCTATGCCTTCGTGAAGCTCTTGTAAGTCATATGTGGCTTGTTTCGGGGAAAGGCACCTCAAGTAGGGTCTGCCGTCTATTTGAGTGAAGGAGCGTTTATACAAGACCCCCTCAACAAGGGTGTACCGCTCCGCTCTGGTTTTGACTCGACAATCTTCTTTCGGGTCTTCGGAGAGGAGCCCATCCCTTAGGAATTCTATTAGGAGTTTCATCCAATTATCGTAAAGTTGAACAGGCAGTGACTCCATCGAGTCGAAAGTTTCTTCTTCTATGCTCGGCCTCAGGAGTACCTCAATCAGGACAGTCTGCTCGAGACCTTGGAGGGAAGAAGATGCTAACTTGGAGAGGGCATCTGCTTGGGAATTTTTCTCTCTAGTGATTCACTGAATAAGTGCCTCTTCGAATAGAGCCATGAGATTTTGGACCTTGGCTAGATACTTAGTCATTCGGTCATCTCGTGCTTCGTACTCGCCCAAGACTTGATTTACGACCAGTTGAGAGTCACCAAATATCCGGAGACATTGTGCCCCTGCTTTGTGGGCCATTCCGAGACCGGCTATAAGGGCTTCATACTCTGCTTCATTGTTGGAGGCCTTAAAGTTGATGCGGAGAGAGTATTGGAGAACGAAGTCGTCTGGGCCTGCCAGAATGATCCCGGCTCTGCTCCCTTCGGTGCAAGGGGATCCATCTACATATACCGTCCAAATAGGAGGTCCGCTTGCCGCTTAACTGACCTCGGAAATGGTGCTCTCAACTATGAATTCGGCTAAGTCCTGAGCTTTGATTGCGGTCCGAGGTTGGTATGATATATCATGCTGGCTCAGCTCGATTGACCACTTCGTGAGACAGCCAGAGGTCTCCGGCTTGTGAAGGACTTGCTTCAGTAGTTGGTCGGTAAGAACGACCACTGAGTGGGACTGGAAATATGGGCGAAGCTTCCTAGCTGCCATAAACAAGGCGTATGCCATCTTCTCCAATCTTGGGTAGCGGAGCTCGGCATCCCGGAGTACCTTGATCACGTAATAGATGGGCTTCTGAGTCTTGACTTCTTCCCTCACCATGACAGCACTGAGGATTTGTTCGAAGGCAGCTAAGTAGAGGTAGAGTGTTTTCCCGGGGATAAGCTTGCAGAGGAGAGGGGGGTTGACTAGATAAGCTTTAAGCTGATCGAACGACTCCTGCTGTTGCTAACCCCATTCGAAGCCCTTAGCCCCCCTGAGAGCCTTGAAGAAGGGAAGACACTTCTCCCCTGACTTGGAAAGGAAGCGCCCTATAGCTGCGAGGTGCCCGGTTAGCTTCTGAATCTCTTTCACATTTTTGGGAGGAGCCATATCCAGTATGGCTTTGATCTTCTCGAGGTTGGCTTCGATTCCTCTTTGGCTGACCATGAAACCTAGGAATTTCCCCGACGAGACTCCGAACGCACACTTGTTCAGATTGAGCCTCATATCATGCTTCCTTAATACATCGAACGTCTCTCGTAGATCGGCCACATGATCGGCGTCATGGATGCTCTTGACTAGCATGTCATCAACATATACTTCCATATTGCGGCTGATCTGATTTTGGAAGACTTTGTTAACGAGGCGTTGATAGGTGGCGCCTGCATTCTTCAAACCGAAAGGCATCACCCTGTAGCAGTAGAGGCCCTGATCGGTAACAAAGGAGGTCTTCGCGATATCTGGGGAAAACATGCGGATTTGATTGTACCCAGAAAAAGCGTCCATGAAGTTGAGAAGCTCATGGCCCGAAGTGGCATCAATCAGGGTGTCGATGCTTGGAAGAGGAAATGGACTTTTGGGGCATGCTTTATTCAGGTTGGTAAAATCGATGCAGATTCTCCAGCTCCCGTTGGCCTTCTTCACCATCACAACATTTGAGAGCCATTCCGGATAGTTGACCTCCTGTATGAACCGAGCCTTAAGGAGCTTGTCCACCTCTTCTTTAATGGCTTGATGGCGCTCGGGAGCAAATTTGCGCCTCTTCTGTTGGACCGGTTTGGACCCCGGTGCAACGCTCAAGTGGTGGACGAGGAGCTCTTCAGAGATTCCTAGCATGTCGGTGGCCGACCATGCAAAGAGTTCGCGGTTCTTTCTAATGCATTGGACTATGTCTGAGCATAGGGCAGATGAGAGGGTCTTGCTGATGAAGAACTTGCGGTTCGGATCTTGCTCAGAGAAGAGCACTTCCTCTAATTCATCCACTGGCTCGGACATTGGTCGGACACCGTCTTGGGGGATTTCAAGAGTTTCGAGGGAGAGGACTGGACCCCCAGTTGAGGTCATGTAGCATTTGCGGACCACTTCCTGACTGCCTCTTACTTCCCCTACTCCTGTCCGGGTGGAAAACTTCATCTTGAGGTGATAAGTGGAAGGGACGGCTTCGAGAGCAGCTAGGCCGGGTCGGCTTAGGATCACATTATAAGCAGCAGGGATATCGACGACCATGAAGTCCATCGGCTCCGTTCGGTAGTAGGAGTTTTACCAGCGGTTACGTCGAGGGTGATCATCCCTTCAATAGTCACTGGCACTCCCGTGAACCCGTGGAGTGTGTAACCGGCAGGCTTAAGTCTGTCCCGAGATAGTTTGAGCCCTTTGAAAGTAGCGAGGAAGAGGATGTTAAGAGAGCTGCCATTGTCCACCATGATCCTCTCCACTTTAAAATTCGCCATATGGAGGTTGATGACTAGTGCATCACAATAGGGGGTTCAGACACCCTCAAGGTCTTCATCTGAAAAAGTGACCGGTACTCCGAGGCCTTTGGGGGGGGGGGGCATGCCATGTACTGAGTTGACTTCCCTTATGAAAGCCTTTCGAAAGGAGTTGGAGGTGCCTCCCATGGGGCCTCCAGGGATGAGATGCAGGATGCATTCCTCTTTGAACTCGGGAGTTTCATCGCGTCGTTCAGGATGCTTGTTAGCCCCCCGAGGGGAAGGAGGAAGATCGATTCGGTCCTTTCTCATAAATTTAGCCAGCTGCCCCCTCTGGATGAGGGCCTCAATCTCGTTCTTCAAGGCCCGACAATCATTGGTGTCGTGGCCATGGTCCCGGTGATAGCGGCACCACTTCTCTTTGTTCCTCTTCTTGCCAGGGGTGTTCATCTTCGGGGCAGGAGGTATCACCCATTCCTTCTCAACTTCCATGAGAATAGTGGAAATGTTGGCGTTAAGAGGAGTGAATTTTTCAAATCTGGGGGGAGGGCGGCGCTGACCGCCATTGTCCTTCTGGAGCTTCTTGGCTCCCTCTTCTTCACCTGCCTTTCTTTTGGGTTCCAGAGGAAGGCCCCTCAACGGTGGGGCGATGCTCAGCTTCCTCAACCCGGATATACTTCTCGCTTCAGAGAAGGAGGTCGGAGAAGTTCTGCGGGGGCTTCTTGGCGAGGAAGGACCGAAGGCTGGAGTTAAGGACATTCGATTGGAATGCTGCTGCAGCGACCGACTGGTCGAGAGAAGCGATGGACCTGGCTTTCGCGGTGAACCTTTTCACATAGTCTCTCAGCTTCTCACCCTTCTTCTAGTTGAGGTAGAGTAGCAAAATGCTGGTCTTCTCAGTTCGGCGGCTACTCACGAAGTGGGTGACGAAGAGGGTCTCGAATTGCTCGAAGGAGAATATTAAGGATGGGGCGAGGCGAGAGTACCATTCCCGGGCTGGATCCTTGAGAGTAGCGGGAAAGGTCTTGCACAGCAGAGCATCGGAAGCTTGGTGGATTAGCATGAGGGTCTTAAAGCTTTCGATGTGATCGACGGGATCAGACTCCCCGGAATAAGTCTCGAATTAGGGAGGCTTGAAGCCTATTGGAACGGGCGCCTCCATGATGGTTCGAGAGAAAGAAGGTCGGCTTGGGCAGAGGGTCCTTCCTGTAAGCTATTCTTCTCTGTCTAGCTGACCCAAGCACCTCTCCATTTCGTGGAGACGACGGTAGACAGTGTCATCCCTTCGACGGTAATCAAACGAGCCTCTGGACTCGTCTTCGTACGTGGGAGAGCGGGGGCTACGAAGACGGTAGCTCTGAGAGTGGCGAGGACTAGGAATGTGTTGGGGGTTGCTAGGAGCTGGGGGAAGAGTTAGGGACCGTCGGCGAGGACTTTGGACCGGAGGAGGAGTAGGGACCCTCCGAGCATTGTTATTGTTGGGTCGGAGATGGAGGGCTTGCAAGATGGTTGCCTGGAATTGCTGGAATTCGGTACGGGTGATAGGAGCATTATCATCCCTCGGTGAGCGAGGCCTTCTTCTATAATGCTCAGGGGATTCTCTCCGTCTTTGGTGAGGCGGAGACCTCATATGTTCTCGGCGATGAGGAGATCGCTTATTTGGACGTTGTTGGTGGGAGACTCCTTCTCGAGCCCGCATTTCATCCAAACAACGGTGAAGATCCTCTTCTTTATGCCGATTGTTAAGGGTGTTGCGGAGGTCATTGGAGGCCCGGGGATTGTGAGATGCCATGGAGTCGGTAGAGGGGTTGTGCACGAAGACGTGGTCATGTTGGAGAGGTTGTTTCGGAGGATTGGGACCGGAGCCCCTTGCACCGGCATTCTGAAGACCGATCTGACCCCGAGGGGGTTGAAGGTTCTGATGAGGAGGTTGGTCTACTGCGGGGCCTGATCGAGTTGAGGAGGAGGACCCGCTGGCTGGACGGTTTGGAGGGGGATCTTCTGCTGTTGAGGGGGAGTAGGTCCACGGTTGGACCCTCTGGATCTCAGCTTCCGGTGAGGCATGGCAGGAGATTATCTTAACCAAGGGGAGTGGAAGGATCGCTATTCGTGGGTTCCCACAGACAGCGCCATTCTGTTACCACAGAATCTGGTGTGGGGGCAAACAGATAGTATTTGTGGATTCTTAGGAAAACTGAATAATCAAACCTTAACCATCTCCATCGGGGTTTGACCGTTGACTCCCGCAGTTCACCTGCAAAAAGTGCGATACACCGGGGTTGATCCCGGCGACGCACCCTCCGACGCTCAAGTCAGTAGAGCGTAAATTGGCAAAAGATTGATTACCTCCTAATGGTGGTGGATGGTGGGGTATTTATAGCCGCCTTTGGGATCAGATCAGGAATGTAATCCCTAGGATCAGATTAGGAATGTAATCCCTAATTCCCAGTGAAAGGATAGATATGAATCAAGGCCGTTGATTAAGATTAATCAGAAATCCTAATTCTATCCTACTAGACCGGGTTTGCTGCGGGTTGAAACCCGCACCCAGTTGGGATGGATCTGTTTGTGGGTTACTGGGCTTTTGGTAAGAAGACCCAGTACCCACTTCAGACCCGTTTGTAAGTGAAATTACCATGTTACCCCTAGGCTTTAAGATTCGCGTCCGATTTGGACGGTTTTAATTTAACCTTATTTTTAGCCATATCATTGGTACATGTTGCCACTGGAGTATTAGGAAACACTGTAAACAGAAGCTCGTTGTATCCTGGAGGGGAGTATTTGGTGATCAACGATTCATCTCTAGAATCGGCCGATTAGCTTCTTAAAGAAAGTGCAATCCATGCCTCGAGCCACTCTCACACTTTCTTCCTGTTGTAGTTAAAGTCGACCGATCAATCCATTCCAGAACCGTGCGGTGCTATCAGAAGGTTAATTTGGGCTCTACTAATCATTTTTTCAACAAGCGTCAACCAGGATATTGCATTTATTAAGATCAACTTTAGATAAAATCGCATCGTTAGCCACCTGCCATAAGAAGGCTTTACTTTCAATGGAGCATAAGTTTTCCAAATCGTATACGGTTCTCTACTTCTCGTCCCACCGTCATTAAGCCACATATACATCGAGGAGACCAGAAAGCATTGTTCTATTCTAAGCTCCACCATCTCTCATCGTCAGCGTTGCTTATTTCTTTATTCACATCCCTAATGGGAGGCTTCATCCTTTGCATTTCCTCAATACTTTCCTGTGATGGTTGTTCGCCCATTTTGATCCTGATCCATTCATTTTCCATACCTCGGCTACCACGGTATCCATATTCACAGAATTATTTGCCGCCTTCGAAAACAGAGTTTGAAGTGTATTATATTCACACCACTTATCTTTCCAGAATCTGGTGTCATTCATGTTTCCTAACTCACATGCCGTATTTGTGTGGAACATCTCTCCCATTTTTGTCACTCCTTTCCAAAGTTAGGATGCCACTCCAGATTTGTTTCTTCTGTCGAATCTGAACTTCTTCATTATTCTATATAGCATGAATGATTTGCACCACCAACTGTTCCTTCTTCGCATTTTTTACCACCACTTACTCATAAGTGCTTTGTTCATATCTTTTAGGTCCACTATTCCCAACCCTCAAAATTCCTTCTTCTTACAAACCATACCCCAGTTCACCAGATGAAATCCTTTATTTTCTTCGCTTGCCCCTTCCATAAGAATCTTCTTCTAACCTTATCAATTTTCTAGGTTACCCATTTTGATAGTTCATAATATTAACATAAAATACGTAGGGAGGCTACTGAGAACCGAGTTGATCAGTGTGATTCTACCTCCTAGAGATGATGAACATCCCTTCCATCTAGCTAATCTCTTCTCCACCTTTTCGAAAAGCGGTTATCAATCCTCCCGATGCATAACTCCAGGTCTAATCGATGTACTCAGATATTCCATCGGGAATTTGCCTAATTCGCATCCCAACTGTGACTTTATAGCCATACTAGAGATTGACAATTCCTCACTCCATGGAATAATACAACTCTTGTTTAAATTAACCCTTAGCCCTATCCAAGATTCTAAGCACTTCATTACCAAGCCAAGCGCCAAAATTTCATCTTCCTTTGCTGCCGAACAGTAAGGTGTCAACCACATATTGTAAAATCGTGATTGTGCCCAGAATTCTTTTAATATTAAGTCCTGAATAACATTAGCATCCCTGCCATTCTTGATCATTTATGCAACTCCGTCTGCCACTAAGGTAAAATGTAGTGATGATAATGGATCCCCCCATCCGAGTCCCCTCTTACACTTAATTTCCTTGCCCGCCTGACCAATAAACTGAATAAAGGATTTTCCACCTCTAACACACCTCTTAATCCACATTCTCCATTTAAGATAAAATCCTTTGAGTTGAAGAGATTCGTCCACACTGTCCCATTCCACCGAATCGTAAGACTTTTCAAAGTTTATCTTCCACAGAAAACCGTCTGTTATTTTTTTCTTGCAACCTCCCAACACTATCTCGTGGGCCGGAGCCACACTGTCCATGATGTTCCTCCCTCTAATAAATTCACTCTATGACTCCCCCACTACATTGTTCAGGTGAGGTGACAATCTATTTGCGAGCACCTTGGTGATAATCTTAAAGGAGACATTCAATAAGCTAATCGGCCTGAGATCTTGGACTCCTAGTACTTCTGCCTTTTTGAGGATCATGATAACGTTTGCATAGTTTAGTCTTTCAATATCAGCTACGCCGTGATAGAAGTCCCGGAAAATATCCATCAAGCCTTCTTTGATAATATTCCGATAAATTTTATAAAAGAATAGCGGAAATTCGTCCAATCCCGGTGCCTTATCCGGTCCCAGACTCTTGATCGCTTTGAGAACCTCTTCCTCTATAAACTCTACTTCTATTCCATCACTTCCCTCAATTCTTGACGTGTTCCACATATCCTCCTTCAGGAGACATCTACGCTCTTTGTTGCTTCCTATTAACTCCTTAAATTTTTCGTCAATATGTTGTCTCATAGCCCCCACATCCTCACACCAGTTGCCTCATATGAACATACCGACAATGTGGTTTTGTTTCTTCTTCCATTAGCCACTTTATGGGAAAAAATTTGTGTTGGAATCTCCTTCTTTAAGCCGTTGCACTCTTGATATTTGCCTCCGGTGAAGCTCTTCCATCTCTCCAATTCTTTGTAACTCTTGTCTACAATTAGCCAACTCTTCAACTTCTAGGTCGAGGAGGTCTCTATCTTCCTCCTTTACCTCAGGATCCTGCACTCTCTCCCCCAGTTGCACTTTCCTTATATTCATCTGTCTAAATTCTTGTTTAGCCCAGTCTTTAAGGCATTTACATAACCGTCTAATCTATCGACCCACTTTCCGATTGCACCCTCAATGTTCATTGGCTTATTCCATGATTCTTCGATAATTTTGGTCGTGTACTCCCTATGATCCAAGCCTTCTCAAATCGAAACGTCTGTTGCTTCATACGAATGTTCCCTCCATAATCTAGGACTAGTGGAATATGGTCAGAAGTGTATCTGACAACATACTTAACTGTAGCCAGGGGAAAAGCATCTTCCCAATCTATTGACACTAAGATTCTATCAAGCTTCACAAGAATAGGCTTGGGTTGCATGTTGGGCCAAGTGAATTTTCTGTCAATCAAATTAATTTCCCTGAGATCTAGGCAATCGATCGTTTGGTTAAAGTCATTTTAATCCTGAGGGGTTGCTCATCTGCCTCTATGCACGTTACGGAATCTAGTAATGTTAAAATCCCTACCAACCACCCAGGGACCAAACCATGAGCTCTAATTTTGTGAAGCTCGTCATCTAGAATCGTAAGGCACATAAGTCAAAGAAACAGTGTGCTCTCAATCATCGCTTCTATGCCTCTCACATACACAGTAAATACCCACAACAAAATCATCTAATATCTCAAAAATATTCGGATCCACACAAATGGTGATACCCCTCGACAAACCTAGAGCTAATTTAAAATGCCAGTGGAACAACCTAAGATACCTAGGACGATGAAAGTCCTCAATCGTAGGATTCTCAATCCTAGTTTCTTGAAGAGCACAGATAGATGGCTTAACCTTCGTGACAGTGTCGTTAATCAGTCTACCCTTAACCTTAACATTCCCGAAGATGTAACACATTGGACACGCTATTAGCATTTAACCTAATCACTCTACTCAGTCGAAACTCGACTATAAACATAGTCTTTTGACCTCTCCTTTAAGGGTGTTGACCTTCTCTAACTACTCAGAGCTAAACCCATGGCTAGACCAAAAAAACTCGCATAGTATACAGGAATGTAATTCAGAATTGATAAATTGCAATTGGACATTCCTCCGCAGGCCGAAGCAAGCTCTTTGGTTTTAATTGTTGCTTTAAGTCTTCCTTTCTAGGCCCATGTGTACCCCATTTATCAAGTTGCCTCTTACTCTTTCTCTAATATTTGACCAGCTTCTTACTGGTGCCTCTTTCCTGGGGATCTCCCCCCACCAACTCCCACCCCTATTTTTCCCATCTCATACTATCAGATTCCGTAGTGTGTTCATCACCTCCTACTCCATCCAAATCCCAAATCCTCTCATCTCCCAGAGCTATCATAATTATCTTTCTTTTCTTCATCCGAAGTGAATACCTCATTCCTATCTTCCCCCCTTATATTATCCTGATGTCTAGTCTCTGCCCTAATCTTCTTCATGTCCCAATCCTAATCTCTTCATCATATATGCTATTTTTACTGCATGATTCAATCTCTAGATCAATAACAGGGGAATAAAATCTTTCTTTCTATTGAGGGCCCGATTAAAACACTAATCTGGCTCTTTATTACCTTCAATATTTGCATTTTCACTTGCAGGCCCATCTTCAATGAGGTTCAGCCTATTCACGTTGATCTAAGGGTTATGATTGATCTAATCTCCTACTAACTGATGAAAGCTCTGGATTTATCCCTGCTTGATCCAATGGTCGTCTCTTATCTCCAACCTCTCAAATATCCAAATCAATCGGCTCCAAAGCTTTCTCCCGCTCCGTTGATCCTATAAACAAAATGCTCTTCTTACGTTCCACAATCACCTTAACTTCATATACCACATCCTCGAAGTCAACTTGAATCACCGAAGGAATCAACTCCATCTACTCTAAACCAACCCGAATACGCGCAAACTCCCGGCAATTTTGGAGCATGGTCCCCTTATCAATCTCAACGACATGGCCAAATCCTCTAATAAAGTTTTGAAAACCCGAATGAACCCAACATTGGAAAGGGAAATTGAAAACCCTAATCCACACTGTCGGCAGTGTTCCAACCTTCAAAGCCCCTTCATTTCTTGACCATATGATGAATGTGATGTAGAAGTCCACGCCTTCGAGGCCACGTAGCGACCGCACCTCCTTAATTCTTTCTTCATTTGGTAGTGAACGAAGAACCTATTTTCACTTAGATGCCGAACGATCCAACTCCAATCTGGTATGTTAATGGTTTTTTTCTTCAAGAATCTTAGCTATGTCATCGTTTGTTGGGTTTCCAGTATGCGCTTTGATCAACACGCAATCCAATAACCGTCTCTCGAATTCAGCTATGATCGCCGTCGGCGCATTATCACTGCTCTGATTACCTTCCTCCCCCTGGCGATGATCTCCTGTGTTTTGCTTTGAATGGAGTTGTTTGGAATGTCCTCCTTCACCAGTGATCTTGATCGTGATCTCTTCGTACCTGCTCCTCTATTACATGCCATCGAGATGTGCCTGAAGCGTTTGCGCTTGCAGCAGAACCATTCGTTAGTGCAATCGTGGATAGTGTGACCCTTTTTGGGCACACTTATAGCACTGTAATCTAATATCGTCTTTTGACGTCTCCAACGAGACCATGGTCGCCTTCCTCTCAGAACCCCTGACCACTTTCCTCATCTTCCTAGGCCTGACCAGAATCCATTCTCCCTCCTCATCCTCCTTCTTACTGTCCTCGCTCTCCGGTTATGGCTTTCTCCGGGTGTCTCTCCGACCTCCGAGCTCCTCATTTTTTGTCCAAGTTGCCTCTGCGTGCGACTTCCTATGCATCTCTGAAGAACGACGGGCCCTTCGTTGTAGCTGTGGTGAGCGCCATCTCTCTCTCATCTCTGCTCGTCTCGTCTCTAAATCTTGTTGTCTCCCTCGAGTGACCTCTATGGTCCGCTCGAGGTTCCCTCATTGCCGACCGCCCTCCGCCTCTAACGGGGAGATCGGTCCCGTACTCCTCTCCGCTCCTCTTGTTCGGGCGTCGTTCGTCCTCAAGCTCTCTCTCACGTTTGGCCATGGGTGGCCGGGTGAAGGTGGTGGATGTGTGTTGCCCCTTGACGCTCTCTCTCAAGCTCCCCCTCATGTTTCTCATTGTATTTCCTTTTCCTTTCTCTATGTTAAGATTAAACATATTAACCCTTACCCTTATCCTACCCTAACGTCCATATATCTTATCCTCACCCTAACGGTTAAGTTAGAAAATCATCTTACTCAACTCCAACAGCTAAATGAGTGAAACAATTAGTACAATTTTTTTATTAAAATTAATTTAAGGAGAGAAAACGAAAATAAGATTGTCTTTCTATGTAATTCAACTTTTATCTAACTTACTCACATGGAGACTCATATAATCTTCACGTCAATACTTTTGATCCGTTTCACATGTCATATATAAATGAGTCTACAACATATATTTAAACAGGTAAAAGGGTAAACATGTAGGTATATATGTCTACATTTACTCGTATCCTAACCGTTTTTTAATAAACGAGTATTAAAAAAGCTTACCCTTACCCTACCCGTGGATAGAAAAAGTCTATCAATACCTTTATCCTTAGGGTAATTGGGTAGCGATAAACGGTTTTACCCATGCCCATTGCCACCAGGGCTGGCCCCACCCTTGAGGCCGGTGAGGCGGCTGCCTCAGGCCTCCTGATAATTTGTAATTTTATTGGCCCCAAATTTGTACTCCCTTTGTAAATATAGGCACATATTTTGCGCGCAAAAAAATATTGTTATTAGGGGCCCCAAGAAATAAACATTTAGGCCTTTAGAATTTTGTTTAAATTATTTGGGTTTGGATTTGATTGAATTTGAGGCTTTAAATTTGGGTGATTTAAAAACAAATTCACATTTAAATCAATAGAAACTCAAACCCCGAAACCCACATTAAATTCAAACCCGAAACCCTTACCTTCAACCCGAAACCCGAAATCCACATTTAAAACAAACCCTCTTTGGCTCTTTCTTCTCAGTTTTCCCCAATATTTCAACCCGAACCCCTAAAAAAAATTTCCTCTTTGCCTGCGTCGTGCGTTCTTCACTTCTTCAGATCTTCCCCTTTCTTTATTTTTGGACATGGGAAATTTCGGGGAATCATCGTCGTCACTCTTGAAATTGAGGTGGTGTTGTCACGTCGTCGCTCGTGAAGATCGCGCCCAACGAAGTCATCGTCTCTCGTGAAATTGAGGTGGTGACATCGTCGATCGTTACCTTTGATCCTCTCACCGAAGTCGAATCCAATACCTTTGGTCCTCTCACCTCTGTTAGTTTCTCCAGCTTCATTCTTCACCTTTTTTTTAAAAAAATATATTTTCCCCAAAAATTAGGAGGTTTTTTATTTGCTAGGGCTTAATTAGTTGAATGTTAGGGCTTACTTAATTGAATGTTAGGGCTTATTTGTTAATTAGTTGAACGCTAGGGCTTAATTAGTTGAATGTTAGGGCTTAAATCTTGATTATGAGGTTTTTTATTCTCCATCTTCGTACTCAATTTTATGTTAGGACTTAATAAGTTGAATGTTGAGTTCGATTTTATGTTCAATTTTATGTTAAGGCTATAATTTAATGAATTCAATTTTATGTTATTGGTAGCTATTCTTAATGAGTTCAATTTTATGTTAGGACTTATTAGTAGCTATTTATTAGTTGCTTTTTGAGTTGCTTAATTAAGTTGAATATATAGGACTTAATTAAGTTGAAAATTGATATGTTAGACCCTAATTCAGAATTTTATTTCTTTTTCCAGTTTTATCATACCACGTAAATATATGTCTGGAGCGTTAAAAAGAAAGAAGAAACAAGAAGAAGATAAATTTCTACAATCTCAAATTGGGACATTTGATAAATTTCTTACCAACAAACCAATTTCAAGTGGTAATACTAATAAAGAAGAAGTTCAAGAACATCAAAAGTTGAATGTGGGTGATGAAAATGAAGTACCAAATCAAGTCAAGTGAGAATGTTAATTTGAATGTGGGTAATAAAAATGCAGAACCAAATCAAAATGAAGAATGTAGGCCTATAAATATTTATGATCCAAAGAATTAGGAAAAGATTGATAAAAAATTCGGGATTTATTAGTTGAAAGCGGGTCCGTTAGAGTTGATATTGATTTTCCTAAAGATGACGAAGGTCAACATTTTTCTTGTATACACTACACTTGATTGTTGTTAAATGGAAAAAAAGTATGATAGAAATGGCTTGTTTATTCAACTGGTTTAGATAAAGTGTTTTGTTTTTGTTGTAAATTGTTCAAGAAAGAAGGGAACAGTAATCAATTGTCAAGCGAAGGGTTTAAACAGTGGCATAATATTAGTCAAAGACTTCAAAGTCATGAAGAGAATGAAGTCCACATTAATTGTATGACAAGTTGGTTTGAATTGGAGATGAGATTGCAAAAACATGAAGTTATTGACAGAGGTGTGGAAATATTAATTATAAAGGAAAGAGAACATTGGAGACAAGCTTTGTTAAGAATTATTGTTGTTGTTAAAATACTAGCTAAAAATGCATTGGCATTTCGTTGTGACAATGAGAAGATTTATGAAGAGAATAATGATAATTTCTTAAGCTTGATTGAAATGATTGTCAAATTTGATCCCATCATGAAAGAACACATTAGGAAGTTCCAAAGCGGTGAATCTCGTAAGCATTATCTTAGCCACAAAATCCAAAATGAAATGATAGAATTGTTCGCAAGTGAGATAAAAGGTGCAATCATTATACAATCAAAGAAGCAAAGTATTATACAGTAATACTTGATTGTACTCCAGATGAGTCATGAGGAACATATGTCTCTAGTTATACGGTATGTTGATGTTTCAAAAAGTTTGATAAATGTGAAAGAATTTTTTTTAGAATTTTTAGTTGTTGATGATACATCCGGGTTGGGAATTTTTAATGTGCTTGAAGATGTTCTAATGGTTCTTGGGCTTGATATTTTTAATGTTAGAGAACAGAGTTATGACAATGGTTCCAATATGAAGGGAAAGAACTGTAGAGCCCCGAATTTCCAATATAATATCTTAGAAATACGTGGCACAATTCCAGAATCTACTTCAATGTAATCATAAACATAGCAACCAAATACAGGAAAAATTTAAAACTTTTAATTACACCAATTGTTTACAAAGCACAGCGGAAAATAAAACACCTTGAATTACAATTTCTTTCCTCTACAACACATTCTTTTTTTACAATTTACATAAGCTCTATATCATTCTACCCCATGCATCCAAATTTCCAGCTAAAAGCACCTACCTGTAAAACATGAGGCTAGAGATAACCCTAACCCCCAAAACTATAGGGGCCAGCCATAACGGTGTGAGTGACATAAAAAGAAAAGCAACATAAATAAAATATAAAGGATAAAGTCATAAACAATATGTATCAACAACAAGAATAAATGAAATAAGAAATAACAATAAATAAAATATGAAAACATAAAAAAATTTGAGATAGTAAATAGTAGGGCATAAAAACATCAAGTGAACTAGACTAAGTGTTAAGTGTAGGAAAAACAGAAATCATTATACATATAAACCAAGTCAAGAAAACACAATTGCTATATGCTAACTCTCTCATTCATACTTGTCGGATTCTATGCATTTCATACTACATAGGTCCGGTGCAAGCCCTTAACGTTCTCCACTTTATAGGGTTAGATCTCTCGTTATGCAACTAATTCTATTACAGTGATGGAAACAAGATCCAGAATACTCCGCGAATAGGCACCACAGCCCTCGATGCGTAAGCGTCATGTAGGAATAGCTCAAAAATCGGAGAATCACCTCCCTGCCGTGTATCCTACGAATAAGCTTGCGAGGCCCTCGACGTGCAGATACACCAGGTACATTCAGTGAATAGGCCCACCGATCCTCGACACACGAATACACCCTACATGCTCTGTGAATAGGCCTGCAGATCCTCGACACGCGAACATATAAATGTCTTCTCAAGACAGAATAACAAACAGTCCTGGAACGCATCCGTTGGACTAACAAAACCAAGAGCATATACTTACGTTTCCCAAGTTCTATCACATCTCTACTAGTGCCTGTCCTTAAGTTGGTTATTATTAAAACACAAAAATCCTCATTTCCAGGGTTAGTGTATCCTGCTGGATATAATTTCACAACAACAACCCCAAGACCCAATTGGTCTAAATCAACAAAATCTCATCTACCGGTTCACAGGACTCCCACTCAACTCCTAGAGATTCACAACTCATCCATCAATACAAAAATTAAATCTTTCATTTTAAACATTTCATTTCATTGTTAACTTACTCAAAGAAATTCATTCTTTCCCATTGTTACAAAAATGCAAATCTGAATCCGTCGAAAGGTATAGAAAATAGACTTCCTAACTGAATCCAGCGGATACATATACGTCATATAGTATTTCACAGAATCATAACTCAAAACTGATTTGAAACAGAAAATACGTTCAGTCAGAAATCAGTAAATCGAGTTCAAAGTCAGGAAAACAGCATCAAAACACCTCAAATAAATCCAGAAAAAATCTGAGGTATTCCCCTATATGTCTAGTATCAGAATATAAAGTTTCATAATTTTCTAGTAAGACTAGTTTAGCCAAAAAAATCGGAAAACATCAAGAAACGATAGTTTGGCAAATCTGGAATTCCCAACACTGCTGTACGAAAATTATAATATCTCGCAAACCGTGAAACGAAATCCAAATCCGCCTAAGGAAGATGAAAATAGACAAAATAAGATAACTTTCATATTTCATAAATATTTTTCATACAGGAAAATGAATTATGGTGGAAATACAAATCTTTATAGAACAGCGAACAAAATTCAGCAAGTATAGCCTTTTTAAACAAGCATGAAACGGTATATAAAACTCATCAATAAAATCCACCAAAATTCTGGATAATCCCTAAATAGATATAGAAATACTGTGCAAAATTTCAGATCAAAATAATATGCTTAGCACTAGTATCAAAATAGTTTAGTCATCGAAATCATCAAGGAACGAAATCAAGAAATGAAATACACCTCTGTAGTAAAACAGTCATATCTCACACATACGAATACGAAATCGATCAAGGTCAGAGAGTTTGAAAAGAAGACGAATTTCTCTAAAAATTATGTTTAATACTAGAGTTAAGATACTGACCTTAGTTTGATCTGAAATAGCAATCAAAACTGATCACTAACAAAATACAGATTTTCCTCTTAACCACAAATTAACATACAACATACGAAACTCGTTCCAAACACAACCAAACATGTTATAGAGTCTACTAAGTGTCCAAACATCATGAAATAAGGTATATAGCATTCCACAACAAGTATATCACATGGATCCAAACAAACACACGATTTTTCATAATTATCTCACAAATATAATCACATCAAGAACGGTCAAAACCTAAGTTGTTTCATGTCAAATTTGTGTCGTGAAGCAACTATGGTCAATAGCACTATAGAGACAATACTCATCAAGATATATCACACATGAGTTGTCTCTACAACTCAACTATACTACAAGAGGAATTTATGACCTGTATCATACAAAGGAATTGAGTTCACAGTAAAGGTGAAGTTCTGCTTTACTTTTTGCAACAATCAACATACAATCTCCTTATAATAATTTAAACAGCATGTACATGAAGAAGACATCTTACTCATGATTTCTATTAGTTTTTTTTTAAACAATCTCAAGTCATCTATATGGAGTTTTAATCATCAAAGCATAGGTTTCACGAAAAAATTCAATTTTTAGTTCATCCACACATCAAGAATTCACATTATCATCATACAATCTCCAATATACTTTCTAATACACAAATCATCCTATACAGCAAGCTTAAAAGCATAAGAAAACAAATATATGTCACTCACCTCATTGAAGAAATCAATCGAATTAATAAAGAATGAGAAAAGGCCCTTCTTTTGCAAAATCCAAGATCATCTATTCAAAACTCCAAGAAATTAATAGTAAAAATATATTTTAATTTTGGCAGAGGAGAGGGATGGTTGTAGTGGCGCTATTTTATAGGCCAAAATCTGGAGTTTTTAGGGTTCTACAAGTTTATGAAAACATCCTTTAACAAATTATTACTTTACATATATAAACCTTTCTTTAAAAAGCTAGTTAAATAAGTTACATAAATTAAAATAAAACCAAATATTTTTACTACTGAATTATCTAGCCATCCAGCATAGCCCAGAATTTAAAAATTTTTGGATTGCACCCAAAGCGGTAATTTTGCACAAAAGTCACTCTTTTTGTAATATTTGCAAATAGGTCCAATATTTATCAGAAAAATCCAGAAATTCACAAATAATATCTAATAATAAATAATGAGTTTCCCCAAAATAATTTTTGACTCTAAACTTTCCAAGACAACATTTGTACAAGAACCACTTAAATTCCATATTTGCAAAAACACCATATTTATTTAAATCTTTACCAAATCAACTCTAAATAAAATTTAAATAGATTTTATTTTCAATGATGACCATGGCAAGCCCAAAAATAAGTTAAAACGAATTTTCATTATTTGTTTGAGATCTTAACGGATTTTTACATAAAAGCCCCTCTCTTTTGAAGTATTTACAAAAATAGTTTCTTTATTCAGAAAAATCCCAAATTTTAGGATATACTTAATTATAAATAGGAAATCCAGATATTTAAAGTGGAGATTTTCACACACAAAAAATATTTGCACGTGTTTTGCACGTGTAAAATCGAGAAATTCATAAAATGGTCAGATAAATTCAAATAAATTTGAAATTAAAATATCACAAATAAATGAGGAAAACCAATCATTAACCATAAAATTTTAAGAATTCAAAGGTTCCTAACTTTGCACGTGTGTTGCACGTGCAAAATTGCAATTTCAAGAAAATAGTCAAAATAGTCAACTTCACCAATTTAATATTATTTAGTAATGCAAAATAAATCATTTTATTTTGCGGAGTGTTACAAGAACAAAGGTGTGCAAAATATGTTAATTACTGTTAATCCTTGAGCTTTTTACACGCCATGTGGTTGTCACAGTCTTAATCTTGCAATTTGTGATATGTCCAATAATTGTATCAAAGTTGTGTCTTTCTTTGGAGGTGTAAAACATCTGTACACATTGTTTTCATCTTGTACAAAGCGGTAGAATATTTTGAAAAGACATGTGTCAAATCTCACGCTTAAGACATTATCACAATCTCGTTGGGAAAGCCATGTTGAAAGTGTTAGAGCAATAAGATTTCAACCCATGGAGATAAGAGATGCATTAATTGACTTGGCAAACAGTGATACAGATCCTAAGATCAAGAGTGAAGCTGGTTCCTTAGCAACGAATGAGATGGAGAATTAGGACTTTTTATTGGGTATGATTATTTGGCACAATATATTATTTACTGTTAATTCTGTCAGTAAATACTTGCAAGAGGAAGACATGCATATGATGTTGCTATACTTCAATGAAAATGGCTCTTTGCATTTTTTGAAGAGTACAGAGAAACTGGTTCTAAGGAGGCTATGACTGAAGCTAAAAAAGTTGTAGAGAAATTGGGAGTTGAAACTGTTTTCGTAAAGAAGTGTGTCATCCATAGAAAGATAAAATTTGATGAGAGTGGTAGTGAAGAAACAACATAATTACCTGAAGAATAATTTAGGATTCATTACTTCTTAACTGTAGTAGATCAAGATATTTCTTCACTCAACAGTAGATTTGAACAATTTGTGAAATATAAACAAGTCTTTGTTTTTTTGTTTGATTTGGAGAAGCTGAGAAGTCTACATGATGATGAGTTGAAAGCTTGTTGTGCCACTCTTGAAGAGTTTCTACATCATGACTCCCATTATGATATTAATAGGGATGATCTGTTTTTAGAATTGAAGCGCCTCATAATAATTTTACCATCTGAAGCAAAAATAGCAATTAATGTGCTTAATTATTTGCAAAGGATGGATGGTATATTTTCATATGCATGGACGCTGATATGGGTAAAAATAGAACTAAATCGGGACCATTCAAATCAGGCACGAATCTTAAAGCTCTTAGGGGTAAAATGGTAATTTCACCTATAAATGGGTCCGACAATGGGAACTGGGTCTTTTCCAAGCTCAATAACCCAAAAACGGGTCTGTCTCACTGGGTCAGGGTGACAGCCCATTGTGAACAAATCCAGGACATTTAAAGAGTAATTCAAATTCATGATTATCTCTAAGAGACGGTTTACACCAAATCTCTTATTATGAAACGATTTAAACTCTATTTCTTATCCAAAAATACCTGGGAAGTAGAGATAAATAATTATCTCGAAACTATTTTCAAATGCGACTATAAATATCCCTTCTACCCCCACCATAAAAAAGGTAATCAGTATTTTCTCAAAAAAAAAGCTATTACATAGCCTTCTTGATTACTGACTTGAGCGTCGGAGGGTTCGTCGCTTGGAATAATCTCGGTGTTTCGAACTTTTTAGCAAGTCAGCAGGCAGCGTCAAGAAACGGTTAACATCGGCAAGAAGTCAGCAGGTTTGCTTTTATTGTTTCTAGAAGAATCTACAAATCATCTGTTTACTCCCACACCGAAATTAGTAGCAACAGACGCGTATAGGATTTTGTTGACCATACCAGTTACTGTTGCTTCTGCAGAAATAAGTTTTTTGAAGTTGAAAATTGTAAAGTCTTATCTTCAATCAACCATGTCTCAAAAGAGATTGAATGGATTAGGACTACTATGTATTGAGAAGGCGATGGTAGAAAAGACTGATTGTGAACATGTAATTAGTGAGTGTGTTGCACGGAATGCGAGAATAAGTCATGTGTTGAGATGATGAATGATGCAGGTATAACTCCTTAATGTTTTTTGTTTCTCCTATGTTTCATTTCTTCACTTAAAATTTCATTTTCATTTCATAATTTTCTGTTTCTGTTTCACTTAAGTGCTATTCCTATGTTTCTGTTTCATTATTTTCATTTGATTTATGTAGAGATCGAGGTGAATTGAGGCAGCTTCATGCATTAAATGAGATAGAATCAAAGCTTTTCATTCACCAAAGGAGTTTTCTATTGACAGGTTTTGCATATTTGATTATATGTTTTGACTCTATTTTGTCTATATGTTTGATGCTTATGAGTAAACTTGTTATTCGATGACATATATTTTGTATATTTTGCTTTGAACAATGTGCAAATTTTTTGTATACATGTTTTTTATTTTTTTTTAAATATATAGGGGGGGGGTGCATTTCGGGAGTTCGCCTCGGGCCCCCGAGAACTCAGGGCCAGCCCTGATTGCCACCTCTAGATTAGTGTACAAAGAAAATTGACTATATATATACTTCACTTTTCCCACAAATATTGGTGATCGACTAGGTTGTTACAAAAAAAAATTATGGCTTACTTTAAAAAGATGAAAATTTAAGAAAAATATTAAGTAATAAATTCTTGATCTAAATTGTTAAGTAGTAACTAATAAGGAAATATATTACATCATAAGTTAGATTGTCTTAAATGAAAAATGCTAAAAAACAAAACAATAATGATTATTATACCAAAACAAAAAAAAACACTGTCTGAGATCGGACCATCCCTTTGTCTTTTGTGAGCTGAAAGTGGTCTTGACAAACCATGAAATATGTTTGTCAATCTCTGAATCATGATCAACATCTCTTCAGTGTGTAAGATCCCAAAAGCCAATATCAATTCTTTTCCTAGCATAAAGATGACCAACTAGCTATCCGGGCCCTTATCATCTTTCAGTCAAAGAACAAAGCTCTGTACTTATTTTCTCTTTACAAGATTGAGGGACCAATCAATTGAATCGATCAATATTTTTGGTTTGTATAAAAATGTCATAATCAAATACACCTTATTTTGATCTAAATCTATCCTTTCTTTAAAAGAGAGAGATATACATGTTGAATTTTTCTTAGCAAACATAATGCAAGTTGATTTTTGTTGCACCATCTCTCTCTAAAGAATGCGCTAGCTTTAAACTAACAACACATGAGAAAAGGCCAAGGTAACCTTAAGATGCTTCTCAAACTCTCATCCCCTTCTCTTGCAAACAACCTCAACTGCCAAATATATATTTAATGCAACCTCAACAAACAATAATTATAATACAGATATAGTTGGGTAACTAAATAAAAGAGAGAGGGGCCGTCAAGAAAGAGTAAACACATATGAAGAAGGGAGTATATAAATACGTGTCATTCCCCATCTCTCACTCAACTGTTTATATATCTGATTCCACCAAAAAAGCTACTTGATTTATTTTCACCTACCCTTAATGTATTTTACTTCCTAATTTAAAGAACATATTGTCGTTTGAAGTAAGGAAATTCTTACATATATATTTCATTAAAGATGTAATTTAAGGAACCTATTACGGATTAGTCATTATTGTAAAACACATGAACACAAATTTGGATCATTAATAAAGATATAATGAGCAATGAAATAGGGAGAAGACAAATGAGATACACTCTTTGTGCCATTATATAGTACTAGTAATTTACATGTGGAGTGTATGTCTTAATAAATATATATTTTTTAAAGTAAAAAATCTGACGTACTTAGTCTGGCCACAACCTGAGACCTCTTTTATATTAGTTATGCATTGATAATACACGTAAATTGGTAGATTTACAAATAACAACTCCAACTCTCCCATTGAAATAGTATAGATAGATTACAAGTAATTTACACGTGTGATGCGCGTCTTAATAAATATTTTTTTTTAAGTAAAAATTCAGACGTAGTCTGCATTTAAACCTATGACCTCCTTTATAATAGTTATGTGCGTGCGTTGCACGCGTTGATAGATTTACAAATGACACTATGACCTTCTCTGGTCATTATAAAATTACATATTTACACGTGCGATGCACGTCTTAATAAATATATTTTTTTAAAGTAAAAATTCAGAAGTAGTATGGGTTTGAACCTAAAGACCTCCTTTATTATAATTATGCATGTGCATTGTACGCGTTGATAGATTAACAAAAGACACTAAGGTCTTCTCCCATGATAATATTGGAGATTACATATAAACAGAAAAAATCTACTTCGACTAAACAACAGAGTTACAGAATACATAGAGAGGTTAAGGAAGTCTATAACAGGTCAGATATCAATTAATTCTAACTCTGAATTTTGAGGTGATTATACCTTTTAACCCAATTTCCTAATTAAACCTTTCTTGCACATCCCTACTTGCACTCTAAACAAATCTTCACAACTATTTTAAGCAAACTTCATCCAAGTTACCTCTTTCGAGTTATAGCTTAGAAGCAACAACAACATGCATCAAACTCTCAAATGTTAACTATCACTATATATATATATATAGCCCCCCTTCGGTTGCAACATAACCTATCTCTCATTCTCACAACAAATCCATTAATAATTGATTTAACTCTAAATCCATTATTTGCTCATTATGGAACAAGGGAAGAAGAGGCTGGCCACATTGGTAGGGTGCAACTACTTCAACACCAGGAATGAGCTCCATGGGTGTATCAATGACGTTGAGTCCATGAAGAAAGTCATTGTGGATCGGTTTGGGTTCGACCCAGCCCACATTCAGGTTCTGACGGATGAACCGGGTTCTCAGGTGCAGCCCACTGGGGCTAACATCCGGCTGGCTCTTGGCCAGATGGTCGATAAGGCCGAGGCTGGTGATGTGTTGTTCTTTCATTATAGTGGCCACGGGACGCTGATTCCGGCAGTGAAGCCTGGAGACCATAGCGGCAAGTTCAGCAAGAAGGATGAGGCTATTGTTCCTTGTGATTTCAATCTCATCACAGGTAATTTAGTTTAGGGGGTGCTTATGGTGGTTTTTTCTAAAATTTTTTAAAAAAAACTTGCACGTGCACTTCATGTGAAATTGATGTTGGCTGAAGACACCCCTCCTGTTCTCTGTATTGGAGTTGCTGGTTCAGGTTTCTCCTCAGTACTTTTTCTATAACTGAATCAATTAATGATTAACGGATGGATGAATTATGTACAAGATCATCTAGTACTGAAGATGATTCATTTCTATTGTTGTTAACACTAAATATTTGGAATTGTTTGTTACCGGTAGATGGTACAGCAACATGTCCACATTGATTGTACACAATGACATAGCAAACTAATGTATCTAAAATCAACCTAAAAACAAATCACTAGAAAGAAGAAATTATCTTTAAATTTTTCTCTGCTAAAAAAAAAAATCTTTAAAGTTTATATGATCAACAGAGGCCACACGACATTTCCACTCAATCATGGGCAGAGCTTAGTGAGGGCCCGGGGGAGCCCGGGCCCCCCTCAAAATTATCAAAACCCCCTTCCTACTATTGAAAATTTTGAAAAAAACCCCAAAAATATTATGATTTGCTCCTAAAAAAAATAAGTTTTATGGTTTGGCCCCCCTAAAATTTATGAAAAAACCCTTATATATATCTATATATAGCCATAAGATTTTTTCTTGACCCCCGGGCAAAATCGTTCTGGCTTCGCCCCTGCACTCAATCACGCTACTACTAAAGTTATAGAAATATTGATTTTTCTTTCGTATATATTTGCAGATGTAGACTTCAGGCAAATCGTGGATCGCCTACCCTCAGGGGTGAGCTTCACCATCATCTCGGATTCATGCCACAGTGGCGGTCTTATCGACCAGGAGAAGGAACAAATCGGTCCTTCAACCGTTAACAACCACAACGCCACCATCCCCCACCATCACCCAAAGACTATCCCCTACGAGGAAATCCTACAACATGTCTCGTCCCTATCCAATGTCAATTCAGACCACATTGGTGACCACCTAGTGGACATCTTCGGTGACGATGCAAGCCCCAGATTCACTTCCCGCGATCTCGTCCTCCCTGTCAGCCCAGACGATGGAATCCTACTAAGCGGGTGTCAGACGAATGAGACATCGGCCGACATGGGCCCGTCCGAGGAGGGCGAAAATAGCAAGGCTTATGGTGCATTCAGCAACTCAATTCAAGAGGTGTTGAAGGAAGAGAAGGGGAGGATTAGCAACAGGGAGCTAGTGTTCAAGGCAAGGGAGTTACTGCACAAGCAAGGGTTCACGCAGCATCCTTGCTTGTATTGTAGTGATGAGAATGCAGATGCTCCATTCTTATGGCAGCCATTAGCAGACTAGATTATCATTTGTGTGTCCTGGTTGATATATTTATGGCATGATTTGTTTTATTGATTGATAGAAAAAGTGATTTTATTGGATGTAATACTTGTTTGATACCACTAATAAATAAATAAAAATTGAAAAGCATTCTTGCTCATTGAAGATTTCATTTTGTTCTTGCTAGGATTGGAGTAGGGATGGCAACCCGCGAACCGCCCGTGACCCGCCTGCATAATCCGGCCCGTGAGTGACCGGTTCGGGTTCGGGTTCGGGTTCGGGTCGAACCCGTTAATGTAAAAGGGTCGACCCGGGTCTTCAAAATTGCGAATTCAATCCGTTGAACCTGGCCCGATAACCTGGATCGATAACCTGGATGAACAGTTAGCGACCCGCCCGCGAATCCACGGGTCGACCCGCGCGGGTCCAACGGGCCTCAACCCCCTTACCGAGAGCTCAATAGCTCTTTTAGCCGTTATTTTTTGTTATTTTTTGTTATTTTTTTTGTTTTTTTAAATTTTTTCCCTATAAATACCCCTAAAACCCACACAAAAAATTCACACCTTACTCTCTTACTCTCTCTACTATTATTACTCAATTCATTTCAATTTTTGTGAACAATTGAACAAACAAGGTAGCAAGACATATACACGATCAAACGACAAGTTCCAATCGTATCGAACTCAAAATTCAACTACGTCTTCAAATCTTCAACTCTCCTCCAAGTGATCAAGTCTTCAACTCTCCTCCAAGCTCTCTTCATGTCTTCAATTCCGGACTTCTACTTCTACTTCTATTCTTATTTTTACGGATTTTTTTATATACGAGTATCCACGGTGAACGGTATCAAAATTTCATATCCCTCTTCTTCTATTTTATTTTATTTGTAGTTATAACTGTTTGTATCATATTTGTTTGTTGGTTTTTTGATCTTCTCTCTCACAACCCTCTTGTTTTCTAGATATTTTTTTTGTAACTTATCGTGCCTACATTGTGTTTAATTTTTTTTACATACACTAGTACATATCAATATGTCTAAATCACGCAGTAGCGGCCGTAGCCAAAGTGGACAAGATTCCACCGGCACTTCCCGTAGGCCTCCAATTGTCCCACAAAATGACCCCGCCGAAGACTACCCAAATCCTCCTCCCCAACAATGGGATACACACAATGAGTTTGTAGGAGACATAGAATTAGAAGAAGAACCACAACAACAAGCCACCGAAGCAACACAACCGGCTACTAGTAGGAAAACTAGAGGGGAAAGTAGTGATTGGCACAAATTTTATGATTATATTCCGGACGAAAATGTACCGGGTGTAGGTTTAAAAGTGTGTAAAACATGTTCGAAGCCATACAAATGGAAGAGGGGTGAAGGCACGAGTACAATTAGGAGACACATCCAAAATGTGCATAAAGAACTTCTTGTTGACCTACCCTGCCAACAAAAAATCTACCCTATGACCGGTCTAGTTGATAGCCACCCTTATGATCCCCGAACTTGTTCGTCGGTAAATGGCCCGATTAGTAATCAAGGAAGAGTTACCATTTTCCTATCACAAGAGTAGAGACTTAGAAAATTTTAATCAAACTGCCTTAAACCCTCATTTTAGAAGAATCCCTAGGAATACTTGCAAATCGCATTGTTTTAAAATGTACAATAAAATGATGGAAGCTTTGATTGCAATTTTATGGAGTTTAACTTGTAGAGTTAGTTTAACTTCCGATTGTTGGACGGGTTTTAACAATATTCCAATGATGGGAATAACTGGTCATTGGATCGACAGTGATTGGATTCTTCAAAAAAGAATCATATCACTTGCCGCGTTTCCTTATCCCTATAGTAGCAATGAAATTGCAAACCGTATTATAGAAATTTGTGATATTTTTTATATTCGCGATAAAATTATGTGTATAAGTTTTGATAATGCATCTAACAACAATGCATCAGTTAGTATTTTAAAAGACAATATTTTTCATGTTAGATGTGCATTTCATATTTTAAATTTATGTGTTCAAGATGCATTAAAAATAGCCGAACCATATATAGTTAAAATTAGAAATTGTGTACATTTTATTGCATTAAGTGACACCATATTTTAAGAATGGAAAGCTTGGTATAGGCTTAAAAATGTACTTTTTAGAAAATTTTCAAAGGATGTTAAACACCGATGGAACTCTACTTTTGATTTTCTACATGTTGTTACTGAATATAAAGAATGTGTAAATGATTTTTGTATTGCAAAAAATATGACAAATTTTGAAATGACTCCCGTCGATTGGTATTATGCCGAATCTTTGTTGAAATTTTTAGAACCTTTTAAAACCGCAACTTTCAAATTTTCAAAATCTTATGAATCTACTTCTAGTAGCATTTTTATTTCAATAGTTACTATGATGCAAACTTTTAAAGAAATGATCGATGATGCTTTTGTTAGTGATATTGTAAAACCTGCATACACAAAATTTTTGAAGTATTTTAAACCTCCTCCTATGTTGTATTGTATTGCTACTGTGATGGATCCTCGTATCAAATTAGAAGGTACGAAGAGTTTAATTGAAATGTATTTTAATTTAATTGGGAATGATGATAATAAAATTGATTGCGCTTCTTTTTTGGTTAAATTTTAATCGACATTAAATAGCTTGTATGATTATTATGATAGATGTTTTGCTTCTAGTAGTACAACTTCTTTAGTTAGTTCTTCTTCTGCTACTTCTAAATGTAAGAGTAAGAGTAAATTTGATGATAGAAAATTTAATTTACTTGCATAAATTCAATCAAAAAAAACGTATGACTAATCAACCAAATGAATTACATTAGTATAACCAACAAGATTCTGAGTCTTTAGTTCTTCACTAGATATTTTACAGTGGTGGATAGACCATGAACACACTTATAGTATTCTTAAATATATGGCTAAAGATCTACTAACTCCTCCTGTCTCTACAGTTGCTTCTGAAAGTGCATTTTCTACAAGTGGCAGGATTCTAACTGATTACAGGAATCACTTGAAGTCCCAATCATTAGAGATGCTCGTCTGCACAGAAGACTGACTAAAGGCTGAAGATAGGACCCAAGAAAAAGCATTCGATACGTCCACAAGTGGGAGCAACTCGCCAGAAGAAGAAGAACAATAATAGCAACCAAAATGAAGAATTCAAGACCAACACCAACAAGTCAACAATAACAAATTGAAGGCCATCAAATTGAAGACAATTGTAAATGGATAAAAAATTGTATTAAATCTTTGCTTGTTATTTAAAATTAGGAAAATTGAAGTAAATTGAAATTGTATATAAGAAATTTGTTATTGTATAAAACAAATTTGAAGAAAATCTTTATTTCTTATTACAAATTGTGAAACTTGTATAAGTTGAAATCATATGAATAATATATCTTCTTTTTTTTTTGGTAATTTCACTCTTTCAATCTTATTATTATTATTACAATTTTTTATGTTTATTATTAAAATTACATTTTTTTAAGTTTAAAAAAAAGGTTAACTCTAGCCGGGCCAACCCGCGATCCGACCCGACCCGAGTTGGACCCGAAAGGGTTCACGGGTTGGGCGGGTCGCGAATTGATGCCTTCGACCCGGCTCGGCCCGGCCCGTTTAACCCAACGACCCGACCCGAACCCGCCCAAGTTGGGTGCAAACCCGGGCGGGTTCGACCCGACTCGACTCGCCAGACCCTGTTTGCCAACCCTAGCCTTCCCTGCCTCCATTGGGCCGGGGGGGGGGCTGGTAATATATGGCTCATTAAAGTAAAATTTTGCATGCCCCCATGGTCAATTCATATGCTTTGAATGTAAAAATCCCGAGCATAAAATGAGTGACTGTCCCATTAGAGCAAGGGGGTGTAACGCCCCTGCCCCAAACTCAGACAATTTTATACAATTTATCGGATAAATTATTTGTTTATTAGTACAACTAGCCCACCACAGGCTGTCTCTCAAAAGGTGGTTAACCGGATTGGTGACTCTTGATCATAGGCATTATTATTTAGGGTAATGCTACACCTACTATTAGTGGAGGTTATTATAGAGTAGGTGGTAGAAACATCCAATAATAGTGTGCCACCTAGGGTAGTAAAGAAAAAAGAAGTAGATTTGGTAGTAGGTGTAGCATTACCCTATTATTTATAGTTAATTAATTCATTTGTATTCCCGATATGTGGGACAAATTCCAAACCACTCCCGTCGCTCTCTCTCTCTCTCAAGAAAGAGGCAGCCTGAAGGTAGGGCCCCCACCTATGCCACGTCACCCGAGGGTGACGTCAGCCACGAGCAACAAGCAGCAAGGCGATTTTTTCCCAATTGACCCTCTTTTTAAAAGTTTTTCCCAAACTGACCTACTTTTTAAAAAAAATTCCAAACTGACCTACTCACTATCTCAAAAAGTGAGTTTGGTTAAAATCTCATCGCTTTTTTAGACAGCGAGTGTGATGTTTGGATTTTTTTGATTTCTCCCTGACCAGGACTCGATGTCTTAAAAAGTGAGTGGGTTTTTCCCAAACTCATTTTTTGAGACAGCGAGTATCGTTTGGAGGTTTTTAATACCTAAGGCTCAATGTTTCGACCTCACTCTCTCATTCAACTCTCTATATCCCTCTTCCTCTTCTAACCCTGAAACCCTAACCCATTTTGTGAAGGAAGTGGATTTGTGAACATTTTAAAATTTTGAATGTATAAAGCAATGTTATTGAGTATTGGGGGGGGGGGGGGGGGGGGGGTGAGTGTGATTGTTTGGGTTGGTTTTGATTATTTTTGTGTTGATGTTTAATGTGAAATTTTTGATCAATTACAAAATGTTTGGAGTTTTGATATAGTAGAAATGGTTGAGGTGTATATGTTGGAAATTGTTGAATTGGTGAAGTGCAGTTGACATATTTGATGGGATGTTGAAGTTGATGTGAATTGATGTGAATTGGTAAATTGGTGAAGTGCAGTCGAGTTGTTGTATACAGAGCAGACTGTAGTTTTAGTTTCGATTGGAAATTTTTTGGCCTAAACTCGCTTTTTCAGAATGTGAGTCTGGTATTAACCTCCTCGCTTTTTGAGAAAGCGAGTTTAGAGTCTGTATATGATATTTCTTAGCAGACCCAAGACTCACTTTCCCAGAAAGCGAGTTTAATCCTCGTTTAATCCTCCTCGCTTTCTCAGAAAGCGAGTTTGGAGTTGAGAGGTTTCCAGAGTCTAACTGGCATCTGGAAATTTCTCAACTCAACAGTCACTTTCTGAGAACTTGATGTACTCTAGCACCTTGTGTCATCTCCTCGGTAACATGAGCGTTAACATTGGCATAGCTATCAGTAGCTCTCACTTCATTAGCCCTACTCTCATTTGTGTTTACATTTGGATATTCATCATCTTCGTCCCCAATCTCCATCATCTTTTTCTACACTCTCATCAACTTTATCGTCTGTTTCTTTCTCTTCTTCATCATCATTTAATAGGTCGTTGTTAATGGTAGCATTTTGAAATAATTCAAATAAAGTGTCATTTCGAACATAGCCATGAATGGAGATAAGAAAGAGTAAGAATGGAAATAAGGAGAGAAAAAAACGAGCCTGGGGTATTAAAACCCCCCAAACGACACTCGCTCTCTCAAAAAGCGAGTTTGGGAAAAACCCACTCGCTTTTTGAGACAGCGAGCCTTGGTCAGGGAGAAATCAAAAAAATCCAAACCTCACACTTGCTGTCTCAAAAAGCGATGAGATTTTAACCAAACTCGCTTTTTGAGATAGCGAGTAGGTCAGTTTGGAATTTTTTTTAAAAAGTAGGTCAGTTTGGAAAAAATTTTCAAAAAGTAGGTCATTTTGGGAAAAAATTTCAGCAAGGCGGCTTCTTTTACTTCTTCACATGGCCCCCTCCTTCTCATCATTGCCACATGATTAATCCATCATTAATCCAATTAAATACGTCCCATAAAATTCTTTCTACAGGACACTCTCAATTATTTATATATATATATGTAATACAACAAAATAAGATAAAATATTTTTATTATATATATATTATTTATTTTAACCAATTGGTACTTGATTTGAATTGGTGCATGATTATTGAATTAAATAACCATGCATATTTGTGCACAAGGGTTAAGGTTAGGGTTATTTCCCTTGACCTAGGGTATGGTGACCTAGGGTATGGTAACCTAGGGTTAGGAGCTAACCCTCGTCAAGATTAAAAACCTTGGATCAAATCTTGATGAGATCCAAAGATTGATTTTGAGCCATGAGGACTTCTTCATGAACTTCCAAGAGACATCAAGAAGGTTCTAGCATGTGTTGTGTTGGCACTTATCTCACCCATCCACCTCCACTCACTCATTCATCTCACCTATCCACCTCCACTCACTCAAGCACCACCCCTCATCCAATTGGTCGGCCTATCTCCAAACCCTAGCACCCCATTTTCTATAAAACCCCCACTCAATTCACTTCTCATCTCTTCTATCTTGTTTTGTCCAAAAAAAAGGAAAAAAAAAGAGAGAAAGAGAAGGAAAAGAAAAGGTGAAGTTTTTAGTAGTAGAAGAAGTTGTAGTAGAGAAGGAGAAGAGTTGTAGGAGTTAGTCAAGCTTCAACAAGAGCAAGTGAGCAAAGGAGGGAGCAAGCAAGGCTATAAGGAGTTCTCTTGCAAACCAAAGATGTGGGTGATTCTCTAAAACTCTAAAAACTTAGTTTTTGTGTGTATGTGATTTTAGCATGTGGTAGTAGTTAAGAGAAGTATGGTTGCCATGTATGAATATTGACATGCTAAGAAAAAAATTAGTTTGTATGGTAGAACTATTCTTTTCATAATTCTTTTGTGAAGAAACATGTATGTGATGTGTAGCTTAGGAATTTCTAGCTAACAAACGGCTTGGAATTTTGGACTAAATTTTTTAGGACTTGTTATTCTAGGAATATAGAGCTCACATGAATTTTTTCATAATGTTTGGAGTCTATTTAGTAGCCCAAACACCCACTCAATTTTCTGACAGAAACAGCTGAAAAAGCTGCTGTTTTAAGAGAATTTGTTATGTCTTTCAAAAATCATAACTCAGTATTGGTATGGTTATTTTAGCTGAAAATTTTATGAATGCTCTTGTATGTGTCTAAAACCATAGTCTTAAATTTAACATTTTTCTAAGATCGTTTGATGCCTCAAAAATATTTCTAAGTTACGGCTGGTCTGGACGTTAGAGCTGAATCTGTCTGTCTTTGAGACTGAGGTTCATCTAGTCATAACTACTTATGTGTGCATGATATTGCAATAAAATTTTTGCAGTAGCTTGTAGTATTAGTCTACTTTCTGATTCTAAAATTTTAGACTTTTTTAATGACATTTGATGAAGTTTCAAAAATAAATTGTATGTAGAAGTAAAGACCCTGTCTGAAAAACAGTAAATTTTTTGTGCTATGTTTGAAGGGTCATAACTCTCTGTTTAATATGAATATAGATGCAATTTTTGGACACAAAAGAATGGTATATGTCTAGTTGCAGAATCTCAAATTCATGATCTTTGGACATAGGGTTGACTTTATATTGAATTCAGACTAGGCTGTGTCCAGTACCTAGTTCAAATTGCAGTCTGTACATTTGTATTTTTCTGGAGTAATGTGTGTGGAATATGCAAAAGTGAATAACTAGATACTTGGAGTAGAGACTCTTAGCTTTCCAAAAATCCCAGAATTATGAAATTTCATGTTGTGTAGTAATTGTTATGAATTTCGGAAGTACTGGATAGATCCAGTCTTCCTAGAAGAGGTCACTTTCTGCGTGTATATGACTTTTCCTCAACTCCTAGTTTTGGATTGAGAGTTAGGGGTATTTTATATACCCCAAATGCTTGTTGTTTTTGCATATTATGTTGATTAAGACATGAGTGGAGATTTGGACCACATTTGAGCCATTTACTTGTCTAGTTAGTTTTCCTATACCTATCAACTGTTAGGCTAGCATTTGAACTTCCGCCTTAATGATGTAACGCGGCTAACTCGGATGCTGATGGAATCATAGAGGATGATCGCGGGCCGAGATTGAGGACGAGACCCAAATAGGGGAAGTGACGGGCAAGGTGATCGCATCGCCGGAGCCGCAGGTTGGTAGACGGGAACTAGGATTTTCATTAGGAAAACCGCATGAGACTAGGTATAACCTGGACTATGGATCAAGTTTGTAACCATACCCATATAACATGTCCAGGTAGGCTCTTTATTCATTAGGATTGTCGTCACCTATAAATTGCATTAGTTTTCTAGCAAGCTAGTAGTCTGGTGTTGTACTCTCCTGTCATTAGGGATACGTGTTGCGGTGCGTACCTCACACTGTTTATTCCTGAAGAACCATGGTAAGAACGGGAGGGGATTCCTGTCGGATAGGGGGCTTAGACCTTCGAGGCCGTCATGTTCTTATGTCAAGTAGACACAGACAGACCATGGGGCTCATGTCGTTATTTCGACCACTGCTAGATATGGCTGGGTACTGTTCACAAAATGGAAAAAATGTCTAAATAGCCAACGACTGCAGGACATTCCAAAATTTGGCTAAATAACCAACAACTACAGATGCTCTTAAGCACAAATGGGGGGTTATTCGGCTTACCTTGGGAAGACCAACTAGGGAGGAGGTGATCACTGGGCTGAGAAAAATGGTGGATTCTTTCAACCGCTGGAACTGGGAATTAGCCAACATGGAATCATATTGGTGTAGGGAGTTTCTGTCGAATGCAGGGTTGCCCTTGATAGCAAAGAACGGGAGAAATTAAAATTGCGGGAAACTGGTATGGCATCATGTTCCACCCCTAGACAGGGAGGAGGGAGAGGTGGTACAACAGCTCCCGGTGGAAGTATAAGTCAGGTTCAAAGGTCTTCCACACCATTATTGGGAGATGAACAACCTCCAAGACCTACTAAGGAAGTTTGGGGTGGTATTGAAGATGGATAGATCAACTACGAGACATAAGGGGGAGGATGCAAGGCTGGGAATCGGGTGCTAGTTAAAGGTGGAGATCCCGATGATGGTTAAGACCATTGTTGACAGCAAGTTGCACCCCGTCTGGGTGGAGGTGGAAGAAGAGAGGGTGGAAGGATTCGAAAACAAGGTGGAGGAGAGAGCAGTGGTGCAACCACCATTACAAAAGGTGGTTAAGTTGTCAGGAAAGCCTTTTTAATGAGACAACGATGCCCCAGCCTCTGCTGCTGCCACCGGCGAGATAGGAATGTGAGAAAATTAAGACTAATCAGATGTTTACTCAAGCTCTGATGAAATAGCATGAAATGGGAGGAAGTCGAGAGTGGTTCCAACTGCGGCAAGTCAAATGCTCAGCCAGCTGGTGGTCAACAAGGTCAACCTTGATGAAGATGTGGACGGACCAGACCAGTTCTATTTTAGCAAGTAGGCGATGCTTGTGTTAGCTGAGGTGGGTCCCATGGGTGTAGGTATGGACCAGGGCCAATCAGTGCTACCTCTATTAAGTGCTGGGCCTGAAAATAGTGAGGCTGGAAACTTGGGAGATAATTTAATTGACAAATAAGGTGGGTCGAGGCTCACAATTTCACTCTTCTCGACCCAAGAAGAGGATCAAATTACAGCAGATTCAATAACTGTGCCAGCGTTGCGAAAGGCACCATCGGAGGCCATTATTCTGTTGGGTCGTGTTAACGATCAGCTGAGGAATAATCTCCAGATGAAGAAAGTACAGTAGGTGGGGAAGGGAATAGGTGATGAAGAGGGCACAAAAATTGAGGAAGGGGTTGATCCAATGAAGGAGATGATGAAGAGAGAGGTGGAGAAGAGGATACAAAAGGAGGTGAAGCGGAGGGTCAAGGCAATGTTTAGAAGTTGGGCTACTTAAAAGAAAGGCAATTCAGAGGGGTCTTCGAAATCAGACAACGACTCCATCGGATCTGGGGATCCAAGGTCAGAGGATGACAGAGGACTTGAGAGAACCACCGCCAATAAGAACAAATGTCAGAGCAAAGAAGGGACAACGACGTACCGATAGACAACGAAAAAAGAGGGAAAGGCCGATGACAGTTAAGAAAATCTACAAAAAGGTGGAAAGCAAGAAAGCTATGAAAACCTTGTAGGTATAGAGGTTAGGAAGAAGATCAATGAGATATATGCAGATGTTACTACTTCAACATACGATGCAGAGTCTGAATATAAGGTGGGAACATAGGATGGCGAGTGATCAGCATGCGAAGAGAGCTGGCCACATGCATGGGGAGGTGGTTTATTATGTGGGGTTTTGGTTCTAATCAGAGCACTTTAGCACTGATGGGTTGGTATACATATATAGATTGCTTGGTGATTGTATGTTGGGCATGGAACTCTTTTTATATATGGTGAGTTCTCTTCTTTGGCGGAGAATGAGTATCATGACCCAAACTGTTGATACACATGAACATTATACTTTATTTTTTTGTTGTACGTTTCGGTAAATGACTTATTAATGGAATGCGATGGACTTATTCCCACCGTTAACGGTACGGGAAAAAAAATCTTCAAATTATGCTAGAAGTTGAGTCGGGCCAAGCCATCCCAAATCCTTATTTCTTCGACCGAACCCGAATCCATCGAAGTTTTTATTGGATCTGGTCTCGTAATATCCGAACCAGACCCGACCCACTACATCCTCACTCCTAAATCAAAACCCAAGCCAATTTTTCTGAATTTTTTGCCGTACTAAGCCACTTTTTGAAAATATTTGCGTTTAAGGGCTAGTTCCCAAACTATTAGCGCTCGTGGACTACTCTTTGTCATGTCAGCAGCGGCCGTTATTCCCATTAGCGGCCTATTCATTTTCGAAGCCGCTAATGGGAATAACGGCCTATGTTGTAAATTTTATTGAAATATTTTTTATCTGTCGTTATTCCTATGGGCGACCTTAGTATAAATTCAGTCGTTAATCGGAATAGCGACCACTAATACAGTGTATTATCCACACTTGGAGAATTTTAGAGAGCTTCTCTTCTCTGGAATTTCTAAAATTATCAACTTAACTGAGGTCACTATTGGGAATAACGACCTAGTATAACCGTGGTTGTTATTCCCAATAGCGACCACTAATGTAGTGTATTCTCCACACTTAGCAAAATTTAGAGACCTTCTCTTCTATGGATTTTTTTAAAATAAAAACTTAACTGAGGTCGTTATTGGGAATAACGACCTAGTATAACCGTGGTCGCTATTCCCAATAGCGACCACTAGTGGGACCCGACCGTTAATAAGTTTGGGCTCCCACTGTCACTTCCTCTCTCTCTCTACACCTCTCTCTCTCTCTCTCTACACCTCTTTGATTTCTTCTTCCCCCTGTTCTTCTCCCCAAAACCCTAAACCCCAATACCTACCCCAAATCATCAAACATTTTCGTAGACTTCAATTCCCTCAAACGGACTCGTCTCTCTTCTTCTCTCCTCCAACTAGCGACCTCCAACAATATTTGGAATTTTGGAAATTCCAAATCCGAAACCCTAGATAGGTATGCCTAATATTTACTACTTGTAATGTTTGATTCTTTTTGTAGGTTATCGTTAGCTGATTTGTTGTTGAAAAAATGGCTTAAGATTGGGAATAATTCGTGCTTGAGAGTTGAATGGTGCTAAAACACATAGACCATCAAATTTAGTACTTATTATGTATGCTTGTTACTTGTTATGAATGTTATGTTGTTCACAATAGACAGTAAGGAAAGAAAGCATCATATTTGTGTTGGTTATAGGCAAGGTGGATTATTTGCAATATAATTGTTATGTTTTTTGGGTCTAATTTGGTGATTGTGATGTGATGATGGTTCTTCGATGAAGTGTTGTGTAATGTGAATCATCATCAATATTAAGGTTATGACTGTGATTTTATTTTCTACAATAAGGACCGAATAAATATAGTCTGATGTTGTGTTATATTCGTTGATATTGGAAATGTTAGAAGTATATCTTGTTATTGGAGAACTTATAAATATTTTTGATTATGTTTTGCAGCTGTAATCAACAATTAATGGTACGCACGAAAAATGTTGTAGCGGGTGGTAGGGCCCCAAGTAAGTAGTATTTTTTGTTTGGTTTAAATAATATACTTGTTTCAATGTAGTGTTCACTAAACATTACTGTTTTTATGTACGGTACCGACGAAGGACCGAGTAATATTGGCCGTGGACATGGACGTTCAACGCAGGGTGGCCAAGGCGGGGGAGCTTCTTCGTCTGCTAGTGCTGCGCACGCCCCAACGTCTCACATTGCACCTGGAGGGCCAGGTCCTCATGATCTGACTTTGATGACTATGCAACAGACTCATAGATCCCGGCGGGTGTGGGACGGTACAGTCAGGGAGTGCAGTTTCCGTACGCATGAGACGTTGCCATTGCATCCAATGACACACAAGCTGTTAGTGGAGACCGGTTTCTACGGACTCGGTTTGATAGGGAAGATGAAACTCGGTCGACATCTACTTACATCGGTACTCGAGAGTTGGAGGCCGAATACTCATTTGTTCCATTTCCCCGTTGGAGAGATGACTGTGATGCTTAAGGATATCGCGGTTATCTCAGGACTTTCAATTGATGGTCTCGCCATTACAGGTATAATGACATTTAATAAGGAGGTACTTGTGGCAGATTTTCTTAGTGTCGAGACAAATGAGACTACATTTGATGGTGTGTCTATCCGATTAAGTTGGCTTAAGAATACATTCAAGTATTTCTTAAACAACGAATCAACGAAGTATCATGTAGAGTGCTACACCCGATCCTACTTGATGATTGTATTTGGAGGTGTCCTTTTTCCCAACTCGATAGGAGATGTCGTGCCTATCATGTACTTACCATTGATTAGTGACTTGACTAGTATAGCTGGGGCAGTGCTGCATTAGCCTCTTTGTACATGAGCTTGTGCAATGGGGCATTGAATGAGAAGGAGATGACATGTCCGATGTTAATCCTACAAATATTGTATTGGGAACACTTACATATTGGACGTCTCTGTATAAGTCGACAGGTCACAGGAGTGGTTGATAGACGCAGCGAATGCTGCAATGTTGGCTCCCATCGGTGTGTACTAGGCAGGGAGTCACATGTGGAGAGATAATCCACGTGGGGTGATTACTTACTACAGCGACAAGCTAGATATGTTGAGAGAGGAGTTCGTCATATGGGCACCGTACACATCAAATATATTGGAGAGACGACCACCTATTTGTACCGCATATAGCCAGCTATGGTTGACGAGAGCCCCACTCGTGAACTTTAGTGTTGTCGAGATGTACTATCCAGATCGAGTGCTTCGTCAGTTCGGTCTTCAGCAAACCATTCTCGCCCCACGAACGTATGACATTCTTTTGCACAAGGTCAAAGGGGTTGGACGTGTGCCCGATCATAACCGTGCTTCCCATCACCAAGCTCATGTGAACGCGTGGAATGAGCAGAGATATGATACTGTTGTTACTGGTATTGGGCTTCTAAGTGTAACCCATGTTTCCGATTGTACAGATTTTTCTTGTATTTTTGTAGTGTTCTCTTTTCTATTTTAATGTATTTTGGTTCTTTGACTTGTTGTGGGCCTTCTGTTGTAATTTATTGTATTATTGTTATTATTATTATTACTATCCTTGTTATATGTTGTTAGCCCAATCCATTTCCATGCCCATTATTTTATCTACTCAAATCCTAATCTACCCAAACTCATCTCCTTATTGGATCCTGAACCCAAATTCTAGTCTACCCAAACCCACAAACCCATATTCCCCTTAACAACCAACCCAAATCTTCTCAACTACACACTTCCCTGTATCTCCTAACTACTCACGTTCTCATCCCCACTATCTCGTAACTACCCCTTAATTAATATTATTTTATTATTCTAAAACCCTTTCTCTTACTCTCTTTCCCTCTCCCCCGTACTCTCTTTCTCCCCCGTACTCTCTCCCT
The DNA here is from genome assembly GCA_017893485.1 of Hemerocallis citrina. Taxonomy (NCBI): domain Eukaryota; kingdom Viridiplantae; phylum Streptophyta; class Magnoliopsida; order Asparagales; family Asphodelaceae; genus Hemerocallis; species Hemerocallis citrina. The sequence continues at coordinate 73,322,973 of CM030361.1, read as the reverse complement.
CCTCTGTTCTAAAAGTAATCAGAGTATACTCACACCCTGAGCTCCACCATCCCTCAGCCGATCTTCACTCTCGCCCCTGCCTCCGAGCACTTCCGCTCGAGCCACCACCTGCTCCTCCTCAACCCCGAGCGCCTCCCGTTCACCTTCAGCAACCGCCCAAGCCAGCCTACTCACCACCACCCTCATCTCCATCCCTCTCTCTATTTCATCTCCAACTGCCTAAAACCCATCGCCATTGCCGCTTCCGTTCGAACCCCTCCACCTCGTCGCTCCCCACTTCTCGTCGCCACCATTGACCTCTCACCCCCTCCCCATCGCCATCTCCATCCCGTCATCGTCTTCCCCGTCTCCATCTCCGCGTCCTCACCCAAGTCTCCACCGAACCCAACTGTTCACCTTCCGCTCGTCTTCAACCTCGAGCCTACCGCTCAAACCCACCGCTTGCACCGCTACGAGCTCCCGCTATTGCCATAGTCGTCTTCTTCCTCCTCTGTTCGAGCTCCGAGCATTTCCGAAACCCATCGAAGCACAGAGAACTCCCTAGTCGTCGTCTTCCCCTATTTTCGAACGAAAATGGAGTTTGCCCTCGCCGCTGCCGCCGCTTCCCGACTGCAGCAACGTCGTCACCGCCAGCATTGCGAGCCCCATCGCCAGCCACTACCAGTATCGCCGAGTCCCTTCTGCGCTTTCCTTCTCTTTCTGTCGAAGGGAAGGAGACGAGGTGTGAGTGGCTGTGTTATCTATCTAGTGTTCGGCGTGTGGAGGATCTGATCTTGCTATTCCATGTGTGCTTGGGTTTCAATGTGTTGCTGTGCCGTGGGACCCACTGTGTGTGTGCTTGTGTTGCTGTGCTGTGGGACCCGCTGTGTGTGTGCTTGTGTTGTTGTTGCTGTTCGGTCTTCGAGTTTCGCCGTTTGGTGTTTTGCACGTGTCTCGCCCATATTTTGGATCGTCGCCCAGGATTCTAATCTCTTTATTCTAGTTATTTGGATCTCTCACACAAAAGGCAAATCCACTTGAACTCGTTCATTTTTCTAGTTCAAGATTATTGATCTCCTTCGCAAGTAGTTCTCTTTCGATTATTAGATATTGCTTGTGTACTTTCCGTTGGGGATATCGAGGGTTTACACGAGCTAACCCGAAGTATCCTTGACTCGTGCCAATATCCACTGATTCAAACCCAAACTAACATGCACACACTACATGAACAAATTGACTAGAACTTATATATGATAAATATATAATGATATGGATACATGTAGATTGATTAAGATATCGAGAATTGAATCGTGACATGATAATCTTGCCTTGTATATAGTAAAATTTCATCTTAACTTGCTGTACCTTAATGTTAATGCATTCATGATAACTAGAACATGTTGATTATTCACTTTGATAAATATATATGATGTTCTTTGTTATGTCTTGCTGCCTATTCTGTTTCGTACTGAGGTTTCGACCCTGTTACAACGGGAATCAGCCAAAACCATATAAAAGGGAATTGTAGCCTAATGAATCTGGTTTCCAGCTCACTTAACGGATCTAGATTCCGAGCTGTAAGCTGTGAGATATTGCAGTTTTAGTCACTGCTGGTCTGTACTTTCCAGATTGCAAATTAATAAAACACCGACATAACTTTCAGTTGAAACACCATGATAAAATTAGTATAATGACATGAAACTCTTCAGAAACTTAGTAGACATACTTAGGATCCATTTCTAATTTTTGTAGATTTTTATATTGACTTTACGCCTAGTTTTCACCCATTAAATTTTGACTATAAGTTGCTACTAGAACAGTTAACCTGTAAAGATTAGAATAATTGACCTAGTTACAGTCATAATTAATAAAAACTTGATGAATATAAATTGTAGCCCCGGATGTCTAGTTTACTTTCCTTTTTGGCAGAATTGAATTCCAAATTATAGTTTGTGAGTTACTGCTGTGTTAATACTATTGTGTCTGCTCTTTTCAGATTTACAATTATTTGAATATTATCATGCATTGTATCATTTTGTTGCACCTTTATCATTGCCTCGACAATCTTATATATACACTTGCATGACCATGAATGAAATAATAAAATATTAAACAAGCCGGGGTTCATAAGGGTTGACTTAGTAGTGGATAATCTCAGAAAATGTACTCCGTAGGGCCCTTCTTGTGTACTTGTACTATTGACATGGAAGGTGGAGAATTACTTGTGAACTTGTGAACTTGTTATCTTGTTATCTTGTTACACTGAGTACACGCTCTGTAGATCCCATCACTATGTCTAAAACGTACACTGTTTTGCGTGCACCGAACCTGTGGTATGGGATGCAATAGTACGTGCACTAGGGTGGCAATACCAGAATAAGACAATCATAAATAAGAATGGGATAACCTAGAATGATGTCCACTAGAGATTCAATGAATGAAGACAATGCAAATGCATAAAAGGAAAACAAGAAATGCAAGGGAGGAGAAAGCAATAAGAATTTTCTGGGACCTATGGGTTATGAGCCCACACGCTTCCGCTGCGCAACTCTGATGGCGGCGTTCGAACCTGCAGACATGTCGTTGTAGACCACATGGCACCAATCGACGAACCGCGCAGGAAGAGGAAGAATGGGACACCGAAATCAAAATAATATGGGTACAGAAAGAAAGAACATATACCCAAAAGAATCAATGAATGTGGCTGAATGGAAGGGACGAGACAACTGAGAAATGAAGGAACTAAATGTGAAGGATTCAAAGAGGAGTCAAATCAGAGGAGTATCCAGATTATGTTGGTTATTCATTATCCATGTGATCGACGTGGTGTACATGTTGTTGAGTTAACCTGGTTGAGTCAAGTCTGTCTAATGCATTAGTCAACTAACACATTAGCCCAAACCTGAGCTCTGATACCACTAAAAACCCTGTCACGCCCCGCTTCCCAAAACACGAGAATACGGGCGCGAGACTAAGGCCCAGCGGATGGTGCGAACACACCATCCTTAAGCTGTACAAGTAAACTCAACAACAATATAACAAAATAACCCACGCAGGCATGTAAATCACAATGTAATAATGAAAGTTCATGACATAATCCATAAATATAACCAACAACTGGGAAATACAATAATTACGGGTCAAACAAGCCCGGATTACAATAAATAGTTGCAAGAAATAAAATACAACTAAGATAACATAAAAACGATAAACTAGAACACTTGGTCTGCGACACCTTCTGGTAATTCTCCATTTGGGCCTGCAAGCATATTATAACAAAAAAAAAGGGAAGAGAAACAAGAAGACCCGTTAATACAAGTTACGGGCCGCAAGGGGAGTACAAGCTAAGGAAAACAGGAACAACAATAAAACAAAGGAAAAACAGGAAAAGAACAAGGAATCAAAAGTAAGGAAAATGCAATATGTAAACGTGGTATGAACAGGGCATTATGAAACAAGTGACATGTAAAACGAGTAAACAGGTAAACAAGTATTGAATCAACATGAACATGTAACATGTAATTGGATCATGAAAATGCACGTGTTAATCTTATGTCTAATGTTTGATTCTATTTAGGTAGCACTTCATGCATCCATATTTTTACTACATGGTTGCTACAGTCAATACAATGTCGTTTAGATTTAGTGGTGGGTTTTATAGGTCACGTACTCGGGAAAAACATGTACATTCAATATTGTATCAAGATACGTGCAAACTTGTAACGTGAAACATGTAGAGTGTAAACTTGTAACGTGCAAACATGTAAACTTGTCATTCGCAATCTTGCAACTTGTAATTGCAACTTGCATCGGGAAACCACGAGCTCCCGTCCGAGTACGCTCTTCTATATTGCCCACTACTTAAATCTTTCCCTTATACCCCGGCATGTTACTTTTATTTATTTGTTAACACAAACATAATGCAATGAGACGAAGTCAAGATATGGACAGAGAACAATAAGGAATTTTGCATGCAATATGTTCTAAGTAAGGAGATGTGAAACATGTAGTTTAATGTCATATATGGGTCTAATTTATTATTTCATATATGGATCCATAATATTTTAGGGTCATCTAAAATTACATTTGCGACTATAAGTGAGTAATTATATTCATAAAACTAAATCAAAAATTTAGAGATAATAAACAAAACTTAAATTATTAACAAGGGTAAAATAGTCTTTCACACCAAAATATATATAATCTCTAAAATTTCTTATGTTTGTATTTATTTTTGTGTTCGTGTCATGCGTAGGGTAGCAAAATATTCACGATCATATGTGAATATAGGATCGACGGATAAACAAGTATCAATTCGACTTATGAATGCGAATTGGAGTCCAAGAAATAATATACTTGCGGTATTTTGTCAAATGGCTTGTACTAGAAAAAAATAAAGTGGTACAAGAGATACTTGCCTTTACGATGGTGAGTCCGAACACGAACCAATACGGGATGCGGATCCCGAAAGACGAGACACTAGCACGGACACACGCGCGCACGTTCGAGACACGTACAATCAACACACAGGATCTGATCCACTGGATCCGCTCTGGGGGACAAAACAGCAAACACCCGTGCAGATCAGATCTGATCTGATCTGATCAGATGAATCCAACGGTTGAAATTAGATCCCGCTCTATCAGCTGCTGCTTCTTCCTTCTTCAACGCGTCTGAGAGAGAGAGAGATCGCGGAGGAACGAGAGAGGCGGCGGCGACTGCGACGGGACGACGATGGCGACGCGACGGCGGGGGGTTCACGAGGACGTCTGGTTCGAGCAGTCGATGACGGCGACGGGGCGCGCGTCGAGTTGAAGATGGTGCTCTGTTTTCGCGCTCGAAACAGGGGAGGCGAACCGGCGGGATGGGTTCGGATGTGGGGCGACGCAAGCGGAGGCGAAAGCTGGGGCGGTGACGACGGGGTGACGGCGAAGGCGATCGATGGCGGATGATGGCGGTGGATTGGTGTTGCGGTGGTGGTGGTTGACGAGGGCGAAGACGATGATGGTGAGATGGGTCGGAGGAGTGGGGACGAGCGGTGGTGATGGCAATGGGGTTGACGAGGGGAGTGGTGGGGTGCACCGGAGATGGGAATGGCAATGGCGGGGTGGTGTGCTTCGGGGAATGGGTTCGACGAAGTGGATGGTGAAGGGATGGGTTCGGTGGCGGCTAGGATGAGGGGCGAGGTGGAGTTGGGTTTGCTTTTGTTTGGTTTGGTTTTAACAGAAGAGAGAGAGAGTACGGGGAGAAGATATATTAGAATATAAATAATAGGAAAGAGAGAGATTTTGGGGAATTGGTTACGGGGAGAGAGAGATAGTATAATAAATTATAGAAATAATATAAAAGTAAGGTATAGAGTGATTTTAGGGAGGGAGTTATGGGATTACACAATGAGGGGAATTAATAGGCTCATAATTAGGGATAGAGATTAGGGGATTACAGGAGAGATTCTGGGGGTAGATTAAGAGTAGATCTGGTCAACAAACAACTATGAAAAATTGGGTTAATGGGTATTGGGTTTAAAACCATTGGGCTTAAAATAAGCAATTAAGTTTGGGCTTTAAAATAAATAATGCAGAATAGATCAATTTCAATTGGGCTTTAAAAATAATAATATTTAATAACAAAGATCAAGAAAATATGAGTAACAACAATATCACTAATTTTAATATCCATAATAAGAACGAACAATATTAATAAAAATGGGAATAATGACAATACTAAAAATAATAGATTTTAACAATGAAAATAATAAAATAATAATAGCAAGGTTATATACAGAAATTGGCTTTATCAAATAATTAATGAAGTTCCGAATAATTTTAGTTTGGCTATAATGAAAATAGTCAATCAATTGCAAAATAGAAAGTAAAGTAAAATATACCTTTATTCGAAATAAACATAATTTCCGATCAGAAATATTTTAAATATAAAAAGCTAAAATAAATTTAACACAACTAAATTCATATAAAATTCGAAATACAGAATATTATTCAGAAATTATATATTTACGGAAACGAGGGTTACAGATGAGTTCCATCAATACTTATAACAGGTCTGCAGGACTTAAATCCGATAGATGCCACAAATGCCCAAAAAACTCTTTTGAATGTCTCATCACTAGGACCGGACGGAACCTTATCCCATTTGACATAAGTGTCAGGATTTTATTCTTGTATTGCCGATAGATGAGTTCCATCAATACTTATAACAGGTCTGCAGGACTTAAATCCGATAGATGCCACAAATGCCCAAAAAACTCTTTTGAATGTCTCATCACTAGGACCGGACGGAACCTTATCCCATTTGACATAAGTGTCAGGATTTTATTCTTGTATTGCCGATAAAAGTGAAGGTAGCTTCGTATACGCTTCCTCAAACCCACCGAACAATCGCTCAATAGCTCTTTATTTTGCTCGCCAAGCCTTGTTGTAAGATATCTTGTAATTGCATTCAAGCAAGACTATCTCAATAATTGCCTTCAGAGTTAATCCTATATGTGCCTTCACAACATTCAAAATCAGGTTTGAAACTAGTGTAGAATATACTCTCAAGTGGTCTTGAGTCAATGTGGGATTGATACATGTATGATGTCCTTCCAGTTTCTTCACAATAAAATTTGTCTGCCCTGTTGGAATGATTGCACAAAATCTCCACATACAACCCGACTCTGCAACGTCCGGAATTGCTGCTTTCTCATCAAATGTACGTACCTTTGGTGCCATTTTACATTTCACAGAATATATAGTTTTGTTTGACCTAACTATGACGAACTCTCGATGTTCCTTGATGGAAAACATCTTCACGACATGTACCACTACATCTTTAGAAGAAAATTTATGTCCAATGTACATTTGGTGTGTGTCAAATGAGCCAGAGGACTCTCCACCGAAGTGATATACTCTAGCATTGTTAATGTTGGATCCTGTAGGCGAGGCAACAAACACTAGAGGGGGGGTGAATAGTGTTAAATAAAATAAACTGCGGAATAAATAATTTTTTTTCGGTGCAGTCGACTTAGGAGTGAACCAGTCGACTGAGATGACCAAATAAAAGCAAATACAAACAACTCTGTGCAGTCGACTTAAAGTTGAGACAGGCGACTGAAGACACAGTAAATATTCAACTTATACGAGACTGACCAGTCGACTGATAATATGCTGAGTCGACTGTCCAGACAAGTTTCACAGAAACAAGTAAATGCAAGTACAAGAGAAACAATCACAGAGTACGCACGATATATCCTGGTTCGGTCCTTTCGACCTACATCCAGTCCCCAAGCAACCCACTTGAGATTTCCACTATTCTTGAAAAACAAGTTTACAAGAATACCCTACGGTGTTCAGACAACAACCTTGTCTAACCCGTAGTCCTTTCTCTCAACCAGAGAAAGCAGACCCACTCTACCACCAAGAGTGAAATGACCGACTCTATACCCTAGAGTCTAACTCTCCAACTGAGAGCAAAAAGAAAACAATAAAAATTTACAGTCAACCTATAGCCTTGTTGGTGTTATGTGATGTAGAACGTGGCTAAAAAGAGGTCGACTTCTATACCCAGTCCAGAACGAAATCCGATGTTATACTGGACTGAGTGTAGAGAACCAGAATTTTAGAACTTGAAAGTTTTTTCTCTTTAACACTTAGAAATGCTCAAAGATTGCTCGGGATTCTTAAAAAATGTTGTTAGATCTTTTTCAGTGAGTTCTGAACTCTATTTATAGAGTTAGAACTCCTGGACGTTGGGAGACAGTTATTCCAACTGTCAACCAACGGATCTAAGAGCTTTTGAATTTGAAAATCGATTTTGAAAACAGAAAACGGTCAAAAGCACTCGAACAGTCGACTGGGTTGCCATAATGAGTCGACTGGTCAGAGTTTGAATAAATTTAAACAGTTTTGTACTGTTAGTCGACTGATAGAAGCATCGGTCGACTGGTACTCAACAGTTAAATTATTTCAAACTGTTTTGACCTTATTTTTGATGTTTTAAAGACACACATTGTAAAATAGTGAGTGTATGTGTGTGTGACAAGGCTTTACATCATAGTAAGACTCAACAAAATAAGATTACATTGTTTACAAGACATGACTATAATTGACACTTTTAAGCTTGAAACTTTGGCTTGAGTCTTGAGTCTTGTCTTGAGGCTTGAGTCTTGAATGAAGCTTTAACCATTGTCTTTATCTGGAGCCTTTGTGCTTGTTCATTTGTTCAGCTGTATAGTAGTGAATCATTTGTGTATAGCACCTGCAATTATAAAGTATAGCAAGGATACATGTGCAGTGTGTTGTGATCATCAAAATCAAGAATCAACAGTTAACTCAGTCCACTGATTCAAATTCAGGAAATGTGGTAGGTCGCCTTTGATTCCATGGGACCGCCGATTCGACATTTTGTTCCAACTCGTGAACATTATTAATGTCGTTAGGGTTATGATTTACATCATGTACATGCAAATTTTCTTCAGCTTCACCGTTTTCTACATCTTCCACCTCTTATTCAACTTCTTCATCTTCTAACAAGTCACTGTTAACAACAACATTTTCGAAGGATTGAATTAGGTTTTCACTATCAACAAGATGACGTATCAAATTGGAAGGAGGTGACATGCCATGTTGTGGAGGATTTGTTGGTGTTGGAATTGTGAATATGTTACCATCTGCGGGAGACAATTCCACATGCGACTGAATAAGATAATTGGGACTCAGCTCAAGGGCTGGTACTTCGGGTATGGGAGATGACACACGACTAACATGTGGATGACTGATGCTGTTTATTTCTGAGAAACGTGTGGAAGCACCAGGTGTGAGTTCGGACTCAATTTGTATTGAAGGAGATTGCCGCTCGTCTGCCGACCTTCAGTTGACCTTCTGGGACCTACGATGAGCTCGGAAAGATGTTGGAGGTTGGGCTCGGATCGGAAGGGTCGGATCCGAGGTCTTGTGTACCTGCAGACGGTCCTGAAACACCGGGGTTTGTCCCGGTGGCGGACCCTCCGACGCTCTAGTCAGTCTCTGTGAGAGAGTAGCAATAACTAGGTATATTTAAGTGGCAAAAGATTGATTACCTCAAAAGGTGGGTGTGGGTCTAGTATTTATAGAGAATCCCAACCGGGTTTGGTTCCACTTGGGGGCCGGGTTTGGATCCGAAAGCCCATGGGCCTGACGTGGCAGAAGGCCCAGGGGGTTTAGGGCGGACGTGGCGATACCAGGAGTGGTATAGGGCTGACGTGGCGAAACCCTTGGCGGTATTTGGAGCTGACGTGGCCCATCGTGAGCCTCCTGTGCCTCTGGGGGGAATCGGAGGGCCTAGGCTGCGCCAGGTCATCCTTCTGCCCCGCCAGAGAGGGGGGACGGCCTGTGGGACTGCCCCGGATCGGACTCCGAGGGCTACTCAGGCTCGTCGGTACGAGGAGGCCAGTACCGTGAGGGCAAACACGAGGTTCGGCACCGACCCAGAAGTGGTCCGGAGCCGAACCAGGTTGTTATTTTTACTTTTCTGAGTAGGAATAGTATTGGGCCCTGGTTGGGCCTCAGGCCATTTTTACACTGTCACACAAGCCCCCCACTCCTGCAGGGGGTGCGGGAGCTAGCCGTGGAGGAGTATTTTTGGTTGTAGAAAAAATGGGAGGGCGAACCCCAGGGCCTTCCTGGCGGTGCTGCCCTGAGGCTTTGACCGGACCTCGAGTTTGTCGAGGGTTTATGTGTCGACAAGGGTGATGGCGAGCCGTTGTTTCTTCCTGAGAAGAGTACCCGGGTGCCAGACCGGACCTCGAGCTGGCGAGGGATTATGGGCCGGTAAGGGTGAAGGCGGGCCGTTGTTTCTTCCTGAGAAGAGTACCCCGGTGCCAGACCGAACCTCGTGATGAGGGGGAATTATGGGTCGGTAAGGGTGATGACCAGCCGGTGGATCTTCCGAAGAAGAGTACCCAGGTGCCAGACCGGACCTCGAGCTGGCGAGGGATTACGGGTCGGTGAGGGTGAAGGCGAGCCGTTGTTTCTTCCTGAGAAGAGTACCCTGGTGCCAAACCGAACCTCGAGACGAGGGGGAATTATGGGCTGGTAAGGGTGATGGCCAGCCGGTGGATCTTCCGAAGAAGAGTACCCAGGTGCCAGACCGGACCTCGAGCTGGCGAGGGATTACGGGTCGGTGAGGGTGAAGGCGAGCCGTTGTTTCTTCCTGAGAAGAGTACCCTGGTGCCAAACCGAACCTCGAGACGAGGGGGAATTATGGGCTGGTAAGGGTGATAGCCAGCCGGTGGATCTTCCGAAGAAGAGTACCCAAGTGCCAGACCGGACCTCGAGCTGGCGAGGGATTATGGGTCGGTGAGGGTGAAGGTGAGCTGTTGTTTCTTCCTGAGAAGAGTACCCTGGTGCCAGACCGGACCCCGGGATGAGGGGGAATTACGGGCTGGTAAGGGTGATGGCCAGCCCGTGGATCCTCCGACGAGGGGTGCCCAGGTGCCAGACCGGACCTCGAGCTGGTGTGGGTATCATAGGTCGGGCCGTTAGGGGGCGAACCGTTGTGCCTTGGGGTTGTTTGAGTAGGGTAGTCCTTTGTTTTCGCGGAGCATTTGGGGGCGCCTTGGGACCTGTGCAAGATTCCCATTTCCTAGGTGCGTTAATGGCGCCGCCTAATAATTGTATGGCGCATGGTCTTCCGTCGTTTGGTTTTCCCCATATCATAAAGGCCGGCTCCTGGGGGGAGGCTATAAGTACCCCCCTCCCCCTTTCTCGTTGTGGTTCAGATCAAAGCAAAGGTGGTCTGCTTGGCCCTTAAAGGTGTCTGCTTCGGCGGACGCCTGTTTTTTGATAATTCTTGCCCCCGGTTTTGTCGGAGAGGTAGTTGAACAATGCCTTTGTCTTCGATTTCTAGGAGGATGGCGGATATGTTGTGCGTCAAGGGAGTGTATCTCTCGAAGCGGGGGACCGGCGGGATCTTCTTCATGGCCCCCGGGTCCCTTGGAGCTTTCTTTGGTGGTTCGACTTCCTCGGTCTTCCGCTTTCCTTTCCCGGTGGCATCCCTGGGATCTTCGGGATTAAGGGCCTCTTCTGCCCTAATGTATTTCTCGACCCTATTAAGGAGGTCGGGAAAGTCGACGGGGGGTCTCTTGGCCAGAGAAGCCTTCAGCTGTCCGGGGCGGACGTTGTGTCGGAATGCCGCTGAAGCGACGCCTGGGTCGAGGGAGGAGACCGACCTTGCCTCAGTGGTAAATCTCCGGACGAACACTCTGAGTGATTCCCCCTCTATCTGCTTGAGCCCAAGTAATGAGGCGCTGGTCCTTTCGGCCTTCCGGCTGGTGACGAAGTGGGCGAGAAAATTGCCCTCGAGTTGGTCGAAGGAGTAAACGGAGCCAGGGGTGAGCTTCGAGAACCACTCACGAGTGGGACCACGAAGGGTGGCAGGGAAGGCTCGGCATAGCAGGGGATCCGAGGCGCTGTGAATCATCATGAGGGTTTTGAAACCCCCCATGTGATCAGCAGGATCTCCCTCGCCGTCGTAGGTCTCGAACTGAGGGGGTCGGAAATTCCTGGGTATTTCTGCTTGGAGGATGGGGGTGGAGAAGGGAGGACGGACAGGTCTGTACCCCTGAGTCGCTCTTCGGCCGCCGTCCCCTACGTGATCGAGGCGATCCTCCATCCCTTGTAGGCGCCTTAGGAGAACGTCATCATCCTGAGGCTGGATTATTGAAGGGCGGGACACGCTGGCTTCGGCGTCCGACCCTGCTTGGGAATGGGGGGTTTCTTCCTGGGGGTCCGTCGGAGGGCTCCCAGAATTTCTCTTCGGAAGTCTTGGAGCTCCTTGTGAGTGACGGGGGCTCCACCGACTTGGTTTGGTTGGTCCGAGGGTTGTCTTCCGACTCGGCTGAGCGCGGATCTTCGTACCTCGGGCGGCGGTCTCGGACGGTTCGGGACCGGGTTGGAAGCGGCCCTTCCCCTGTGGCGGGTAATCCTGCGGTTGAGGATTATTCCCCGGAGGTCGGGCTGGGCTGGCCGGCCGACGCTCCTTTGGGACTCCCGAGGGAGAGCCTTGTGTTTCGACGTGCGTGGCCTGGTTTTATCAGTGGGTGGGGGCGAGTCCCGCTGGTTGACGGAGGAAGCAGCCCCCTTGCCTTTGGAGGCCATGAGGATTCGGCTGTCGACGGCCTTTGAGGGTCTGGGTCGGATCGGCTTCTGGAGCAGCTTTCCCACAGACGGCGCCAACCTGATGCTGTTTATTTCTGAGAAACGTGTGGAAGCACCAGGTGTGAGTTCGGACTCAATTTGTATTGAAGGAGATTGCCGCTCGTCTGCCGACCTTCAGTTGACCTTCTGGGACCTACGATGAGCTCGGAAAGATGTTGGAGGTTGGGCTCGGATCGGAAGGGTCGGATCCGAGGTCTTGTGTACCTGCAGACGGTCCTGAAACACCGGGGTTTGTCCCGGTGGCGGACCCTCCGACGCTCTAGTCAGTCTCTGTGAGAGAGTAGCAATAACTAGGTATATTTAAGTGGCAAAAGATTGATTACCTCAAAAGGTGGGTGTGGGTCTAGTATTTATAGAGAATCCCAACTGGGTTTGGTTCCACTTGGGGGCCGGGTTTGGATCCGAAAGCCCATGGGCCTGACGTGGCAGAAGGCCCAGGGGGTTTAGGGCGGACGTGGCGATACCAGGAGTGGTATAGGGCTGACGTGGCGAAACCCTTGGCGGTATTTGGAGCTGACGTGGCCCATCGTGAGCCTCCTGTGCCTCTGGGGGGAATCGGAGGGCCTAGGCTGCGCCAGGTCATCCTTCTGCCCCGCCAGAGAGGGGGGACGGCCTGTGGGACTGCCCCGGATCGGACTCCGAGGGCTACTCAGGCTCGTCGGTACGAGGAGGCCAGTACCGTGAGGGCAAACACGAGGTTCGGCACCGACCCAGAAGTGGTCCGGAGCCGAACCAGGTTGTTATTTTTACTTTTCTGAGTAGGAATAGTATTGGGCCCTGGTTGGGCCTCAGGCCATTTTTACACTGTCACAATGACCTACAACAATCTTGATTTGTTGTACATATAACTCCAATGTTGTAACTACCGTTTTTGTATTTTTTTCATTTTCCCCCCTTTTGTAATATTTTTATTTGCAATTGAATAAAAACCCTATTTCTCTCTTGATTATTATTTTAATTAGATCTTGTTCATGAATTCTTCGTTTCTTTGATCAGGCTATTCTTGCTGATCCTATTATCCTCTTAGTTGATTGTGGGTATTTTTATTTGTACCCTATTGTTTGGATCCTATTGTTTGGATCCACCTCGTATTGAACCCTAAACCCAATTTGAATTGTTCTTGACCCAAAACCGCTTTTATTGAACCCTAAACCTCTACCCCAGTACCCTAATTGTACCCTATAAATACAACCCTAATGCAAACCATAATTTTTGCACACAAATCGAAACCCTAGTCATCTAATCTCTCTCCTATTCTCTCTCATCCCATTCTCTCTCTCATGGTTGGAGTTTTTCTGGCCAAAAACCACCCTACCCACTTTCGACGTCTTCCCCGGCCAGCTCCGGCCACCCCGTCGCCGCCTCCTGTCGCCCATCATCCCATCGACGCTAGCACAGCCGCTCAGACCTCTCCCCAACCACCCCTTCTCTGTCCTCGACATTAACAGAGCACTGAACCCTGCCTCCTTCCCTCTCTGTTTCGATCCAGTGCCGCCCCCGTGCGCCTCTGCCGTCGACATTGACCTCGCCTCTGGTTGCCAGCAACGCCGCCGCCCCTTGACCTAGCCGTTGTTGCTGTTGTCTCTTTGCTGGTGTTGCTGCATCTCTTTGTGTGTTGGTTTCTTTGAGTGCACGTATATTGCACGTATTATTGGTGGGTTGAACTAGTTCGTGAGTTCGTTGCTTCAGGATCCTTATCCCGTTATTCTTGGTATTTGTTTTCACCATCTAACAGGCAAGTCACCGTCCTCTTGAATTGTTAATTGTATCAAATTCAAGTTTTGTTGAAACTCTTGAAAGTAGATCTAAAAGTGTGCGTTATCGGCTCACTAACGATTCGTATTATCCATTGTTCATCTCTTCGTTGGGTCTATTAAGGGTTTACACGAGCTAACCCCAATATTCTTGAAATCGTGCCACTTTTGAATCTAAAGTTTGGATCTTTCATGAGTGCATATAGAATTGATAATAGGGTTGTTCATATATCTTCACACAAATAAATTATTATAGAGACAATAGATAGGTTGTATGTTGTTTGATTGATTGATGATTGATTGATGATAAATTGATGTATGAGCGTGTTCTAGTTTTATTTATCATGTTTTGACACCCATCATGTTGATTATACAGTTTATTGACTAAAGAATCGATACACATATTGTTTAAATAATTTATTTTCATGAAAATACCCCAAAATCCTGTATATGCTTGCTGACCTGAATATTGACCGTTGTTTTCGAACCAGTAAACGACCTTAAAATAAAATACTTTCTGAATATGAATTGTAGCCTTATCTTTCTAGTTTCCAGAACATTTAGAATTTTTGAATTCCGAGTTTTGTAGCAAAAGTTATGCCCGTTTTACTACAGCTATGTTTTTACTTTCAGATTTTCAGATTCTCGTACCTTTTATGATCAAACAGTAAATAGACTGATCAAATGATAAAATTTTGCTTTGAAAATTTCCATATTGTTTCTTAACAAGTTTAGGAGTCCAGAAAATATTTTTACTGAATTTAATATTGAGTTTTTGCTGATTCTAAAATTAAAACAATTAGATGTCGAAATTCTGCCTGAACATAAAACCTGTAAAGAACCATGTGTTTGACCTAGCTACTATTGTCGGATTTTGAACTTTAAATATGCGTTGAAACCGTGTGGAATTCTAGTTTCCAGATTTTCTGACGGATTCAACTTTCGATTTCTGAGTCAGCGGGGAACTACATTTTTGTACATAGTGCGCATGCTGTCCAGAATTTTATATTTCACTTTTTAATAGATTAGTTATTCCTATGTTGTACTATTGCATGAATTAATGAATGTATGTTGCATTGCATGTTTCCAATGAGATATTATCACCATTCTAGTCGCCCTATCCATGTTATCAACCTATTGTTTCCCGATTGATACTATTGCTCATTTCATGTCTTAGTTGCATATTGTATTGTTGCATTAATAAATAATTAACAAGCCGGGGTTTAGGGGATTGACTAGAGTAGTTGATGATATGGGGACTATGCTCGGATGATGGCCAGTGATTATTGTCGTTATCGGCATCGTGTAAGAAATTACACATGTCCATTATTTTTACCGTTATCGGTATTGTGTAAGAAATTACACATGTCCAGTGTTATTACCGTTATTGTCATCATACCCAGTACATGAACTATAAAATCTACCACTATAGTTTAAACGAAATTGATTGCATGCATCGAATCTGTGGTACGGCACACATGGGACACAGTAGTACGCGCATTAGTTAAGAGTTAAAATGATTAATAGATATAAGGATTGACACGCCACCAACATTGCATATTGTTCAGCATTATTCCTATTTGTAACCGATATTGTCTAAGTATTATTGATATTAACCGTTGATTACCGTTACCGAATATTGCTTCACTGTTACACCGTTGCATTGATTACCATGTTAATGATCAATACTATCATTCCATGTAATTGATTCTTATTGATCCATTGATTCACTGTTATACCGTTATTTCATTGTTTTTTGCTTTCTCTACTTGCTGTCCATAACTTGCTCTAAGGATAATTTTTCTCCTCTTTTTAGATGAAGTGTATACAGGTAATGAAGGAGAATTGCCTACTGGAATTGGAGAACAAATATTCTGAAGATTTCTGCTTTCTAAATTGCTTATTGCTTTAATAAACTTAATGTATTGAGACTTGTTATTATTTTGGATTGGATTATTATTGTTTTGGGCTTATGTCCCGAATTTTATTATTGTTTCTAGATGTTGGATTATTATTATTGTATTTAGATATTTTTATCGCTTCATTCCAAGTATTATTGTTCATAAGATTATTATTATTGCCTGCGTATTTGTTCTGTATTGATTATATTGTTGAGTTGATCGATTAAACAGCTTATGGGTGGCGTTAGTCATTCGCTGGGCCAATGTCATGTGCTCGTATTCCGTATTTTTGGGAAGCAGGGACGTGACAAATGCAGACCAACTAGAGTTCGAATCAAGTGATCTTGCAATCATAGCAATAAGAGAATTATCATCAACTATATGCACCGCCATGAAATATTGTCCTTGACCTTTTTCCAGCTGCATACCTAGCTAGGATTTTCACTCCATTCACCTATATTCAATTTAGTTAATTCGTAGACCTTCTCTACCAGTTCTTGCTTTTTGATATTACGATATACCCAAAGTATTTCCGGTTCAATAC
Organism: Hemerocallis citrina; assembly: GCA_017893485.1. Classification (NCBI taxonomy): domain Eukaryota; kingdom Viridiplantae; phylum Streptophyta; class Magnoliopsida; order Asparagales; family Asphodelaceae; genus Hemerocallis; species Hemerocallis citrina. The sequence continues at coordinate 73,306,604 of CM030361.1, read as the reverse complement.
CTATATAACAAGCTCCTACCTTTGGGTCACAACTATTTCTCCCCGTTATACAACCAAATATGAATTTTAAAGTGAGGTGTAGAGAGAATTTGCGGTTCAATATACAATCATGACCATAACATAATTACAATAATATTAAGCAACGATCTATTCGCAATTAAGAAAATCTATGTTATTTTCTTAATAATCAAATGTTCAACACCTTACCTATTTTAGTTCATACATATTCTAATCAGGAAAAAAGGTCATTCCAATATAACCATCTATCTCTTTTTATCCACATACAATTTATACACCAAAATACATAAATATAAGCCCCGATAAACTGATATTCTCGCCATGAAACAAACTAAATTGTTTTGACATATCAAAAAGGTAGAGTAGATGATACCTGAGATGATGACCAATTGTAATGGATGGGACTTTCGGGAACAACGAGAGAGAATATATGGTTCAAATGTGGAGGGGCTAAGGTTATGCAATCTAAGCTAGGATTTCAGAAACTATTTATTTTGGAGGAGTGTGAGGACGAGTCATAGTGATAGAGATTTCTTGGAATTTTTGGGGTTTTCAAAAATGTTTGATGATTTGGAGGAGGTATTGGGGTTTAGAGTTTTGGGGAGAAGAAGAGGGAGAAGAAGAAATCGAACTGAGGTGTAGAGAGAGAGAAAGAGAGACAGTGGGAGCCCGACCTTATTAGCGGTCGGGTCCCATTAGTGGTCGCTATTGGGAATAGCGACCACGGTTATACTAGGTCGTTATTCCCAATAACGACCTCAGTTAAGTTGTTAAATTTAAAAATTCCATACAAGAGAAGGTCTTTAAATTTTGCTAAATGTGGAGAATATACTGCATTAGTGGTCGCTATTGGGAATAACAACCACGACTATACTAGGTCGTTATTCCCAATAACGACATCAGTTAAGTTGTTATTTTTAGAAATTCCAGAGCAGAGAAACTCTCTAAAATTTGCCAAGTGTAAAGAATACACTGCATTAGTGGTCGCTATTCCGATTAAAGACTAAATTTATACTAAGGTCGCTCATAGGAATAACGACAGATAAAAAAGAAAAAAAAAACCCATAAAATTTACAACATAGGCCGTTATTCCCATTAGCGGCTTCGAAAATGAATAGGCTTCTATTGGGAATAGCAGCCGCTAACAGTTTGGAAACTGACATTTAAAAGCAAATATTTTCTGCAAGGGGACCCACTCTCTTCCCTTCTCTTCTCACTCGTGGCTGATGTGTTCAGCAAACTCCTTAGGAATGCTTGGAACTTGAATATGATCGAGGGTCTGGGTAGCTCGCCTCTTTTTGAGGGGGTTCTCAATCTCCAATACGCCGATGACACTATTATTTTCTGCAAGCCTAACCCGCACTCCCTTCGTAACTTGAAATTGCTTCTTTATTGCTTTGAGTTAGCTTCAGGCTTATCTATTAATTTTCAAAAATCATCCGTGCTTTGGATGAGTGGATCTCCCAATCGCCAGACAGAGATTTCCAATTTCTTTAATTGCCCCATTGCCAATTTCCCGATCACTTACTTAGGTATCCCCCTTAGATGGGGCAAGCTCCTTAGAGCTGACTGGTTCCCTCTCATTGACAAAGTGGAGCACAGGCTCTCTGCGTGGACTGGTAAAGTCCTCTCTAAAGGCGGTAGATTAATCCTCATTAATTCGGTTCTTTCCGCTTTACCCCAATATTTCATGTCCTTCTTTTTCTTACCTTCCTGGGTGATCAAACGGCTTGATCAGATTAGAAGTAATTTTTTCTGGTCAGGTTCGCCAGCCTATAACCCGGGTTCGCATCTAGCGAATTGGAAATTGATCTGCTCTCCTAGAGTAGAAGGGGGTCTCGGCGTCTTGGATCTCAGAGCCCATAATCTCGCCCTTCTTGGTAAGTGGCTGTGGAGATTCCACACTCTTGACGATCTCCCTTGGATGAGTTGTATCAAAAACTATCGATCTTCGTCCAACTGGTGGGAATTCCCGGCATTACCTCCTCATCGCGCCTCTCCTTTTTGGAAGGGCGTTTGGAAAGCGTCTAGCGCTTTTCAGTGTAGTATATCTAAGGTTTGTGCTAACGGATCCACTGTTAGCTTGTGGTCCGACCTTTGGATCGGCAACACTAAACTGTCGTCGGCTTTTCCTTCCTTATACAGTCTGTCTGTTTTTCCAGATGCCTCTGTAGCAGATTCCTTCATCACTGCGGATAATACTAGATACTGGGTTATCCCCTTCAGTATTACCCTTCCGGCACATCTTAATGAGCTGTTTCATAACCTTCTAAATCTCCTTAATGGATACTCTTGGTCCGCTATCGAGGGAATCTCTTGGCGTTGGACTGCGTCTGGAGTCTTCACGGTCAACTCTTTCTATAGATTTCTCATTTCTAGGGGGATGCGATACTCGCTGTCGCACTTCATTTGGGAACCCTGTGTTCCCATCAAAGTCAAAATCAACTCTTGGTTAGCTTTTAATAACAAACTTCTTACCGTAGAAGTCTTAAATAGGAGGAATTTGGCGTGGGGGCAACTCTGTCCTTTCTGCTCTGAACTCCCGGAAGAAGTCAACCATCTCTTCATCCAATGCCCTGTCATTATCCCCCTCTGGAAGATTAATTCGTTAGCTTGGAATACGAGTGTGATTCCTCTCCATTTGACCTCTGTTTGGTCTTTTCCGCCTTCGGACAGCTCTCATCGTAGCGCTTGGGTTTTAGCGATTCATACCGTCATTTGGATCATTTGGAAGGAAAGAAATGGTAGAATCTTCCGTCAGCGACGTAAATCGATCGCGGCTATTATTGAAGATTTTTTATTTCTCTTTAACTCTTGGAGTTCTACCCCGGCTTTCAAAGAGAATGCCTCTTTGGCGTCGGAGAAATTACTGCAGTCTGTTAATTGTCTCTATAATCTACAAGCTATTTAACTATTCTCTAATCTTAATTCTTACATGCTTTTTACTTCTTCTTCGGGCTGTTAGTTGTCCCTTTATCCTTCTAGCTACTTAACTTTTCTCTTATCTTACTTTGTGCATACTTTTTTCGTATCATTCTCTCTCACTGGATTGCTTTTTCTTCATCTTTTGGTATGCAGGGATAATTCTGGGTCTTCTCCTTGGACCTACTTTATTTTGTGATGCCTTCGTGGGCTGTTCTGCAGTTGGCTTCCCCTTTTGGCTTAGTCCCTTCGGGAGTGGGAGTTGAGGGTGTTTTTGGTTTTGCTCGGCAGACTTACTGCTTGCCTATTCGCAGTAGGCTGTGCAGCCCTTATCTCTCTGTTCTTTTCTATCTGGCTTGTATGATGTTTAAGTGATACTTTGTCTCTCTAATGTTCTTTATTTCTCTGTTGATCTGGTCGGACTTATTTGCTTTCGATGCTATGTTGGTTTCATCTCAGCTGTGATTTTTGCTATTTTTGACTGATGGTGTGGTATGTTGGTGGATGGTTTTTTTTGTACTATTGGTACTTTGGATTGTTAAGTTTGTTTTGGCAGGGATGCTATTACTGTTTGGGTGCTTACCCTGGGTTATCCTTGTGGGTTGGTTTAATTGAGCACTGTTTCCTTGTGGATGGCTTATTAGTCCATTCGATGACGGAGTCTAGTCATGGTGTTTCATCACTTTGCTGCTCCTTGTTTGGGGGATCGATCTCTGAACTGGGGTGACTGATCTTGGCGCTGCTCTTCTCTATTTGCTTTCGAGGTTTTTTGTGCACCTCATTTCTACTTTCTTGGCTGGGTGGTGGTCTTCGCTCGTCGGGTTGGTGGAAATCGGTGACCCAGTTGGCTTTCTGCCCGTGTGGTCTTGCTTCGGAGGCCATTTTCCGCCTGACTGCTGTTCTTCCTTGCGAGGTCAGGGGATCCTCGGTAGTGGCGCCGGCGGTGTGCGTATGTCGCTGTTGGACCTCCACTCCCGGAGCTGATTCTTCTCTTTAATTATTGTTGTTTATTATCCTACCATCTTTAGCGGTATGGATTTTGCTGTACATAGCGTTCTTGTTTTTACTTTAGAAGTGTTTGTTTTACCTCTGGTAAAGCCCCCTGTATACTGTTAATTATTTATATGATTGTTTTGGCTGGAGCCTCCGGGCTCTATCCGTTTCATCAAAAAAAAGCAAATATTTTCAAAAAGTGGCCTCGTACGGCAAAAAATTCAATTTTTCCACGGTTTTAGAATCAATTTCAATTAAAGACCATAATCTGGGGTTTCAGTTCAGTTCAATAAGGAGAGATGGTGAAGAATTCTAAGAGAAAACGCGACGAGGAAGAAGGAGAACCATCTTCAGCACCTAAGGTACTCAAAGATTCCATCTTTCCTTCAAATTAGGCGCAAATTAGGCATAAATGAGAAATTTTTATTAGTTTCGCTTATTTGTGTTTTAGGTATGGCAACCGGGTGTGGATAAGCTGGAAGAAGGGGAAGACCCTGAATTTGACCCATCTGCATATAATTATTTGCGTGTATTTAATATTGGATGGCCCTGTTTAATGTACAATTTCACTGATGAATGAATGATCTCATTTCTCTCTTTTTTTCTTGTTTTTTTTTGGCTTCTATATAGAATTTTTCTGATGAATGAATACACTGATATTTTTCTTTTATGATTGTTTTGGGTGTAGTTTTGATGTTGTGCACGATCCATTGGGAATTGGTTCGGACAGAGTTTCCACATACGTTGTATGGAGTTGCAGGAACTCAGGCTCTCTTACTTGCCCTAGTTTAGCGCTTTTGGGACGGTATGTATATAGTGTTGAATTAATTGTACATCAAATTGAATATTTTTCCAAGGCACGTAAAGAGATACGCGGTCCTTTAAGAAATGTTTCGCCCCACCAGGATGTCACTAATCAAGGGATATGCGAAAATTCCTCTCAGGATACAAAGGAGATGTTCGGTTCAATCGGTGACTCGAATGACCGAATCAGACACACTCAGAAAATTTGTACTGACGATGCTATAACTCGAACTGAACTTGTATCTTGCAATTTGGGTAATAAATAGGAGAAGGAAGCCTTCTTACGATTGGACATGTCCAATCGTGAATTGTTACCTTCTTGAGTGGACATTTCCATTCACTTGAAGAGATGAACCTCTTCGTTGGGATGTGTCCGATCGTATGGAGCTGTTGATCCCCGTTTCGTTACGGCGACATTCGTCGGGGCCGACAACTCGAATCGCAAGACGATCACATTTAAAATATGCACTTTATGAAAAAATATCTAACATATAGAATTTGTTGAAACACATTTGGGTAATCATTTAAGTTTAGTGTAGAGGCTATGTGCAGAATCTTATTGTCTAGTTTCAACTTTCAAGTTGAGTATGGACGCATAAAAAAATGACTTAAAAAAACTATATTGAATCGATGAGATAGTTGTGGAGAGCATTTCATGTTGAATGGACCAAACCATATATGTTTTTCTATTTGTAAATTGATTGATGCTTCCAGTTTTAGTCATTTGAACTTTTAGTTGACAATATTTTTGTTTTTGTACTGGCATTAGTGGTGTTCTTGAAGTCCTACATCTGTCATTTCCTGGCTTTATCCTGTAATTTGGTTATACCAACTTACCAAGTTACCAACATCTCGTGGTGATGCAAATGGTGGTTGTTTGGCTTTATCTATACTAGTATAATGCACGTGCGATGCACGTCTATAAAGGTGTGTAGGATTTTAGGAAGGGACAGGTCACCGAAGAGGTTGCATGCATGCATGCAGACAGGCATGCACAATTTATACATTTTGATATTTGCATGCATGTGTTTTTTTTTTATTGAATTTGCATGCATGTATTACACCTGCTGGCTTTGATAGGAGGAAACTTTCTTATGAATAAATTGTGCATGCAAGTACATGCAAATCTATACTATTAATTATTTTCCCAAATCTATGCAAACAGGCATGCAAATCTATGCATGTTAATTATTTTTCCAATACATGCAAATTATATTTCTGACCTCCGATATTAACCCTATATTTTTTTTGGCCTTTTATGTTTATGAGGGCATGATAGTAAAAAGCCACCAAAATGGGGCTTTGCTTAATAATAATATAGTTGAATAAATTGTGCATGCAAGTACATACAAATCTATACTATTAATTATTTTCCCAAATCTATGCAGACAGGCATGCAAATCTATGCATGTTAATTATTTTCCCAATACATGCAAATTACATTTCTGACCTCCGATATTAACCCTATATTTTTTTTTTTGGCCTCTTATGTTTATGAGGGCATGATAGTAAAAAGCCGCCAAAATGGGACTTTGCTTAATAATAGTATAGATAGATGCACCTGCACCGTATTATATTACGACCTTAATTAGGAAATTTTCCTTTATAATTAAGTTGTCTACAGGTTATATTCCTAAATTTCATTGTGATAAAATTCTGAGCTCTTGAAATTGTCTTTATGTTATGTTCTATGTTAATTAGATTACAACTTCCATTTCTCTCTTAAAGGTATCAGTTGAATTATGGTGTTGGGCTCTGCCTGGTGTTGGATATGGTGATAAAAAGGTGCCTTTTGGGCTCCCAAATTTTTATAGGGAAATAAATAGTCCTATAAATGGATAAAAATTGCATTACGCCCAAAGCACCTTTTCATATTTTGGGTTTCCTTTCTCCTGCCACTCACTAAGAGGTGGTTTAAGCTTTTGGAAAAATGTTATCACTCCCCTCAATCGAGAATTAGGCCAGATAAGTTTCTCTTTACAACACATTTTTCTTATATGTTCTTAGTTGTTGCTTGATAGAACCTACTTGCTATCAAAGGATATCTAATCTGTTTGACTGGTCTATGCGCGATATTCGTTTGGTAATTTATACTGCCCAGTGGACATGTTGAATTTCCTCTTAAACTATTTAGTTGTATAGACTTGTTATTTTATTATATTTACATGAGCTGTAAAGTAAAGTTTATACTGCCTATGGATGCATTAATTTCCTTTACATTAAAGTTAAAATAGCATTGTCTGCATATCAATAGGTGTCAATTTCCTGCTAATATAATAAACCAATTATTTGTTGTAGGCTGCCGCTGAGCAAGCATCTTGGAACCATATTGGAATTTTTAAGCTTTCCAATATCTCAGGAAAGAAACATGAGGTGCTGGCTCAATCAGTTGATAAAGACACTGATATGGATAGTGATTGCAGCAGTGAGGATGATGAAGATGATGAATCTGATGAATGTTTGCAGCCAGTTTTACCGGCATGATAATATCCTACTTGGTTTTTTCTGATGTCATCCTTAAATATAACTTGATATTCTGATATAATCCTCTCAAATCTTTTTAGTTATTTGATATACACCCTGGAATAGAGAAGAATGCCTTCTGAGTGTTGATATATGGTTGAGTATTTTTTTTATTTTGGGGTGTATTTGATATAACCTAAAAATTTGTGGAGCTTATCTAGAAATTCAAAGAACTTTGGGGCTCTTTCGGAGGTGAAATTTATTATAATCCTTTTAGTGGACATACTTCTAAGATAGAGTCTGCTAGTAGCTTATACCATATGCTATCATTTCCCATTCCTTTATTATAACCACTCAAAAAATTATCTGGATCGTAACAGTTGCACAAAGTGGTTCATCAAGGAGGTATAAACCTGCATTTGCTCGATGATTCAGAAACTTCATATATGCGCCACATGGGTTGATACTGGACATGTTCAGGTCTGATAATCTTGTCATTGTGAATATTGTTGTTTAAGTTTTAATAAGAAAATCAAATTATGGTGGCAGATAGGTTTGAAAGATAAATTATGCAGATATGGGATTTCAGCTCAATTCTCACGTCTTTAGTCGAATCTGAAACGAACATGAGCAGGGAGGTAACAGTGTACTCCGTATGTCACCTATAATTAGGTTTGGAGACAAAACTGAAGGCTGTGCTGTAGACTGGAGCTCTGTTGTACCTGGAAGGCTCATCTCTGGTGTGGGTTTCTTTTAAGTTTTTTAAAGGATTTTAAATTCCTATTGTTTTTTAAAGAAAAACTTAAATAGCTGAGCTTAAATTGCTTTTGTTTAAATGTGATTGCAGTAATTGCATACACTTGTGGGAACGATATCATCGGGAACATGGAATGTAGATGCAAATCCTTATGTTGGACACACTGCAAGTGTTGAGGATTTACAGGTACTTAATTAATTTAGAAGATATGTTTGTGACCTGTATATATTCAGTACTGCATGTGAATATCTTAATGTGACTAATCTGATCTCTGCAACTATTCATGCAGTGGAGTCCAACAGAGGCCGATGTTTTTGCTTCTTGCTCTGATGACAGAAGTATAGTAATATGGGATACTCAGATAGGGTAATCACCCGTAGTTTCCATAAAGGCACATAAAACTGATGTTAATGTAATGTCATGGAACCGGCGGTAAGCATAGTGGTTGTTCGTACTTTTGTTGCCATAACATTTTCTATCATTTAGTAGGTCGGCTTGTGCAGCTATTCTATACTTTAAATATATGTAGGTTGGCTACCTGTATGATAGCTTGATAGCTTCTGGAAGTGATAATGGCACCTTTTCTATTCGTGATCTTAGATTAATTAAGGTAAAAAATGGACTTTCTTATCAATTTCACAATTTTCTTATTTTTGTTTTTAATTCAATTTTATGAATCTTTTGTGCACGTTGTTGAGAGCTATGGTGGGCTTATGAATTATTAATTGGTTGGCTCATGGGCAAAGGATGGGCCTAAATAATATATAGTATAGTAGTAGAATGTGAGTGTGAGTTGGAGGAAAAGTTTAGCCCCACATTGAAAAACATTGGAAATGAGATGCGAACACTGTTTTAAATTTCAGCTAATTCGGCTAGCTTGCCGATACGAAATCATAGATTTTATACATCATATCGTTTTGAACCGAAATGTGTATATTTCGGCCGAAAATTTCAAAATATCGGCCGAAATAGACACATTAATGTTATTGTGAATATATAATTTATTTTTGTTGTAATTTTTGCATGTAAGTCAAACTGTTGAAGCTTAAGCAAAGATAATGTGAGAATTTCATCTCTATGTTGTTTGTGTACTAGATTTGCCCGTGGGCACGTGCCTATGGCACGTCTTCGGAACGATACAAAATACGAAAAGCCCTGTAAACAGTAAAACGACAATTATGTAGCTCAAGTTTGAATAATATGACAATAATTAGTTGTAAATAAAAGTCCATGTTTCCATTAGTATATGTTGAAAAATAATTATAAATGGGGTTGTAAAATCTAACTTCTTAGAACTTTGTGAAAAATGATGAAATTTAACTGTTGAAGAGATATTTGCTATTTTCAATATAACATGTGCAATAAAAAAAAATTCAAAAAAAATTAAAAACATGAAATCTTAAAAATCTAAATTTCTAAGTAAATAAAGAAAGAATGGAAGAAAGAGATAAGGAGAGAGAAATATGAAAAAGTGAAGAGAGAAGAGAGAGATAGTAATAGAGTATTGAGTTTTTTAGTTTTGGGGGGGAAAATTTTGGTTTTGGGATTTGAAATTTTGGGAGGGAAAATATGTTTTGTGAGGTTAGATCTAGACCTTTGATTTTGGGGGGATTGAATGTGAGCCACTTGATAGCTTTCTTTGTGTTTTATTATATAGATATGCAAAGTTAAGTAAGTCTATGAATTGATACATTTTTTCTAATCAATGCAAATTTAATTTAGTTATATACTTATATTATATTCTCTTTTATATTGTTGTCAAATTCTGCAAATATTTACCGTGATTGATTTTGTCTTTAGTTACATTATACAATATTTTATATGATAAATGACATGTAGAACATAAAATATCTTGTTTAGTAACAAAATAAAGATGTTTTTTGAGTGTTCGAAATGAATATCTGAGATTATCACATTTCCTCGAGATCTCCTATGATATCTCCGATCCGAGACGAAACACTCATTGCCGAGATGAGCCCGAAATCTAAGATTTAAAACCTTGGATGTGAATGAGAGGCAAGTATCTGTGTGGTCCACGGGTAAGCCTCTCCACTTGTGTGGAAGAGGTCGGGAGTTCGAATCCCGCTTGCACCAAATATTTTCCTCTCTCTCTCTCTCTCTCTCTCTCTATATATATATATATATATATATGGGGTAAAGTGCGGGACATGTGCGTGGCTATTAGCACTGGTATAGGGTCCTGCACTACCCGAACTGGACCCGATACCTTGTGGTTCCAAAAATTGGACCCTGACCTGACCCGTGAGAACCAGGTCCGGATCCGTACTTAAAATAACCTTATCCGTCGGGTCTGGTTCCTACTTAAGATATTCACAATTTTGCACTGTATATGAATAAATATTATACTTACACAACTATCTTCAACAATTATTATTTACATGTATATCCCTATAACCCTATTATTCAAATTCCATATTTTTGGGTATTTTTTAACGGGTCCGGATCCGGGTCCGGGTCGGGTTCATTTTGAGCGGACCCAGACCCAGACCCGAAACTGCTTGGGGTCTTATTTTAGGACATGGACCTGGACCCGGACCTGTATAGATCGGGTCGGTTCCGGTCCAATGCCAGGTCCAGATCAAGTTCGGGTATCGGATCAAAGTAACAACTCTAGTGAATGAGAGTAGTATAAATATGTAGCCAATGATTCCATTAGTACCCATTAAGTTAGCTCTTTTGGGGAGGGCTTTACCCTGTGGTGTGCCGTAGTTTAGGTTGTTAGCCGTGTAGGTGAGCATATCCTGGGGTGTTATATGCATCTTTTATTAGATTTTCTTTGCTATTGTGGTGAACAAAAAGTTGTGATTCGAAAGTCCATGGCAAAGACATTGTTGAATTTAAGATTTTGTTTGAGAGGACAAAAAACTTTTTGCAAAAAACCTAAAAGTTTGTGCTGAGGGTTGATGGAATATAGATCTCCAATTTTGAGGAAGTGACTTTGGCACTTTGTATACTGTTTACCAGATGCCTTTAAGTTCAGAAGTCCTTTTAGAGTTAAGAAAGTATTTTCAGGATCTTCAAAGGTAATACTGAATAGTGAGTGATATAACTTTCCGCTAAGATATTATCTACTAAATTAAATGATGTGCCAGTCACATAAGGATTCAGCCTAAGACATATTGTTATTGTTATTGTTATCATTATTGGTTTTCTTTTTCTTTTTCGGAACAAGGCCGTAGCCCCACACACTTATTCTCACCCCATAATTACGGGATTGTTACAAGTGGGGCTCGAACACCCGACCTCTTGCTCACCAGCTAAGAGGCTTGCCACTACACCCTAGTGGTTCTCACTCTTGTTATTTATTTATTGATTTTACTGTATTTCTCTGAAATTAAAAAATTCTCTTGCATCACAGTTCTTTACTGTCTTGATTGCAATTACTCACAGGGTGACTCATTAGTGGCTCATTTTTGGTGACCATAAACATTCAATGACCTCTATTGATTGGAGTCCTCATGAACCATCAAACATTGGCCGTCTTATCTGACAATCAGTTGATGTAACTCGGACTATTAAATTCCAGGACTTTTCCATTTCATAAGTTAGGCATGGTTCGATCTTTTTCCTGATTACTGTAGGATATGAGATCTTTCATTAGAAAGAGATACTGAGGAGGAATCTGAATTCAAAGCAAAAATGAAAGAACAAACAAAAGCCCCTGAAGATTTGCCACCACAGCTTCTTTTTGTTCACCAGGTTTTACAAACCCTTGCCTCCCTCGATTCTCTTGCATTCAAGAGTCTGAATGTTCTTTGGGATAAGAATTAAAATGTCCTTCAATTTTCCTTAAGAAAATATAAACTTGACTTTGAATGATTTTTCTCCAATATGGCAGTATGCCGATATAGATCAACCTTCAAAATGTGGCAAAAGAGTATAAATGAAGATGATTTGAAAATATATAAGACCGTTAGAAAATAAGTTAAGAAAGCGGTTAAGAGATACACAAAATTAGGAATAAAAGGAGAAAATAACATTTATAAGCTTGCTAAATAAAGGATAAGAAAACAAAAGACTTAGATACAATTAGGTGATTTAAGAGCGGTAATTCAAGAGTCTTGATAAAATATGAGGAAATTAAGGAAAGATTACAAAATTACTTTGAGAAGTTATTAAATAAAAAAGGTTGTGGGCAACTTAAATATAGAGGACTCGAGGAAGAGTCGAGAGTATATGTTTTTCCGTATAAGAGGTTCGAAATGCTCTAGGAAGGATGAAAATATAAAAAGCTTCAGGATTTTATGGTATACCTATTGAAGTTTGGAAGTATCTTGGGGATGTAGGAGTGTGCTTGCTAACAAGATTGTTTAATGAGATTTTGAGGACCAAGACGATGTCCGATGAATGGAGGAAGAGTATTTTAGTATCTATAAATAAAAATAAATGAGATATACAAAGTTGCCCCATTTGCCGAGAGATTAAATTAATGAGTCATACGATAAAATTTTGGAAGAGAGTGATCGAACATAGACTGAGACTAGAAACTACAGTGTCTGAGAATCATTTTGAATTTATGCTTGGGAGGTCAACAATGGAAACAATTTATGTACAGAGAAGACTTATGAAAAATATATGGATAATAAGAAAGATCTACATATGGTGTTTATAGATTTAGAAAAAAGCATATGATAAAGTCCCTATAGACATACTATGGTAGGCGTTAAATTATATAAGAGTAACTATTCGGTATATTGAGGTGATTAGGGATATGTACGAAGGGGCAGTGACCACAATTAGAAGAACCACAGGAGAGAATTGATTTTCCTATTACAGTAGGTTTACACCAAGGTTCAGCTTTAAGCCCTAACCTCTTTGCTTTAGTTATGGATGAATTGACACGAGAAATATAAGATGAGGTGTCTTGGTGCCGATGATGTCTTAGACTCTTAGTGGACGAGACTATAGCAGGAAGCAATGCTAAATTAGAATTGTGAAGAGAAATTTTGAAAGCTAGAGGCTTTAGAATAAGCAGAACTAAAACAGAGTATATAGAGCGTAATTTTAGTGATATTCAGAACACAAATGAGGAAATAGTGAAACTTGATGGTCAAGAGATACCTAAGGGAAACTGTTTTCGATATTTATGCTCGATTATACAAAGAGATTGGAAGATATGTCAAGATGTTATACGTAGGATCCAAGCAGGGTGGCTTAAGTGGAGAAGCGCTAGTGGTATTTTGTGTGACAAAGGTATACCTTTGAAATTAAAGGAAAAATTTATAGAACAGTTGTTAGACCAACAATGATGTATGGAGTAGAGTATTTGGCAACAAAGAAACAACATGTCCAAAAAATAAGTGTAGCGGGGATGAGGATGTTAAGATGGATGTGTGGTAAATTAGGAAGGATAGAATTAGAAACAAGCATATACAAGACTTGGTAAAGGTAGCTCATATCCAACATAAAACAAGAGATAATTGTCTCAGGTGGATTAGACATGTCACACGTAGATTTAGTAGTGCCTCCGTTAGAAAGAGTGATTTAATAAGTATTGATGGTAAAGTTAGTGATAGAGGAAGACCTAAACTTATTTGGGTTGAAACGGTGATAAAAGATATGATACATTGTGGCCTTATAGAATATATTGCGCTAAACCGAGCAGAATGGAAAACCAGGATTCATGTAGTTGACCCCAACTAGTTGGGAAAAAGACTTTGTTGTTGTTGTTGTTGTTGTTGTATGGCAGTATGCCGATATGGTTATGCTATTTTATATCTTTTGTTTCAGTCCAAATGCAATTCTATATTCATAAGGGTGTATTTAGCTTAATGACCAGCCAAAATATCATGCAACCTTTGAAACTCATTTTTTAGTAGAAAACTTATTTGGAACTTAACGACTTTGAATAGTGTATCCCGCGAGCATGATTTATTTACTTTAAAGGGGATTTTGGAACTCCTATTAAAAGCATAACAAGATGGGATTTGTTTGGGTCTCGTGAGAAAAAAAAAGTGAAATTCGTCTAATAAAACTGCCACCTTAGAAAGCCAATTTTTCATAAAAAAATTTGGACAAAAACTTCTTCGGTAAATTTTTCTTCTTGAAGTTTCACGGTTTCACATTGAATTAACACCCTCAGTAGACAAAGTTTAGAACAAAACTTACTCTATTGGTTCTGGTATGTATCACCTAACCGAGTAGTGCTAGTTGACCACTTTTTTTGTAGAACATGCTACTACTTACACATTACTAACTTAAGAAGGTGGTGCTTGCAAGCAATTATTGCAAAAGTACATCACATTGGCTCCACTTTCTTGAGTCCAATAATGCGGAAGGGTCAAAAGTTGTTGGGTTTTTCTTTCAATAATGACGCCCGGGGGTCCGAAGTAGTTGGGTTTTTCCCACAATGGCCCCCAAAAGATGTGGTATTTTCGAGAGACAACTGGTATTACTCATATTTTTAAAATAGCACTTGCAATCCTTTAGTTGATTAAAAAAAACACCTAACTTTAGTTGGTGTTATATAACTTATATTATGGACAAAAAACAAAACTTAAATGAAATATACCCGTTGAGTTTCTCTCTAGATTTTCTAGAGAGAAGCTTCCCAAAAACCCTAAAAAAGGAAAAGAGGGAAAAAGGGACGGACGGCGTCTGGGGAGGGGGGAGGACTCCCTCTCCACTTCTTCCCCCCCCCAACCCTCACCCCACCTCCGGGCGGTGGTGAGCACGTCGGAGCTCCAACGTGGTGTTTAGAAGTGGTTTTAGATGTGTTTAGATGTGGATTTATGGTGGATATAGGCGGATGGCGCGGCAAAGAGGCTCGACGGCAAGGTAGCTGACGTCGAGAGTGGCTTTCTTCGTAGAAGGCTGGCGGTGAGGATGCACAGTGGTTTGGATGTGGCTAATTTGGGTTTCTTCGGGAGTGGCTGCCGGTGGATTTGGATTTGGATGTGGCTAATTTGGATGTCGGTGGCTAACGTCGGGAGTGGCTTTCTTCGGGGCTTGGATCGTTGGGTTTGGCGTGTTGATGTTCTACTTTGGGTTTAGCTCGCCGGAGCAGTGCAGAGAGCGCTGCTCGCTGGTGGATTAAGGCTTGGCTCGTCGAGAGTCAAATTAGGGTTTGGCTCGTCAACGAGAGGATTACGGCTTCGCTTGCGTGCTAGACGGCAATGCCGGGAGGAGTGGAGAGATGACTGTGGGTGACAGCGGCCGGGGTAGACGCCGGAGAGGATATGTCAGGAAAATGCAGAGAGATGAGTGTGTTTGATTTTGAATTTTGATTTTGAATTTAGGGTTTTGAAATTCAAATTCAAATTTGATTTGGAGTGTGGAGGGGGAGAATTCGATGAAATTTGAATTTCAATGTAGATATTGGAAATTCAAATTATAGTTTGGGGAGTCTGGACAGAATATCTTCATGTAATTTGAATTTCAAATTAGATTTTGTTTGAAATTCAAATTACATTTGGAGAGTGATGGGCGTGAGCAAGCGACACATTTTGAAAGGTGGTGGTGTTCATCTGCGGAGTTCGTTGGCAGCATCAGCCGGTCGGCTCTATTGTTGAGGGCTGGATTTGACGCAATCGGAAGATGGCGTCACAGCGGGGTTGGTTTGGCGGATATACGACGACAACGTCGTTAGGAGAGGAGGAAGCATGCCAGCAAGAGATGATGGCTGTGGTTGTTGCCTTGGTGGACGTTTGGGGGAAGGTGGATGGAGTCTCTGGGGTGGAGAGGTATTTTTGAGGGAATTTGAATTTCAAATTTCATCTGGGGAGGGATGGGTGGGAGAACAGGGTGGTGGGAGAACAGGGTGCAGATGTCTTCGTCTACAAGTTGAGTTAGAGGGACTAGTTAAGGGTGTAGGCGTAGCTTTGTGATTGTTTTCCATTGTTCCGTTTTAGGAACCGGTAGATGTATAGATGTATACTATTTGTACTATTTGTTTCATTAATTATTATTAATGAAGCGGTGATGAGGTCACCTTTTTTCTATATAAAAAAATTATATTATGGACGGTAGTGGGTGAAAATGACCATTTTGTTCTTGCCTTTTCACCTTTTTATTGTCCTTCTCCCCCTCTCTCTTTCTCTCATTTCATTAATACTCCTTTTCTTTCATCTCTAAGCAACCAAAATCTATCAAGTGAAGAGGGTGTTTGATGGTGGAGATTTCAATCTATTAAAGCAATGGCGGGCGGGCAACCTCTGGAGGTGGAGACAGATGGAAAAGGAGTAAATGAAGTGTGAAAAAGATAGAAGAATTAAAAGAGGAAGCAGAGGAGTATTGGCTATGCAAAGAGCAGTAGAAGCTCTACTTCTTCCTAGAGTAACTCGTAGAGTATGTATTGGCATATTAGAGGCAATTTACCAACAAATCTAAGGTATAAAAATCAAATAGAGGCATTTAAGAGATTGATGTACATTCAGTTCTCACCGGAATAGTCTGAAACGGAGTGGGAAAAATATTTGCGCATGACCAGTGTAAGTCCAAAGCATCCTTGCTCAGTGTGAGTGACCATGCATGGGAAATAGGATCAGTGGGTGGAGGTGTTTTTCCTAAGGTAAAACCCTTTTAGGGGTGTTTGGTACGCGGATTGGAAGATTCTCAGGATTTCTGGGAATGTGAAGGTGGGAATAGAATATTCCCGATAAAAGAATAGAATATCCTTTAATGAGAATGTTGCATTATTGTGTTTCGTAAAATACATTGCATTCCTGAAAATTCTTTATTGTATTTGTTTATTATATTTTGTTGGGTATTCTACTCGTTTATTTAGGGGGAACCCACAAATTCCATGATTTTAGGGGCGATTGACAAACCTCTCAAAACAAAAGGTTTTGATTCCCATGAGAATCCAATATTCCTTCCAAACTAAGCTTGTCTCTTACCAAATCTAGTAATCCACAAGTAAATGGGGGATTCCCTTGCACGTTACCGCATACCAAATCCCCTCTTTAGGTATTGGAAGTACGCAGCGAAGTGAGAGAATGAATGCACTACTTTGTTACTGTCTTGATTGCACCATGAACCTACAAGATTTGCTGAGTCATTATGATATTTGCATTGCAAAAGCATGTATTAAAGGGACTTGTCATGACAAAATGACTAAACCATCTTCAAGATCCTGTATGAATAGTAGTGCACATCCAGTTAAGATTTTTGCATCTAACATTACATGCAAGAAGTATTTGTTATGGTCCAAAACCAGTTTAGAGAAATAGTTCACTGTAAGATAATCTTAACAAGTATATTTGACAAACCATTAACGTTTCATGGTTATGGACACAGTCAGAGGACTTGATGTTGAATATGTGCATCACGACTTACAGGGTATTAATGTTGTAGCTTGTACTTGCATGAATATGGAGGCTAGAGATATTCCTTGTAGACATATGTTCCTAGTAATGGTTGAGAGAAATTATGATTCAAAACCACCTAATCTTATTCTTCGTAGATGGACGATACATGGATGTGTTGGAAATGGATATGAATATGGATGGTGCTGATAAATTCGAATGTTATTTGAACATATGCAACTAATAAAAAAAATATGCAACTTAAAACTCTTCTCTCTCTCTTTTTGCTATTCAAATATTGAATAAGCCCTCGTTTGTTTTTTTTTAAATGGATATTGAGTTTGGTATCCAGTCATATCCATTTTTGTATCTGTAATCACCCCTAGTGACCCAAAGTAAGAATATGTTAATGTCTATATCTGCTCCATCTGCACCCCCTAACCTAATAATCAGGAATGAAGTGTATCAGATAGAGAAAACTGAGAGGATTAGGAAGCATGAAACAATTACACCCCTGAATTTCTGACTCGGTTAATTAACTAGACATTATCAATTTCAAGTTTTTCTTTCTTAAAAAAGGAAAAGTTACAAATTTTGTTGATTTTTTGTTTTTGATTTTATATATATTTAAAATCAGGGTCAGAATGACCTCAAGGAATTGGCACCCGCAGATCCCAGGGATGATAATCTCAACAGCTGCAACATCGAAACTACACTTCCATCAGCCTCTACCTCTGCTTAGACATCTCATTGCACAGGCGGATGTCGCTGTCTGTCGTTCCAGTAAGAGCTAACTTCTCTGCAGAATTTTTCAAACGCATATATAATGGGAAGCATAATTAGAAATGTCTTGCTCAGAATTTTGTAGAAGTAAAGAGATCTTTGAAGGGTGTACTTGCATTGTTGCAGTTGAGGGTTTGCATAACACTGATTGGCTCGTGACGTTTTACTGGTATCTGGCCCAATAAATTTTGAATTTTTTGTATGTATGGAATTGGGTTCCACATTTCTCTTCTAATGTCAGTTTAGTTTCCTTCTTCCTGTTCTTTATCATTGTACATTTGTTGGTGTGTGCTTGTGTAATGAAGCCACAGTGGGGTCATAATTTTTTGCGAAAATTGTAAAACTGCCCTATATTTTGGGTCTGTCTCAAATGTAACTACCCTAACTTTGCTCTAATATGTATAACCCTCAAACTTTCATTTCTACAGTTTTTAGAAGAGTTTGTTATGGTTGAGGAGTTGATGGTTGTTTCTCGAAAGAAATAAAAGTTTGAGGTATACAATCTTTACAGTTCATAATAGAATGAAAGTTGGAAGAGCTATTAGAGCAAAACTGGGGTAGTTTTATTAGAGTAGCCTAAAGTATACTGTAATTTTCTGTATTTAGGGGGTAATTTTTTGCGACAAGTGGTAATTTTATACCTCAAACTAGTTGTAAGTTGTAACTATTCCAATGATTCACACTCAAGAGTTGATTCAATATGGCTGCCATCTCTGTACCATTTGCAGACCACCATCTTCATTGTGGGTAACCACTATCTATTGAACCTCACAAATCAGAGATTTATCATCTGTCTCTAATATTTTTTTCATTATAAAAAAGGTGTTTGTACAAAATATCTGTCTCCAAATATTTAAGTTGTGTACACATGATTTGATCATGCCAAGTTGAATGAATACAGATGAGAGATGACACCAAATATAGGGTGGCAACGAAACCGGATACTGGATATATTGATAACATAATCCAAATTGGACTCAAAATTCGGGTTTGAACTCAATTTTTGGCGGATCCTCAAGTGAATCATGTAGATTTTACATCTTAACGAATTTGCAAGTTGATTTGGTCAGAACTCCCACAAAACCTTAACATGTTACTGTTAGAACCCATTAGAACCCAATTTTATAAATGTGAAAAAATACCAACAGCATATGTGAAGAACTGAAATACAGGAAATACAAATATTAAAGTAATGGCTTTGCACAGAGTCGAGATGAAGAATCTCTCTCCTTAAAGCAGAATTCGCCCCGTAGTGTGACGGTGGCTGGCGAATTGCTTCCCAGGATACAACTGTACCTTCTCTGAAGAGCAGCACCCTTGCTTCAGAGATTCCAGCAAACTGCAGTCTATGATGTACTCTCAGTTGACACAGAGGAGAAGAAGAAGAAGAAGAATAAAACTTGGACCATCTACACCAACTCTGTCTGGATTCAGTAGCCTTTATAAAAGAAAATGGAGACTCTTCAGAGGACCATTACTCTGCTGTTAGAGTAATGGTCCACTACTCTGCAACAGCAGAGTGGTGGTTCAGATTCATAACTGGTGAGCCATTACTCTGCTGTTACAGAGTAATAGTATCAGTTACCGAATCTGAAAAGCCTCATCAGTTCAGTAGGGGAAAAGTTTTTTTCTGGGCAAAAAAAATTTTAAGCTAGAGCCAGAGCAAGCCGAGGCCGGGGCCGGAGCCAGGCGCGCGCGCGCGTGTGTTTGTCATTTTGGCTAAGTCCTCTCTCCACTACACGTTAGTGGTAACCCCCGGGCCATGCCCTTTAGTCCAGTTTTCTAGTATATATACTAGAAAAAATCTTTCCCAATTTCCGATATGGGACTGTCCATTTTCTCCAAGTTGCCAAGTTAGTACATTTTAAGTACCCAACTTTTGACCAACATTTCTCATTCATACGAAATTCGTTTTTGGCAAGTGAGTACACCACAGAATAGTACTCGTCGAGAGGATCGCAATCCACTCATTTTTCGGCGACGCCGGTGGCCGGAGCTTGCCGGAATCCAGCCCGAAAAACTGCAAAAATTAATTCCAACAATTCCCCACATGAATGGAAATTACCAGACCATATAATCCAGACACCACAGAAAAACAAAAAACATGACAGAAAAACTCTGAGAGTACAATCGAAAAATCACTGCATCAGGAATGGTAGTAATTTTTCAACTTTGAACCACCCTTAGTAAGTAGCTATCGGATTCACTTGACCAGGTAGTGATCATGATGTCTTGAACTACCCGGGCTTTGATGTGAACCTAGACAATAACTATCACACAGTTTCATTTCCTCACAGAACTAAGTTCTCTTGTTGTGTTCATTTTGGCCTTGAACATCCCTGGTTAATCGTGAGTGAACTTGGAGAATGTAGCCTCTCTTCATTCTCCTAGAAACGGCCCCATTTCACACTCACAAGGTGATTGCCCATAAAGAGTATTCTGCTATATCCCACTTTATTTCAAAGCTATGGGAATCATTAAAAGCCAAGCTTATCCTAACTCTTTGCAGGCATCACTGTTTTATCATCCTAAGAGTGGGTATGAGATTTTAATCTCTCAGTGATCCCATCGTTTCAACAAGATTTAGTTGTCCCTTTGAACCTACATCTTGGGATCTCCGATTCCTAGGTAGGGTTTCCATCAAGTATCCTCTTTCGTCATACGCTTTAAACCCATTCCTCTTGATGATCTCACAACCTACTCTCGCGACAGACCTTTAGTAAATGGATCCGCTAGGTTGTCGGTCGATTTTATATATTGTATAGAGATTACTCCATTTGAGAGTAGTTGTCTAATGGTTTTGTGTCGCCTTCTGATATGACGAGACTTACCATTGTACATACAATTCAGTGCCCGTGCTATAGCTGATTGGCTGTCACGGTGTACACATAAAGCAGGCACCAGTTTTTCCCACATAGGAATATCATCTAAAAAGTTTCGAAGTCATTCTACTTCCTCTGCTGCTTTGTCTAAAGCAATAAACTCAAATTCCATGGTGGATCTGGCCAATAGCGTTTGTTTAGAGGATTTCCATGACATAGCTGCACCACCAAGTGTGAAGACATATCCACTTGTGGATTTTGAGTTCTTGGAGTCCGATATCCAGTTGGCATCACTGTAGCCTTCTAGTACTGCTGGATATCTAGTGTAGTGCAGTGCATAACTCTGAGTATGTCGCAAGTAGTTCAATACTCTAGTTATTCCTTTCCAGTGACTTCGTCCTGGATTACTCGTGTATCGGCTCAGTACATTTATCGAATGTGCCAGGTCCGATCTTGTACAATTTGTTAGGTACATCAGACTACCGATTACACGTGCATATTCCTGTTGTGATATGCTTTCGCCTGTGTTTTTGAACAAGTGAAGACTTGGATCGACGGGACTTTTTGTTGTCCCATTGGAGTAATTCTTGAATCTTTCAAGTACTTTCTCAGCATAATGAGCTTGAGACAAGGTAATTCCCTCAGATGTCCTGGAAACTTTGATTCCTAGTATGACATCTGCAACTCCCAAATCTTTCATGTCAAACTTGCCACTAAGCATGCTCTTAGTTTGTTTGATAATGTCGTTATTGCTTCCAATAATGAGAATGTCGTCTATATACAGACAGACCAGAATGTATCTATTTGGAGTATCTTTGATGTAAATACACTTATCACATTCATTTATTTTTGAAACCATTTGACATCATAACATTATCAGATTTTGCATGCCACTACTTTGGAGCTTGTTTCAGTTCGTACAGAGATTTTACAAGGCTGCACACCTTGTTTTCCTGTCCAGGAACTACGTAACCCTCAAGTTGTTTCATGTATATTTCTTCTTCCAAGTCCCCATTTAGAAATGCAGTTTTAACATCCATTTGATGTATTTCCAGGTTACGTAGAGATGCAATAGCTATCAACATTCTTATGGATGTTATTCTTGTAACTGGGGAATATGTATCAAAGAAATCTAGGCCTTCCTTTTGCCCAAATCCTTGTACCACAAGTCTTGCCTTATGCTTCTCTATTGAACCATCTGGTTTCAATTTTTGTTTGAAAATCCATTTGCATCCTAGAGCTTTACATCCAGAAGGCAAGTCGACTAACTCCCATGTATGATTTTGCATAATGGAGTCTATTTCACTTTTGATTGCTTCCTTCCACATAGGAGAATCAAGCATAGACATTGCTTCCTTGAAAGTTCTGGGCTCATTCTCTAACAGAAAGACCGTCACAAAGTCAGGACCAAATGATTTTGATGTTTTAGCCCGTTTACTTCGTCTAGGCTCATCAGTATCATGTTCTAGTTCATCAACCGAAGTACTTGCATTCCCTTGTTCACGTGTACGTTTGGGATACGTAGTGTCCTTGCACGGAAACACGTGTTCAAAGAAGGAAGCATTCCTTGATTCCATTGTTGTATTCACATGGATATTCGGTATATCTGATTTGTATACCAAAAACTGATATGCACTACTGTTGTTTGCATAGCCTATGAATATGCAATCAATCGTCTTAGGTCCGATGGGGACCTGTTTCGGGTTAGGTACTGCCACTTTTGCTAGACACCCCCACACTTTGAGGTATTTATACGAAGGTACGTTACCTTTCCACAGTTCATATGGTGTTTTGCCAGTTTTCTTGTGAGGTATTTTATTGAGAATGTAGTTGGCAGTCAGCAACGCTTCCCCCCACATATTTTGGGGTAAGCCAGAATTCAACAACAAGACATTCATCATCTCCTTTAGAGTTCGGTTTTTGCGCTCGACAGTACCATTTGATTCGGGTGAGTAAGGAGCAGTTGTCTGATGAACTATTCCATGTTCCGAGCAGAACATATTAAATGGTGCATCATATTCTCCTCCTCTATCACTCCTAACGATTTTAATCATTTTGCCAAGTTAATTCTCAACCTCAAGTTTATATTCTTTAAATTTATCCAAAGCCTCATTTTTGCTATGTAACAAATATACATAACAGAATTTTGTGCAATCGTCTATGAATGTCACAAAGTACTTTTTGCTACCTCTGGTCTGCACATATTTTAAATCACACAGATCCGTGTGAATTAGACCTAGAGTTTCTGTGCTTCTTTCTACAGAACGAGATGGAGCTTTAGTGAGTTTGGCCTCTGTGCAAACTTCACATTTTTCGGAGTTATCTACCTTAAATTTTGGTAGAAAATTCATGTTAATTAATCTACGCATAGAATTGACATTAACATGGCCTAGTCTTTCATACCAAACAGAGGAAGACTCAACAACATAGGCAATAGGAGTTATTTCATTAATATTGGGAACAACTGGAACAATAGTTTTAGGGATGATTGTCATTACATTAAACTTGAACTGGTCCATCCTTTACATATCCTTTACCCAAGTATACTCCATTCTTAGACAATACAAAATTATCAGAAACAAGAACAACCTTAAACCTATTCTTGCTTAGCAAAGAACCTGATATCAAGTTCTTTCTAATATCTGGAACATGCAGCACATTTGTGAGTGTTAGTTCTTTGCCTGAAGTCATTTTCAGCACTATCTTCCCTGTTCCTGCAATTTTGGAGGTGGAAGAGTTTTCCATGAACAGCTGTTCATCTTTGTTGCACTTCTGGTATGAAGTGAATATTTCCCTGTCCGAGCAGATATGCTTGGTGGCCCCAGGTATCGTACCACCATTCACGAGGATTGCTCCCCACAAGATTTACCTCTGATATGACAGCATAGTGGTCCAGGTCAGAGAGACCAGTAGACAAGTTCTCAGCTATGTGTGCGTGGGATTTTTCATTCCCTTTTGCATGTCCTATTCCTGAACGATTGTTGTCCTTGCACTGTGGCACTCAGAAATTTTGTGCCCCAGCTTTCCACACTTGTGGCATTTCCCAGCAAACCTCTTTGCAAGAGGTATTTTGTTTGAGGCCTATGGCAGAAACTTTCATTTCTTGCCCTTCTGTTCGTGTTCCACCACGTTGGCCTTTTCTATGGACTGATTTCCATAGGACCTGTCTGTCTTGCGATTCTCCTCTTCGATCCGTAACCTGACAATTAGGTCTTCAAGAGACATCTCCTTTCGCTTGTGTTTGAGGTAGTTCTTGAAGTCTTTCTATCCAGGTAGAAGTTTTTCGATGAACGCTGCAACCTGAAATGGTTCATACAACGTCATGTTTTCTGCAGCAATGTCATGCATTATGACTTGCAGTTCTTGGACTTGACTCACAACAGTTTTGGAGTCAATCATCTTGTAGTCCAGAAATTTACCGACTACAAACTTCTTGGACCCGGCATCTTCTATTTTGTACTTCTTTTCCAAAGACCCCCACAGGAGTTTGGACGTCTTGAAGACACAGTAGACGTTGTACAGGGGGTCTACCAAGCCATTTAGGATGTAGTTCCTGCAGAGGTAGTCGCCCTGAGTCCACGCATCAACTACAGCAACGGAGTGTGCATCCATCGGTGCTAGCATCGGGGCAGATTCAGTGAGAAATCTGTCCAGCTTCAGGGTGGTCAGGTAGAACTGCATCTTTCCTTGCCACTTCTTGAATCCAGTTCCATTGAACTTCTTCGATTTTTCTCCCACGGTTATGTGCGTGGGCAGAACGACCGAATGTGCCGCAACCAATTGTGCAGTCACATTTTGGGTCACCGGCGTTTCGGTACTGATAAGCCCACTGGCAATATCACTTTACGTGTTCTCCATGTTCTTATCTGAAATAGTTTGAAACAGAATGGTTAGTTGTTGTTGTTTTTTTCGAATTGATAACAGTACCTGTAAATGAACTTCACAAAAAACTGTTAGAATCAGTGAGGAAAAAATTTTGCTTTAAGATTGTTAGAACCCGATTTTATAAATGTAAAAAAATACCAACAGCAAATGTGAAGAACTGAAATACAGGAAATACAAATATTAAAGTAATGGCTTTGCATAGATTCGAGATGAAGAATCTCTCTCCTTAAAGCAGAATTCGCCCCATAGTGTGACGGTGGCTGGTGAATTCCTTCCCAGGATACAATTGTACCTTCTCTGAAGAGCAGCACCCTTGCTTCAGAGATTCTAGCGAACTGCTGTCTGTGATGTACTCTCAGTTGACACAGAGGTGAAGAAGAAGAAGAAGAATAAAACTTGGACCATCTACACCAACTCTGTCTGGATTCAGTTGCCTTTATAAAAGAAAATGGAGACTCTTCAAAGGCTCATTACTCTGTAACAGCAGAGTAATGGTCCACTACTCTACAACAGCAGAGTGGTGGTTCAGATTCATAACTGGTGAGCCATTACTCTGCTGTTACAGAGTAATGGTACCAGTTACCGAATCTGAAAAGCCTCATCAGTTCAGTAGGGAAAAAGTTTTTGTCTAGGCAAAAAAAAAATTAAGCCAGAGCCAGAGCTAGAGCAAGCCGAGCCGAAGCCGAGGTCGGGGTCGGGGCTAGAGCCGGGCGCGCGCGCGCGCGTGTGTTTGTCATTTTGGCTAAGTCCTCTCTCCACTACACGTTAGTGGTAACCCCCGGGCCACGCCTTTTAATCCAGTTTTCTAGTATATATACTAGAAAAATCTTTTCCAATTTCCGATATGGAACTATCCATTTTCTCCAAGTTGCCAAGTTAGTACATTTTAAGTACCCAACTTTGGACCAATATTTCTCATTCATACGGAATTCGTTTTTGGCAAGTGAGTACACCACGAAATAGTACTCGTCGAGAGGATCGCAATCCACTCATTTTTCGGCACCGCCGGTGACCGGAGCTTGCCGGAATCCGGCCCGGAAAACTGCATAAATTAATTCCAACAGTTACAACCCTTAGCTAACAATATGGATATTGATATAACATAAGCTACCTCGGAAAAATTCCTCTACTTGGTATCATGCATATATTATGCAAGAAAGTGCATAAGAGCACTTCCCCCATGTTGTCGGGGCAAAATGCAAAAGTCCCCCCTCCCTTCATATTTTTATTTTCCTTCCCACCCACGTGAATAGTAACTATCCTGGCAGTTACAATTCACAATTATTTTATTAATGTTTTTAGAACTGTGATTGATAATATTTTTGATAAGATACGTTCAAAGAGATTTTTTGTAGATATGAAAATCTGGTCTAGTTTCTGACATATATGAAATATTTGGAGTTACTTTGATATGATTTTGGAATCTTATTCGATTTTGGACATATATGAATTTTTGGATTGGGACCGTGGATAAGATTTTTGGTAGATATTGGAATCTTATATGAATTTTTGGATTGGGACCGTGGATAAGATTTTTGGTAGATATTGGAATCTTTCTAGATTTTGGACAAATATGGAAAATCCGTATGAGGTTTTTTTATTAAACGATTTTCTATAAATATGGAAATCTTATTTAATTTTGGAAAGATATGGAACCTTTGAATGAGAATTTTAGAATATATTATTCAATACGATTCCACTCGGTTCTTAACACGCCAGGGGTCCATTTTTCGGGCCACTCATTTCTCCATAAATATGCATCAATCTTCTTCATTCATTCTCACAAAAATTGATTTAATCCCCCCAATTCCAGTAATTTTGTTTCTCATATTACTAGTTTCAATGTCTTACAGTATAAAGGGTTAGGAGAGAATTGAGTGAGAGGAAGAACTTAAGCGAAGATGGACCGATGAAGCAAGGGCGAGAGCAGCTCATACCCCATGAAGTGAATCTAGTGGTGGCTATAATTGGTATAAAAAAAAGACAACAACGATGTGGTGGCTCACACAAGTCGTGCATCAAACACGTATAGAGAAAGACACAATCGAATAAGCTTTTATTGGAAAATTAAATCGGGTGATGACAAATATTAACCTAAGATTAGCACAACAAAACATCTTCCGCTTTCGACCATGCGGTGTCGGCTTCAGCCGAAGACAATAATTTATATTTTTATTTTGTTTCATTTAGTCAAATAAGAATATGTGAAAATAAAAAGAAACAATTTTGGAGGGTGTAGTTAAAAGATAGTGTAGGGAGTGAATAATATTGATATGTATTTATAGACAAAATTTTATAGTTTTTTTCCCCAAATTTTCGGGTTTTAAAAAATTTATTTTATTAAAAAGTTTACAAAATAGCCATTGTATATTTGTATTTGTGTGTTTCCTCCAAAATTTCAGATTTTTTCGGAAATTTTTTAATTCCGTTGCGGGGTGGGGCTCACGCGGCTGCCCTGGATTGGGACGCGGGCTCGAGCTGCCCGATCCCAAACTCGGGTAGCGTGGGACCCACCCACTCCCCGGGCAAAAGTAAAGCAGTGGGATGAATTCCTTTTTTTTTGGCCTTTTGGCTTCCTTTGTATATGGGGTCCACCACATGCAGAAGGAGCCACTTTTGAAAGTATTTATCAAACAGATCCACTTTCGAACTTATCAATGGTTTTTGTCAAAACTTGATAAATAATTTTGAAAGCAGGTCAGTTTAGTAAATACTTTCAAAAATGGGTCATTTTTGAAAACCTCTAGCATGCGGTAAAACTGCTCTAAAAACGATGAGAGCATCCACATTGGTTTCTTATATTCGGCAAATTGCCATTTTATAGCAAATAGATCGCTGTAATGGTTTTCTATTTTGCTATTTTTTTAAAAATATGCTATATTCATTTCTCATATATGAGAAACAGAATAGCGATTCTCAAATTTTGAAAGACGGTACAATATATAGCGTCCGGTATATGTTGTACCGTCCCAATTTTTTTAAAAAAAAAAGTGGGTCGGACGGTATAACATATACCGTCCCATCTTTTTTTTTATATATAATTTTTTTTTTTCCAATCCAACGGTTAGATTTTGTATAAAAAATAAAAAAAAAATAAAAAAAAACAAAAAAAAACGGACGGTATAACATATACCGGCTAACCAATTTTGTAGTTATTATAGTTTAATAGGTTTAGTGGGTAGGTTAGGTGTAGTTAAATAGGTTTAGTTAGTTTTTAATTAGATTTAGTTATTATTATATTATTTAATTTATTTAATTAATATAGTTTAAGAGTTAATAAGTAATTAATTTTTTTAATTTATTTTGAAACGATGAGACGGTATAATATATACCGTCGCTCGCTTATTTCAAATGAGACGGGAAATGTTCTACCGTCCCGCGCAATATTTTCTAAAAAATGAGAAACATATAGCAAACGACCACTGCAGCAAACATCGCTATTTGCTACTACTGTAGTTGCCATTTTTTAACATATGAGAAACACGACTGTGGATGCTCTGAGACCATGAATGTTATGCATAAAGCAATCAAAATTCATCCCAGAATCTCCTCAAATAAAGTAATATAACTAGTAGTTTATACGTGCGATGCACGTTTTAATAAATATAGTTTTTTAAAATAAAACTTTAGACGTAGTCTTGATTTGAACCTAGTACCTCCTTTATAATAGTTAGGCATGTATGTTACACGGATTGGTAGATCACGTATGTTACACGGATTGGTAGATTGACAAAACATTCACAAATGACACTAAGGCCTTCTCCCATTATAATATTAGAGATATAGCACGTGTTAATAAATACATATTTTTTAAAGTAAAATAAAATATAATGAAAGAGTTTGAGTTATACGTGTAATGCACGTAAATTGGTAAATTTAAATAAAGTATATAATAGGAGAGTTTGAGTTGCACGTGCAATACACGTAAAGTGGTAGATTTACAAATAAAATAGTATATTTACAAATGACACTAAGGACTTCTTCCATTATAATATTAGAGATTAGAGATGTATTAAGCTTATGTTTTGTGATAAATAGTGATTATTGGATCCCTCATTAAAAAATAAGTTCAATAGAAATTGATGCGGTTTGTTTTTGGGAGGCATGTGGATGCACCAGGTGTGAGTTCTTACTCAATTTGTATTGGTGGAGGAAGCTCCGGTGTAGCCGACCCTCAGCTGGGCGAACGGTACGGAAGTAGGCGGGAGTGAGGTGGAGGCAGGATGCTCGGCTCGGATCAGTAGGCTCGGATCCGGGGTCTCCTGTACCTGCAGACGGTCTAGGAACACTGGGGTTGGTCCCGGTGGCAGACCCTCCGACGATCTAGTCGGCTACTGAGAGGGAGTAACAGTAACTAGGGTTTGAGTGGGAAAAGTTTGATTACCTGGATCAAGGAGTAGGGGTCTGGTATTTATAGGAGAGCCCAACCGGGTCTGGACCTGTTTGGGGCCGGGTCTGGACCCGGTTGTCCGTGGAATTGAAGTGGTGGAAACCCGGGTGGTACAGGGCTGACGTGGCAGAGACCCGGGCGGTTTCTGGACTGACATGGCAGAGACCCGGGCGGTTTTCCGATGCTGACGTAACGGATCTG
The DNA here is from genome assembly GCA_017893485.1 of Hemerocallis citrina. NCBI lineage: Eukaryota > Viridiplantae > Streptophyta > Magnoliopsida > Asparagales > Asphodelaceae > Hemerocallis > Hemerocallis citrina. The sequence goes on along the minus strand of CM030361.1, from coordinate 73,277,300 downwards.
GATGATCTGGATGTGCGCGTATTCTGAGGCGATCCTGTGGCCCAGGAGGGGCCACGTCATCTGACCCATATCACAAGCCCCACACTCCTGGAGGGCTGTGAGAACCAGCCATGTAGGAGTGGTTCTTTGCCTCTGCAGGAAGAGCAGGGTGGAGAGTGCGGTGATAAAGTAGGATCTGCCCCTTCCAGAAGAGGCCGGGGGTAGGAGGAAGGGATCCCTCATTGGAGTTTACGCATGACGCCAAGTGTAGAAGGGTCGGAGCGATGCTTGCCGAGCCTTAGGGTCGGCAGACGGGCCCTGAGGGTCGACAGATGATCCTCTCGCTAGTTGGAAGAGCGAGGGGACGTCGAGGTCTGTCCGACTGAAGCTCGGTTTGCCGAGCGTCTGGGGTCGGTAGAGGAGCTCCGAGGGTCGGCAGACGATCCTTTCGCTAGTTGGAAGAGCGAAGGGACGTCAAGGCTTGTCCGATTAGAGCTCGGTTTGCCGAGCGTCTGGGGTCGGTAGAGGAGCTCCGAGGGTCGGCAGACGATCCCTTCGCTAGTTGGAAGAGCGAGGGGACGTCGAGTCTTGTTCGATTGGAGCTCAATTTGCCGGGCGTATGGGGTCGGTAGAGGAGCTCCGAGGGTCAGCAAACGATCCCCTCGCTAGTTGGAAGAGAGGGGACGTTGAGGTCTTGTCGAGTTGGAGCTCGGTATGCCGAGCATATGTAGTCAGCAGACGAGCCCCCCGCTTGGTGGACAGGAGGGTTTTTGGGGCTCGCAATGCCATCCGAGCTCCGAACCCTTCATTGAATGGAGGAGGGCTCTTGGGGCTCGCAGTGTCATCCAAGATCCGAGCCCCCTGTCAAAAAAAGGAGGGTGTTTTGGGCTCACGGTGTCATCCGAGCTCCGAGCCCCCTGTCGAATAGAGGAGGGTGCTAGGGGCTCGTGGTGTCATCCGAGCTCCGAGCCCCTTGTTTGAATAGAGGAGGGTGTTTGGGGCTCGCGGTGTCATCCGAGCTCCGAGCCCCCTGTCGAATAGAGGAGGGTGCTTGAGGCTCGTGGTGTCATCCGAGCTCCGAGCCCTCTGTCGAATAGAGGAGGGTGCTTGGGGCTCGTGGTGTCATCCGAGCTCCGAGCCCCCTATGAATAGGGGATGGCTATGGGGCTCACGCTTTCATCCGAGTTCGAGCCTCGTGAGATATGGGATGATGTTTGTGGCTTGCGATGCCATCCGAGCGTCGACCCTTCCGTAAAAATAGAAGAGGAATTTGTGGCTCGTGATGCCATCCGAGCTCCGAGCTTCCTGGATAATAGAGAAGGGAGTGGTGGCTCGCGATACCATCCGAGCGTCGACCCTCCTGTGAGAAAAGAAGGGGAATTGTGGCTCGCGATGCCATCCGAGCTCCGAGCTTCCTGGATGATAGAGAAGGGAGTGGTGGCTCGCGATACCATCCGAGCGTCGACCCTCCTGTGAGAAAAGAAGGGGAATTGTGGCTCGCGATGTCATCCGAGCTCCGAACTTCCTGGACAACAGAGAAGGGAGTGGTGGCTCGCGATACCATCCGAGCGTCGACCCTCCTGTGAAAAAAGAAGGGGAATTATGGCTCGCGATGCCATCCGAGCTCCGAGCTTCCTGGACAATAGAGAAGGGAGTGGTGGCTCGCGATACCATCCGAGCGTCAACCCTTCTGTGAAGTAGAGAAGGGAATGGTGGCTCACGATCTCTTCCGAGTGTCGACCCTTCTGTGAAAATAGAAGAGGAATTTGTGGATTGCGGTGCTATCCGAGCCCCGAGCTTCCTTATAATAGAGAAGGGAGTGGTGGCTTGCAATACCATCCGAGCGTCGACCTTCCTGTGAAAAAAGAAGGAAAATTATGGCTCGCGATGCCATCTGAGCATCGACCCTCCTATGAGAAAAGAAGGGGAATTGTGGCTCGCGATGCCATCCGAGCTCCGAGCTTCCTGGATAATAGAGAAGGGAGTGGTGGCTCGCGATACCATCCGAGCGTCGGCCCTTCTGTGAAATAGAGAAGGGAGTGGTGGCTCGCGATCCCTTCCGAGCGTCGACCCTTCTGTGAAATAGAAGAGGAATTTGTGGATCGCGGTGCTATCCGAGCCCCGAGCTTCCTGATAATAGAGAAGTGAGTGGTGGCTCGCGATACCATCCGAGCGTCGACCCTCCTGTGAAAAAAGAAGCGGAATTGTGGCTCGCGATGCCATCCGAGCGTCGACCCTCCTGTGAGAAAAGAAGGGGAATTGTGGCTCGCGATGCCATCCGAGCTCCGAGCTTCCTGGACAATAGAGAATGGCTCGTCTGCCGACTACATACGCTCGGCATACCGAGCTCCAACCCGACAAGACCTCAACGTCCCCTCTCTTCCAACTAGCGAGGGGATCGTCTACCGAACCTCAGAGCTCCTCTACCGACCCCATACGCCTGGCAAACCGAGCTCCAATCGCTTTCTAATTTACAAGGACAGGGTTTTATTTACCGTCGGCGACTTTTTTCCGGTGATCTTACGGTTTACGCTTCAGGTTAGTATTTCTGTTTAGTAATGTCGCGCACTCAGTCCCGATCCGAGGCTAGCTCGTCGGGCCTGCACCGCGATGGAATCTGGGTCAGAGACGTCTTCGTCGCTCAGCAAATATAAGGTCAAGGAGGAGATCCTGACAGACCCTGGGTCGGACGGTGGTGACAATGTAGTCCTCATAGTATCGCCGCTGAGATCCCGAAGGCCGGGGAAAGAGCTGGTGGTTGAGGGCGAAAAGGAGGAGGAGGAAGAGGAAGAGGTTGATGACAAGGTTGGGGAGGATCAGGAGGATCAGGATGCCGAAGATGAGGAGGACGAGGAGAATCAGTTTTCCGAGGGTGAGGGCGAGGATGAGGGGGACCAGGATTTCGAGGTTGAGGATGAGAACGAGGTGGATCAGGATCCTGAGGTTGAGGACGATGACGAGGGGGACCAGGATCCCGAGGGTCATGGCGCTCAAGGGGTTGCTGTAGAAGGCACAGCAGAAGGATCGATCGGGGTCGGGGATGATCTTCCGCCCCTTCTACCTTTGTCGATGCCGTCTCCTGAGAGGAAAGCTCGTCCCTGTCGGAAGAAGAGTGATGCGATTTGTTTTTGGTCGCAGTGTGGATGCACCAGGTGTGAGTTCGGACTCAATTTGTAACGAGGGAAGAGTACTGTGCCGGATGGTGAGCGAGGGGCTCGCTTCGGCGCTTGAGGATCGGCTCGGATGGCCTCGCCTCGAGTACCTGCAGACGGTCCTGAAACACCGGGGTTTATCCCGGAGGCGGACCCTCCGACGATCTAGTCAGTCTCTGTGAGAGAGTAGCAGTAACTAGGGGAATTCAAGTGGCAAAGATTGGTTACCTGAAAAGGTGGGTGAGGGTCTGGTATTTATAGGGAATTCCAACCAGGTTTGGATCCGCTTGGGGGCCGGGTCTGAACCCGAAAGCCCATGGGCCTGACATGGCAGGAGGCCCAGGGGGTTTAGGACGGACGTGGCAGTGCCAAGAGTGGTATAGGGCTGACGTGGCAAAGCCCTATGTGGTATTTGGAGCTGACATGGCTGATCATGGGGCTCCTGTGCCTCTGGGGGAATCGGATGGCCTAGGTTGTGCCAGGTCATCCTCATTCCTCGCCGGACTGGGCGGACGGCCCGTGGGGCTGTCGCGGATCGGAGGTCGAGGGCCATCGTGGCTCGTCGGATATGAGGAGACCGGTTCTGTGGGGGTGAACTTGCGGCTCGGTGCCGACCCTGTAGTGGTTCGAAGCCGAGCCAGTTTGTTGTTTTTCTCATTTTTGAGCGAGAGCTGTCCTGGGCCCTGGTTGGGTCCCAGGCCATTTTTACCCTACCACACAAGCCCCCCACTCCTGCGGGGGTGCGGGAGCTAGCCGTGGAGGAGTGTTTATGGTTGAGGAAATGGGATGGCGAATCGCTGGGCCTTCACGAGAAGGCTACATTGATGCTAGACCGAACCTCGAGCTGGCGATGGTTTATGGGTCGGTAAGGGCGATGGTGAGCCGTTGTGTCTTCCTGAGAAGATTACCCTGGTGCTAGACCGAACCTCGAGCTGGCGGGGGATTATGGGTCGCCAAGGTTGATGGCGAGCCGTTGTGTCTTCCTGAGAAGATTACCCTGGTGATAGACTGAACCTCGAGCTGGCGAGGGATTACGGGTAGGCAAGGTTGATGGCGAGCCGTTGAGTCTTCCTGAGAAGATTACCCTGGTGCTAGACCGAACCTCGAGCTGGCGAGGGATTATGGGTCGGCAAGGTTGATGGCGAGCCGTTGAGTCTTCCGGAGAAGATTACCCTGGTGCTAGACTGAACCTCGAGCTGGCGAGGGATTATGGGTCGGTAAGGGTGATGGCGAGTCGTTGTTTCTTCCTGAGAAGAGTACCCTGGTGCGAGACCGAACCTCGAGCTGGCGAGGGATTATGGGCCAGCAAGGGTGATGGCGAGCCGTTGTTTCTTCCGGAGAAGAGTACCCTGGTGCGAGACCGAACCTCGCGCTGGCGAGGGATTATGGGTCGGCAAGGGTGATGGCGAGCCGTTGTGTCTTCCGGAGAAGAGTACCCTGGTGCCAGACCGAACCTCGAGCTGGCGAGGGATTATGGGTCGGCAAGGGTGATGGCGAGCCGTTGTGTCTTCCTGAGAAGAGTACCCTGGTGCTAGACCGAACCTCGAGCTGGCAAGGGATTATGGGCCGGCAAGGGTGATGGTGAGCCGTTGTGTCTTCCTGAGAAGAGTACCCTGGTGCTAGACCGAACCTCGCGCTGGCGAGGGATTATGGGTCGGCACGGGTGATGGCGAACCGTTGTGCCTTAGAAGGATTAAGCGGGGCGGTCTGCTGTCTTTGCGGAGCATTGAAGGCGCTCCGGGATCTGTGCAAATGTTCCAATTTCCTAGGGGCATTAATGGCGCCGCCTAATAAATGCACGGCGCTTAGGCTTCCGTCGTTTGGCTTTCCCAATGTTATAACGGCAGGTCTATGGGGTAGGTTATAAATACCTCTCCCCCCACAGCGGGTTGGATCACAGCAAGGGTGGTCCATCGACCATCAGAGGTGTCTGCTTCGGCGGACGTCTGTCTCTTGCAAAATTTTAACCCTGGTTGTGCCGGAGGGGTGTTTACTCTGCCGCCCGGATCTTCTCTTGGATCTGATGGCCCTGATACGGTAGCCAGATCTAGGGGAGATCAGGGCGAGAGGGATAACGGCCGAAATCCGGACCGGGGAATGAGGAGCCTCGGATTGGTGGTGACTTTGCCGTCCGGATCCTTTTTCGGGTCAGACGGCCCTGACACGGTTGTTTGGCCCGAGAGAGATCAGGACGGGAGGGTGATCAACCGTATTCCGGACCTGGAGCTGAAGAGCCTCAGATAGATGGGTCGTCTCCGATGGGAGGTGGTCCGATCTGCTTTCCGATAGGGTTCCAGGCGATGGTGGCTTTTCTCCCACCCTCGAACAGTTCGAGGTTTCGGCTGTCGAGGCCGTAAGCCCCGAGCTGCTCGCGGGTGAGAGGGGAGCCGACCGAGCCCTGGAGCCCGGGGCGCAGGCGATGTTGGCTTTTCTCCCACCCGGGAACAATTCGGGGTTTCGGCTGCCGAGGCCGTAAGCCCCGAGTTGTTCGCGGGTGAGAGGGGAGCCGACCGAACCCTGGAGCCTTAAATCTTAAATGAAAATTTTTCTCTGCCGAACACTTCATCCGAACCGACCTCTGTGGGGTCTCCAACCGGCACTAGGTGACGTCGGCAACGCTAGTTTCGAGGATGACGTGACGCGATTCCATTGGTGGCAGACGCGCGCTTTTCGAGGAACAGTAATGCGAAAATCGAGGCGTCGCCTCTCTTTCTATAAATATCCCCCCCCCCCTTCTCCATTCTGTTTACTTCTCTTCCGCTGTCTCCTTTAAAAAGAAATCAAACACTTCAGCGCTCGGCTTTGACTGTTTTAGCGGCACCGGCTCGTCAGTCCGAGGCATTCACAAGGTTAGTTTGTAAGTTTCTTTTGTTAGGCACAGATGGACAGGGCTCAGTCTGGCTCGTCAGCGTCGATGTCGAGGGGGGAAAGGAAACCCGCCTCAAAATCGACTTCGTGGGAGGAGCCCGTGCTCGAGGGGGAGTCTGTACATGATGTGGAGTCTTCCGATTCGACTACGTGGGAGGAGCTGGTAGGCGAGGAGGAGCCGGTGTACAATGTGAGGCTGTTACGCTCCCGGAAACCTTTCGTGGTGGAGAGCAGCGAATCAGAGGAGGCAAGCGATAGTTCGGACGAAGTCCAGGTTCTAGAGTTGGCTTCCGAAGAGGAGGGTGGCCCAGAGGAGGGTGAAGCCGGAGGTGCGAGGGGGAGATCCACAGGTCAGGGTGTGGGTTCGAGCTCTGCTCCGACCGGTCTGGGGCGATTATCTACCCCCTCGCCGGAAGGAGCCAAGAAGAAGAGGGCTCCGAAGAAGAAGGGGTCGAGGGCCGGTGGCTCGAGCCAGGCACCTGTTTATCGGAACTTAAGTACAGGTTCGCCCGTACAACCGAAGCCGTTCCGTCGGTACCCCGATGACCTTTCTAATAAGGAGCTTTTTGGGGTCCAGCCATCTTCGCCAAGCCGGAAGAGGGTGAAGATGGACACGCTTCCGACCGTCTTGGAGGCTGGTGACTTGGAGGCTTTGCAGTTGGCGTACCACATAGGGTCCATCTACGAGCTCATGTTGCCGAATTCTACCCTGCGCCCGACCAACCCCCTGAGTGCTTGGTACTGCGTCTTCCCAGTGGACGCCTTTATCTCTAGACTGAGGCTGCCGGTCCATCCATTCGTTCGGGAGGTGTTGAATTGGGCGTCCCTGGCGCCGATGCAGTATGGGCCGAACTCCTGGAAGCAGATCATCTGCTTCGTGTTGTTATGCGAGGAGCAGAGGGTACCCCTCCGGCTGAATGTGTTCCGAGCGATGTTGATGATCAGCTCGTCAGGGGAGTCAGAGGGAGTCTATTACATCTCGCCTCGGAGCAAGGGGAAGGTCGTCCACGGTCACCCGGACTCCATCAAGGATTGGACGAAGAAATATTTGGTGATCCGGAGCGAGGAGCCTTGGGACATCCCTACTCAATGGAATCATTCTAAGCCGAGCTTCAAAGCGCCGAGGCCGAGGGACCTGACGGCCGAGGAGTGGGGGTTTGTTGAGCGCCTATGCCTGTCGCACAGTATTAGTTGGCCGAAGGTGACGGAGGGCCACCTGTCGAGCGTCGGACTGAGCTCAGCCGTGCTTTGTATGTAGTTGTTTCTTTTCTCTTGGTCTTGTTGTTCTTTTGCGCTCATTGTTCTTAATGGATCTTTTTGCAGGTATGGACCCTGAATCAATCAAGGCAAAGAGGCTCGCCATGAAGAAGGAGAAGGCCGAGAAGAAGGGGGACGCGATGAAGACGAGGGGGTCGTCCCAGGTGGTCTCCGAGGCCCCAGTTCAGCCGAGGGCCAAAAGGACTCGCTCGGAGACGGGCAAGGACGTGGCGGTTCAGGGGGGTCCGAACCAGGGCAAGGCAGCCGGTCTTGATAAGGGGAAGGGTCCCCTGGTGGAGGCAGAGGCAGAGGAGAGGTTGCGGCGACCGTGGGTGCCGGCTTGGTCGATCCGCGAGGGTGACTGCTTGACCGAGGGCGCCAGGCTGTCGAGGTGGCGGCTAAGCTGGCGACCCCTCGGGACCGTGCGGAGATGAGCGCCGAGGACCTAGAGGATGCATACACGCGCCTCGCGCAGGCTAATGTGCTGGTAAGTCTGCCGACCCCACTTGCCTTGTGAAATGTTTGTAAAGGGGGTTTTCTCAGTAGTGCTTGGTTGCTGCAGGCGACCGTGCAGGGGGCCCACGTGAGGGGCCTTTATGAGGCGGCCTTGAAGCGGGAGCGCGACCGGGCTGACAAGGCCGTGCAGGAGATGAAGGAGCTGAAGACAGAGCTCGAAGGCTCGCACCAGAGGGAGCAGAAGATGAAGGTCGACTTCGACGCCAAGGAGGCGGAATGGGCGAAGAAGATGGCGACTCAGAAGAAGAAGTTCGCCAAGGAGAAGGAGGAGTTGACCGAGGCGGGTCAGACCATGGTGATAAAGGCCCAGGACGAGTGCTATGCCAAGGCCCTCAGTCATGTGAGGCACTTCTACCCGACCATCGACCTGTCCAACTTCGAATACGACATGGAGGTCGAGGGGACACCGAAGACCCCTAATGAAGAAGGGCCCGTTGATGACCCGGCTGCCGACCCCCCTGTGAACCCGGCCGATGCTGAGGTGGGAAAACAAGTTATATAGTTTTGTCTTTCTTTTTCCCTCTCTCGATTGTATTTGCCTTCCGCAGACTGGCCACCGCATTTTTTGTATGAAGAAATTTCATTTATAAAAGATGATTTTTGACTGGCCAAGTGTTTTGACCTCGGATATTTCCGAACCATTTTTGTCGATGTGTTTTGAGTGGGCTGGTTCTCTTGTAGGTTGCGGCTCCCCTTCCTGAGGTGGACCCCCGTCGTTCTGATGTGGCGTGGCTCCGGAGCAAGGTTGAGGCCCTGGAGGCCACGTTGGTTCGCTACCGAAAGGGGGCTCGTGACACTGATGCGGCCTTTAACTATTATCGGAATAAGTCTGAGGGCTTAAGTGAGGAGGCGAGTCGGCTGAGGAGGGCGATGGTGGATCGGGACCTCGGCAGTGTCGGTCTTGGATTTACCATGTCGAGTGCATCGGTGCAGAGGCCCTCCTCTGAGAGGTTACTTCGCGATGTCATTGTGGAGAAAGAGATGGAGATACACCGTTATAAGACGATGCTAGGTGTCTCAGCATCCTCCTCGGTGGGTCGGTGAGCGGAGGGGGTTCCCTCTGCGTTGCTGCTGCTGGAGCGTGTGCGACCAGTTGATGCCCAGAGCTCTGTGGCTGGTGTGTCGACCGTGGCTGAGGCTAAGGACCATCATGACGGGGAGAGGGCTCCTAGTCGTTCGGTCGAGTGGTCCCGCCATTCGTCGGACCCGAGGGACCCTAAGATGGCGACTTCCTCCAGTTTGAGATGAGCGGAGTGGTCCTGTAACGGTCTTTGTTTGTTTTTTCTGAACTAATAAGGGAATATGAATAAAGAATTCTTTTCGTTCTTTGCTCTGGCCAATAGTGTAGTGGATGATGGCGGAGGTGAGGTTCGGCCCTGTCGATCCGTGAGGGATTGGCGCGGGGCGTTAGGAAGACTCCCTGGCCTGAAGCCGGGTCGGACCTACCGGGACGTTGGGGACGATACCGGAGTGAGAACTCGGGTGCCGATCCCATTGTCCGGTGTTAGGTCGGGGCTGCCGAGGCGTTTGGAGTTTTGACAAAAAGAAATTTCTTTCATACATGATAGGGAGGGTCGCTAAAACGGCCCTTTACACATGACAGCTTACAAAAAATACTATTTGCATTAGCCAAGCTAGAACCTATGTTCGCTCTTCCAGGAACTTCATTAGGTGCTCGGCGTTCCAAGGTCGGCTGATGAGCCGGCCGTCCATATCTGCCAGTCGGTATGTACCAGGGCGTACAGCCTCAACTACACGGTATGGGCCTTCCCAGTTGGGAGCCAATTTCCTCTTCTTGGTTGGATCGGAGACGGACAGTTTTCGTAACACAAGGTCCCCCGCCTTGATGTTTGTGGGGCGGACCCTCTTGTTGTAAAACTTCTCGATCCGTTGTTGGTAGATGCTTCTTCGAATTGAAGACTTCTCTCTGACCTCGGCGACGAGGTCCAGGTTGGCCCTCAGGCCGGACGAATTGCCAGCTTCATCGAAGGTCATGATCCGAGGAGAAGGTAGGCCAACCTCGACGGGGATAACTGCCTCCGTCCCGTAGGTCAAGCTGAACGGCATCTCTCCCGTGGGGATCCTCTTGGTGGTTCGGTGCGCCCAAAGCACGCTAGGTAATTCTTCGACCCACAGCCCTTTGGGGGAACTGTCGAGGCGCTTTTTGAGGCCGTCGAGGATTTGCCTGTTTGCGTTCTCCACCTGGCCGTTGGACTGAGGGTGGCAAATAGCGGAGAAACGCTGCTGGGTGTCAATGTCTGTGCAGAAAGTTTGGAAGTTCTAACCATGGAATTGGGTTCCGTTGTCTGTGACGAGGACCCGAGGAATTCCGAACCGGCAAATGATGTTCTTCCAGAAGAATTGTTGTACTTGGCGCTTGGTAATGCTGGACAGAGGCTCGGCTTCGAGCCACTTGGTGAAGTAGTCGATGGCGACTATCAAGAATTTCTTTTGCCCTACCACTACGGGGAAGGGGCCCACAAGGTCCATGCCCCACATGGCGAATGGCGTAGGGCTGGCCAGGGATCGGAGATTGGCTTGAGGAAGCCTCTTGATAGGGGAGAACCTTTGGCATGGGCCGCACCTCTTGACTAGGTCTTGCGAGTCTTGGAGCATGGTCGGCCAATAGTACCCCTGATTCAGAGCCTTCCGAGCGAGCGTTCTGCTCCCCATGTGGCATCCACCGATCCCCTCATGAAGATCTTTCAGCGCGTAGCTGGCCTCGTCGCTGGTGAGACAGCGGAGGTATGGCTTGCCGTCGGCCAAGGTGTATGAGCGTTTGAAGAGGATGTCATCAATCATGACGAACCTTTCAGCTCGGACCCTGACTCGTCTAGCTTCGGCTCGATCTTCAGGAAGCTCGGCATTAATTAAGAATCTCCGGATGGGGGTGGTCCAGTCGTCTGGACTGGCAACGCCTTGCACATACATTACCTCCTGGTCTTGGTCATTGATACTTGGCTTTAGGAGGATTTCTATGAGCACCATCTGATCGAGACCCTCGAAGGAGGAAGAGGCGAGTTTGGACAACGCGTCTGCTTGAGCGTTCTGCTCCCTAGGGACTCTGATAACCACGGCGCAGCTGAAGGACGCCAGGAGATGTCAGACCACCGCCAAATACTTCATCATCCGATCGTCGCGAGCCTCGTATTCCCCGGTGATCTGATTGACCACGAGCTAAGAATCGCTGTAGGCTCGGATTTGCTGGGCACCGGCTCGGTGGGCTAGGGTCAGTCCGGCGATCATGGCCTCGTATTCCGCCTCGTTGTTGGAGGCCGGAAATTTGAGGCGGAGGGAGTATTGAAGTAGGAATTGGTCGGGGCCACGAAGGATGATGCCAGCTCCACTCCCCGTTTCGCATGATGATCCATAGACGAAGACCTCCCAGGTCGGATCCGAGGCCTCGGTGCTGGGCTGCTCTGTAATACCCTGATTTTTCAATTAATGGAAAATTATTTATTTTTGCACGTAGTGTGCACGTGCAATATTTTGGGTTGAATTATTTTTATAATGATGTGTATAAATATTTAATTAAGTATTCTCAAATTATTTTGTACAAAAAGCCTTTCTTTAAAGCCTTATTTTAATTTAATGAAAAGCCCTTTTTCTTAAAAGCCCAAATGTATTTTATTTTATTTATTTTTATAAACTATTTTGGCCCAAAAAGAAAGCCCATGAATTAATCTATTTTATTTAAACTTGTCATGTAGAAGACTTTTTTTAACTAATTTATTTTTATAAAAATTAAAATGTACAAATTTTGGCCTAGTTGCATGCACGTGCACTACACGTACACGTGCCATGCACACCCTTCTTCCAAGGCCGGGATGCATTCTTTTGGAGGGAATTTTGATTTTTGATCATGGTGATCATGGTGGTAGTTTTAGGAATGTGGGTAGTTTTTCTAATTCCTACTTTGATCTAGACCCTTCATTCTACAACCACCAAAGCAATCTTAGCCCTCCATTTCACTTATCTTTTAGTATAAATACCCCCCCTCTCATGGCTAATTTTCATATGCAAATTATATTTCCAAGCTATAGTATTATTGTAGTAATAGTGTGAGTTATAAAAGATAGAGAGTTTGTGTGGGTTTGCTTGCTTGGAGTGGCCGGGTATCACATAGAGAAGCATTCGGGTGTGCTAGGGGGCTTGGCTTGGAGCTTGTGCGTGCTTTTGGCTAGGAGGAGGTGCTTCTATTTGCAAGGTCTTGTTGCTTTGTGTTTCTCTCCATTCAAGGTGGGTAAAATATTTCATATTTCTAATATAGGAGTCCATGCTAGTTTTTATTATCAACACTATACATGAAAAATACTAATAAGAGCCCACTTTAATTGAAAAGTTAGTGTATGGATGGATTGAAATGATGTGATTAACTTGTGTGTGAAATTCTAGCATGAAATTTAATTGTATATAGAATTCTCCATGATTATTAATTTGATTGAATGATGGTGGAATATTGCTAGTGTGATGTATGGAAATTTCCAATTAAATTGCTTGTAAATTGTATGGTTGAAGCATGAAATTGATTAAGAAAATGACACACCTTAAAATTGAATAGAGAGTTTTCTTGAATGCTTGAGTTGTAATTATGTTAATTAATGAGTAGTAGTATATTTTGTGACATAGATGAACCAATGGAATTACTTTGTTGTCATCAAAGTAGAACTACTCAAAAGTTAGTATTTTTGAGTTTTACCTATTCATGTGCTAAATAAATCCTCTTGTTGATATGAGTATGGACAAATCCAAAAATGTATGTATTTGTGAATAAAGATTAACAGCAGTGAATTATCATAAGAAATTTGTGAATAAAAAGGGATTAGAAGACTATTTGATTATTCAATGTCGAAAATAAAAGATATGGTAGTCTTAATGAACAATTTATTAAATTGTGTGGAAAAATTATGTTTTTAGTACAAAAAAGTATTTTATACTTGCTGTTATGAAGATTAAATAAAGATGATTTAATCTGGAATTTTCCAGTAGTTTTTATAAATGCAATATGAACCTAGACTAATTTGAACATCGAGTTGTTCTCTTAACAGTATGAGTATGAAACATATGGATTTTGTTTGGGTATTGTGACAGCCCGAGCCACTAGCTCAGGCGGTCACTGACTGCGGTCTGCTTCTCTGGGTCGATCGGTTCGAACCCTGTGTTCACCACTTTTTTTCACCAATTGAGTATAAATATATATAACCTTCGACCGAAGCATATATACTAAATTCGCTCCTTACTTACCGCTAGCACAGTTCGGCCATGTGGCGGGTGCTCTTGGCTCTCTTCCCGTTGTGCCTGGGTTCGATTCGTCCCCTCGGCACTTATAAAAAATGTTTTTTTTTGAGAGTTCTAGATGTCCAAAAAATGTGAAAAAAATATGGTAATTCTCAGAAAAATATAAGGAATTTTATAGGAATGATTTGAGTATTATTTGAATGAATTTAACTATGGTTTGGAGACAAAATGCATATATAGACATATGGTTCTATGTGGATGATTAATATGAAACTATAACTTGAAAGAATAAGTGAATTGGCACATTAAGTGTTAACTTGGCAAAAAGAAATGTGGTTTGTGACATGATGCAATTATTTCCTCACAATATGTGAAGTGTGTATATTATTTGGTAAGGAGAAACTATCATGATGTGACAATTGATAAGTATATGCTATTTTGTGTAATGATGGACTTGTGAACAAATGAGAAATCATGAATTGAAAGAGAATGTACATGTGAGTTTGAGAACTCGATATGGAAATTGTATAAATTGAAGATTGTGAAATGAAATTTGAAATAGAGTAGCTAAGTCTCCCCGGCATCGAGAAATGAAATAAAGTGAAATTAGACCAAGGTTGGTCAAGATGAAATGAATGAATAAGTCCGGTTGATGGAGAGGCTAACTCTAGAGATTAATTTTGTTCATGATTTTTAATAAAATTAAGGACTAGTGCATAGTGAAGATGTGATGAAAGTAAGAGAAAAACATTGAGTATGAGGGCCCTGGGTAGCGGCAAGAGCGTATCCCAGGAATTCCCATGACGAGTCTGGGTGAGGATACTGTTCCAGAGTACCGTCCCAGTGGCGATGCTCGTGGGATGTTTGAAGACTACGGGTGGTGTCATGTTTATGGTGAGAGCGTATCCCAGGAATTTCCATGATGCGTCTGGGTGAGGATACTACTCCAGAGTGCCTAAACATGAGTTCGTAGGTCAGATAACATCTAGGATACTTATCGTAATTACAGTAGTAGATTAAATCATAACGGGGGATTGAACCCTATAAAGATGAAGAACGAATAAGGGCTTGCCCTCGGACCTATGTAGTATGGGATGCATAGAATCCGAACAAGTGCGCATTAGTGTCATGTAACATAAATAAATGCATTAAGGATTAAGTGCACAATCACAACACGGCATCAATAGGGTAGTCCCTTTAGTTTGAATGTGACAAGTTTGTGTTTGCTAAATATGAAAAGTTAAGTTATACTATTTCCGGCATAGAGAGGATGGCCGTGTATAATGTTCGTCGGTTGAATAAACTGACGTACCCACAGTCTGATATGCAGGTAAATGTTATGCTAAAGATTAAAGAGGATTGGATGCTTAAAGATTATATCAAGATGTTGTACTTGTATTAAATTGTTGTATTTTACTTCCGCTGTGCAAAAGAAAGATGTAATTATGATGTAAACTCTGATGTATGATGAAAAGTTTTAATTTCCCTGTAAAATTGTACTAAAGAAAGTGAAAAGATCCTGTAGAACATCTCGAATTCAGTGTATTTGGGATTCGGGGCGTTACATGCTCGGAGACGGTGCACTCAGTTATGAACTCGGCGAGGGCCTGCCCTTTGATGGCCGTCCTCGGCTGGTAGCTGATGTCGAACTGACTTAGCTCAATTGACCACTTGACTAAGCGGCCGGAGTTTTCGGGCTTGTGAAGGACAGTCTTCAGTGGCTGGTCGGTCAGTACTTGGACGGAGTGGGCCCGGAAGTAAGGACGAAGCTTCCGGACTGCCATGACCAAAGCATAGGCCACCTTCTCTATCTTTGCGTACCACGTCTCAGCGGGGAGCAGAACTTTGCTCACATAGTACAATGGCCTCTGGACCCCATCTTCCTCTCGGACGAGGACGGCGCTGAGTGCGCTATCCGAGGCGGACAGGTAGAGCCATAGTGGTTCGCCCGGCTCGGGCTTGCTGAGGAGAGGAGAGTTGGCGAGGTACTGCTTCAGCTGTTCGAAGGCCTCTTGTTGATGGGTACCCCACTCGAAGCCCCCTTTTCCGCGTAGAGCCTTGAAGAAGGGGAGAGACTTCTCCCCTGACTTGGAGAGGAAACGACCGATTGCAGCCAACCGGCCCGTGAGCCTCTGAACCTCCTTGACATTCCGGGGCGGGGCCATGTCAATAATAGCTTGGATTTTCTCGGGGTTCACCTCGATGCCGCGCTGGTTGACGATGAACCCCAGGAATTTCCCAGTGGAGACGCCGAAGGCGCATTTAGCCGGGTTGAGCCTCATGTTGTGATGCCGGAGGATTTCGAAGGCTTCCTCGAGGTCGGCGATGTGGTCCGGCCCGGCCCGGCTCTTGACGAGCATGTCGTCGACATAGACTTCCACGTTGCAGCCGATCAGGTCTTTGAAGATTCTGTTGACGAGCCGTTGGTATGTGGCTCCGGCATTCTTTAGCCCGAAAGGCATAACGCGGTAGCAGAAAAGACCCTGGTCGGTGACGAACGAGGTCTTGGAGATGTCCGGTGGAAACATCCGGATCTGATTGTACCCTGAGAATGCGTCCATGAAGGACAGTAGCTCATGCCCCGAGGTTGCGTCGATTAAGGCGTCGATGCGGGGGAGGGGAAAAGGATCTTTTGGACATGCTTTATTTAGATCCGTGAAGTCGATACAGATCCTCCAGCCCCCTGTTGCCTTCTTCACCATGACGACATTAGCCAACCACTCGGGGTAGCTGACTTCCTGAATAAATCGAGCCGACAAGAGTTTGTCGACCTCTGTCTTCACAATTTGCTGCCTCTCCGGGGCAACTTTGTGCCTCTTTTGGACGACCGGCTTAGAGTCTGGGATGACGCTCAGCCGATGCATAATCAAGTCTTCGGAGATCCCGGGCATGTCGGAGGGCTTCCAGGCGAAGAGATCAACGTTGCGGCGGATGCAGGCAATTATGTCTGGCTTCAAGTCCTCGGGGAGCGAGCGTCTCACCCGGAACCATTTTGATTCATCCTCGGTGCCGAACGGGACCTCCTCCAGCTCGTCGACCGGCTCTGGAGCGGGACCATCCCTCTCGGGTTCGAGCTCAACGGCGTCGAGAGGGAACACACCCCCTCCGACGGTGGTCATGTAGCACGACCGTGCTGCTTCTTGGCTACCTCGGACGATGCCGACCCCTTGCGGGGTGGGAAATTTAAGTTTCAGATGGTATGCCGAAGGTACTGCTTGAAGAGAGCATAATCCGGGTCGGCCGAGTATGGCGTTGTAAGCCGCCTTGACGTTTACCACCATGAAGTCCATGGACTCGGTCCTCTTGACAGGAGCCGATCCCGCGGTGACGTCGAGAGTAACAATCCCTTCTACCACGACAGGGACGCCAGAGAACCCATGCAAGGTGTATCCGGCTGGCTTGAGCTTGCCTATGGGTAGCTTGAGATTCTCGAAGGCTTCGAGAAAGAGAATATTTACCGAGCTGCCATTGTCGACGAGAATTCGTCGAACCTCACAATTAGCCATGTGGAGGCCAATGACGAGGGCGTCGCAGTGAGGGAGGCGAACGCCTTCGAGGTCCTCTCCGGAGAAGGAGACAGGCATCGGTTGCAACTTGGGCGAGGGGTTGTCTTGGACAGCGTTCACCTCTCGGATGAAGGCTTTTCGGGAAGTATTTGACTCTCCCCCCATTGGCCCCCCGTGGACACAGTGCAAGATGAATGGCGTATCCGCGGCTCCCTCGGGTTCGGGGTCCCGATCCCGGACGTGGTTCGGAGTAGGGTTCGGAGGCGAAGGCCTCCGGTTCCTAGCATCTCGCCGATCCCGTGGGCCTTCTCTGGTGAATTCTCGGAGGTACCCTCGTGAGATGAGTTCCTCAATCTCGTCCTTCAGGGCCCGACATTGGTCGGTTTCGTGCCCATGCTCTCTGTGGAAACGGCAGTAGAAGCGCTGGTCTCGCTTCTTGTTGTTATTTGATCGGGGAGGTAGTCAGACAATACCCTTATCCTCGATTTCTAAGAGGATGGCGGATACGTTATGTGTCAAGGGAGTGTACCATTCGAAGCGAGGGATCGGAGGTGCCCTCTTCGCGCCGACCCCTTCCTTTGTTGCTTTCTTGGCAGGTTCGGTTTCATCGACCCTGCGCTTGCCCTTCCCCACGACTTCTTTGTTGCCATCTGGGTTAAGAGCTTCTTCAGCTCGTATGTACTTCTCGACCCGGTTGAGAAGGTCAGGGAAGTCCAGAGGTGGCTTCTTCGCTAAGGAGACCTTTAGCTGGTTGTGCCGGACATTGTGTCGGAAAGCTGCCGAGGCGACCCCTGCATCGAGGGCAGAGACGGATCTGGCCTCGGTCGTGAACCTCTTGACGAAGTTACGGAGTGACTCCCCCTCCCTCTGACTGAGGTCGAGCAGGGAAGCGCTCGTCCTTTCGCTCTTCCGACTAGTGATGAAGTGGGCCAGGAAGCTGGCTTCCAGCTGGTCGAACGAGAAGATCGAGCCAGGCGAGGATTTGGAGAACCAATCCCTGGCCGGACCCCGGAGGGTGGCCGGGAAGGCTCGGCACAGCAGGGGATCCGAAGCGCTGTGAATCATCATGAGGGTTTTGAAGCCCTCCATGTGATCAGCTGGATCACCTTCGCTGTTGTAAGTCTCGAACTGCGGAGGCCGGAAGTTCCGGGGGATCTCTGCTTCTATGATGTTGACGGAAAATGGAGGTCGAGAAGGTCCACGACCGTGGACTAGATTGGGATTCCCATCGCCGATACGCTCGAGGCGATTCTCCATCTCCAGGAGGCGTCGGAGCACCTCGTCTGTGTGCTCAGGAGGGGCGGTCGGCGCTCGAGTGCGACTCCTCCCTTCGCTCATTTGAAGGGGTCGGCTATAAGTCGCGGACCTCGGCGCCCCATGGAGTGCCTCCATGATTTCATCTCTGAAGCTTCTGAATTTGCCCCTGGTGACCGCGCCATGGTCGGAAGGATTGGGTCGGGGCGTAGGAATTCGGCCGATGCGGCTGAGTGCCGACGGCCTGTCTCCTTGGGCGGGCCTGGAATGGTTCGGGGCCGAGTTGGAAGCGGTCCCTCCCCTGGCCTGGCTAGCCCTTCTATTCAGAATGACCCGACGAAGGTCGGGTTCGGCGACATGTGAAGCGCTTCGTTGGGGTCCGGGGTTTCCACCCGAATTATTGGATGCTTGCCCTCCGTCGAGGGCCCCCTCGGGAGGAGGCCCGTCCGGTCAGGCGGAACGGGCCGATCTTCGGGCTCGGGGAGCCATGGGAGATAGGGTCGAGGGAGAGCGTCGGTGGTGAGGCTCGGACTCTCGTCCATACCGGATAAAGGTTTCCCACAGACGGCGCCAACCTGATGCGGTTTGTTTTTGGTCGCAGTGTGGATGCACCAGGTGTGAGTTCGGACTCAATTTGTAACGAGGGAAGAGTACGGTGCCGGACGGTGAGCGAGGGGCTCGCTTCGGCGCTTGAGGATCGGCTCGGATGGCCTCGCCTCGAGTACCTGCAGACGGTCCTGAAACACCGGGGTTTATCCCGGTGGTGGACCCTCCGACGATCTAGTCAGTCTCTGTGAGAGAGTAGCAGTAACTAGGGGAATTCAAGTGGCAAAGATTGGTTACCTGAAAAGGTGGGTGAGGGTCTGGTATTTATAGGGAATTCCAACCGGGTTTGGATCCGCTTGGGGGCCGGGTCTGAACCTGAAAGCCCATGGGCCTGACGTGGCAGGAGGCCCAGGGAGTTTAGGGCGGACGTGGCAGTGCCAAGAGTGGTATAGGGCTGACGTGGCAAAGCCCTATGTGGTATTTGGAGCTGACATGGCTGATCATGGGGCTCCTGTGCCTCTGGGGGAATCGGATGGCCTAGGTTGTGCCAGGTCATCCTCATTCCTCGCCGGACTGGGCAGACGGCCCGTGGGGCTGTCGCGGATCGGAGGTCGAGGGCCATCGTGGCTCGTCGGATACGAGGAGACCGGTTCTGTGGGGGTGAACTTGCGGCTCGGTGCCGACCCTGTAGTGGTTCGAAGCCGAGCCAGTTTGTTGTTTTTCTCATTTTTGAGCGAGAGCTGTCCTGGGCCCTGGTTGGGTCCCAGGCCATTTTTACCCTACCACAAAGAGGAAGATAAGTATTCCAGACAGTCCCCCTCCACCGGATGAGTATGCACCTAGACCGGGGCTTGAGTTTCCCCGAGTCTCCTTTAAAAATCCGGGGTCGATACGGATGTACCCCGATGATATCAAAAACATCGACCCTATCCCTCCAGGCGAGAGCGGAGCAGAAGAAGAAGGCGGAGTAGGAGAAGCTAGCCGCCAAAGCTGGGGGGTCCGGCAAGGGACCAGCCCCGGTAGTCGAGGAGCCTTCTCCCGCGTAGAGGGCTAAGAAGCATCACCCCCCTATGCCGAGGGCAGCTCGGGACGCTGAGGGTAGTTCGGGCAAAACTTTTGATGCCCCAGGGAAGAGGCTTCCCCCAACACGCCCCACAACCGAACAGATGGTGGGCCAACAGGGGCTGCGACCCTTTGCTCCCGATTGGTCGATCGTGGAGGGGAACACTCTACTCGAAGGACCCGTGGTGATTGAGTTCGTCATGAAAGCCGCCACCGAGCGCAATCGGATGTCTCTGGTAGCGCAGACGGCGGACCAGGCCTTCATGCGGTGGTTCCAGGCGCACGTCTCGGTGAGTTCGTAGTCCATTTTTTCTATTTTTGGACTTGAAAAGTTTTCTTTTCTTTTTTTTTCTTTTTTTTTTATGATCTTTCTCCCCTCGGACAAGCGATGCTTCATGGTCAGCACTTCCAAAAGTGCTTGAAGAAGGAGATCTATGTGGAGAGGAGGAACGCGGAGAAGTACCTCTGCGAGCTGAACAAGGCCACCGACGATTTGAAAAAGGCTCAGAGTATGGAGGCCGTCCACGAGGCCCAGATGGCCTCGCTCTGCGACATCCATAAGAAGGACGTGGAGCGCCTCGAGGAGAGGATCCAAGAGGAGGCACTGAAAGGGCAGAAGACGTTAAAGAGGATGGAGGCTGCCTCGGTGGAAGCCCTGATCATCACGCAGGACGAGGCGTATGATCAGGCCAAGGAGCACTTCCGGATGATTTATCCGGAGCAAAAAGTCGATCATCTCCACTACGGCTGGGAGCCGAACCTTGCGCTGACCCCTGGCGGCGACGAGGCGGGGGGTGAGGCGTCCATGCCGAAGAAGAGGTGCCACCCCCTCCCCCCTCAAGAGTAGACTAGTTTTTTTTCTTTTCTCTTTTGATGTAAATGCCGTGAGCGGACTGGCCACCGCAGTTTTTGTATCGCCAATTTTTGAAAGAAATGAAATATACTCTTTTGGGCCGAGGCTTCGTGACTTGTGCATTTTCTCGCTCTCCTTATGATAGTTTGTTTTCCCTTGTCTTTTGATAGAAGCACGAGGTCTTGGGGGCCGACCTTGTTTTCGCCGAGGAATTCCTGGTCCGAGCAGGAAGGGAGGCCATGGAAGCAGCTTTGGCTCGCCAGCGAAAACAAGCTCGGGACCGAGCGGCCGTAGTAAACTATTTCATGAGCAAGTCTAGGAAGCTCGGTTTGGAGGTGGCTCGTCTGAAGAAGGCCATAGCCGACCGGGACTGGTGGGTAATCGAGACGAACTGGTCGATCTCAGGTGCCTTGAGCGGTCGATCCGCATTAGAGTCATTCCTTCGAGAGGCCGTGGTCGAGAAGGAGTTGGAGATCCGCTGGCTGAAGTTGGTGTTGGGCGCGGGTTTGGTTGAGGAGGCAAGCAACTCGACCCCGGCTCGGTCTCCGACATTTTTATTGGAGGGCGCTCAGGCAGAAGATGCGGAAAGCTCGGTGGCAGGGGTCTATTCCCTAGTTGGTCCGACCGAGTGTGAGGGTAGCCTCGAAGGGAGCATCGAATTTGAATTTTAAGCCGGATGTGAGTGAGTTGTAAGCTTTGCACTATCTTTGTACCGACGTTCTTTGAGTTGTAAGCAATAAGAAATAATAAGAGCATTCGTTTTCCTGAACCTTGGGTCTTGTTGGGCGTGAGTGATTTCCAGGCTCGGCACGCAGGAGGTCGCCGCCGAGGTGACTTGTTGCAAAGGGCGCATACGCAGCGGCATTTCGCCTTTTGCTAAGTCATTAATGGCGACGTTTCCCCTTCCCATGAGCATTTATGGCGACGTTTCGCCTTCCGCCGTTTAGCATTCCCAGACGCAATAACTGCATGCCTCAGGGGGCTATATAACCCTCATTCCCCCCTTGTTGGATGCCAAGAAGTGAGAGTGGCTGATCCGCCGCTTCGACTGGGGTGCTTGCCGTAAGCGGGCGCCCCGAAGCTAATACTTTTTCGAGGGCTTTGGATTGGAGGCACACCAATCACCCTCGAACAATTCGGGGTTTGGGCCTCGAGCGCCGTAAGACCCCAGGTTGTTCGTTGGTGAGTGGTGGGCCGACCAATTGGTTCGGAGGTTCGGAGAGAACCAAGGGTCGGTGGCTCCCCTGCCGTCCTCGAACAGTTCGGGGTTTCGGCTTGTGAAAGCGGTAAACCCCGAGTTGTTCGCGGGTGAGAGGAGGGTCTACCAATCGACTCAAAGTTCGGGGCGTCCGCCGAAGGCGGACGTCCTAAACCATAATGAAAAATTTTGTTGAAGCACTCGTGGGGGGTAGGTCGTCACCGAGCGTATGGGTCGAGGGGCTTTGAACAAAGCCCAGGCCTTGCTCGGGGTCGACGCCGAGCTCCCAAACTTGTTCTCATGAAGACGATATGGGTGTAGCCGGCAGTTGTCACCTCGTGCATAGGTTGATGGGCTCGAAGAAGCTTAAACCATGCTAGGGACAAGTGCTGAGCCCCCACACCGGTGAGAAAGCCAGTAGCAGGCGTAGCTGAGGGTCGGCGCCGAGCGTTAAGGTCGGGGTGCTTTGAAGAAAACCTCAGCCTTGCTCGACGCCGACGCCGAGCTCCTGCACTTTTTCTCAGGAAAGACGGTACGGATGTAGCCGGTAGTTGTCGCCTCGCGTATAGGTTGATGGGCTTGAAAAAGTCCAAACCAGGCTAGGGACAGGTGTTGAGCCCCCACACCGGTGGGAAAACCAGTAGTAGGCATAGCCGAGGGTCATCGCCGAGCGTTAAGGTCGGGAGGCTTTGAAGAAAGCCCCGGCCTTGCTTGACTCTAACGCCGAGCTCCCGCACTTGTTCTCGGAAAAGACGGTTCGGGTGTAGCCGGCAGTTGTCGCCTCGCGCATAGGTTGATGGGCTTGAAAAAGCCTAAACCATGCTAGGGACAGGTGTCGAGCCCCTACACCGGTGAGAAAGCCAGTAGCAGGCATAGCCGAGGGTTGGCGCCGAGCGTTAAGGTCGGGGTGCTTTGAAGAAAGCCCTGGCCTTGCTCGACGCCGATGCCGAGCTCCCGCACTTGTTCTTGGAAAAGACGGTATGGGTGTAGCCGACAGTTGTCGCCTTGCACACAGGTTGATGGGCTTGAAGAAGCCCAAACCATGCTAGGGACAGGTGCCGAGCCCCCACACCGGTGAGAAAGCCAGTAGCAGGCATAGCCGAGGATCGGCGCCGAGCGTTAAGATCGGGGTGCTTTGAAGAAAGCCCCGGCCTTGCTCGACGTCGACGCCGAGCTCCCGCACTTGTTCTCGGGAAAGACGGTACGGGTGTAGCCGATAGTTGTCGCCTCGCGCATAGGTTGATGGACTTGAAGAAGTCCAAACCATGCTAGGGACAGGTGCTGGCCCCCACACCAGTGAGAAATCAAGTAGCAGGCGTAGCCAAGGGTCGTCGCCGAGCGTTAAGGTCGGGGGGCTTTGAAGAAAGCCCCAGCCTTGCTCGACGCTGATGCCGAGCTCCCGCACTTGTTCTCGGGAAAGATGGTATGGGTGTAGCCGGCAGTTGTTGCCTTGTGCATAGGTTGATGGGCTTAAAGAAGCCCAAACCATGCTAGGGACAGGTGTCGAGCCCCTACACCGGTGAGAAAGCCAGTAGCAGGCGTAGCCGAGGGTCGGCATTGAGCGTTAAGGTCCGGGTGCTTTGAAGAAAGCCCCGGCCTTGCTCGACGCCGATGCCGAGCTCCCGCACTTGTTCTCGGGAAAGACGGTACGGGTGTAGTCGGCAGTTATCACCTCGTGTATAGGTTGATGGGCTTGAAGAAGTCCAAACCATGCTAGGGACATGTGCCGAGCCCCCACACCGGTGAGAAAGCCAGTAGCAGGCGTAGCCGAGGGTCGGCACCGAGCGTTAAGGTCGGGGTGCTTTGAAGAAAGTCCCGGCCTTGCTCGACGCCAATGCCAAGCTCCCGCACTTGTTCTCGAGAAGATGTGTAAGTGAAGCTTTTCTGGCTCGTGATGCTATCCGAGCGCCGAGCCTCAAGCTTTTAAGGAAAGCTTTTCTAGCTCGAGATGCTATCCGAGCGCCGAGTCTCAAGCTTGTAAGGGAAGCTTTTCTGGCTCGAAATGCTATCCAAGCGCCGAGCCTCAAGCTTGTAAGGGAAGCTTTTCTGGCTCGAGATGCTATCCGAGCGCCGAGACTCAGGCTTGTAAGAGAAGCTTTTCTGGCTCGAGATGCGATCCAAACGCCGAGCCTCAGGCTTGTAAGAGAAGCTTTTCTAGCTCGAGATGCGGTCCAAGTGCCGAGCCTCAAGCTTGTAAGGAAAGCTTTTCTGGCTCGAGATGCTATCCGAGCGCCGAGCCTCAAGCTTGTAAGGAAAGCTTTTTTGGCTCGAGATGCTATCTGAGCGCCGAGACTCAAGCTTGTAAAAGAAGCATTTCTGGCTCAAGATGCTATCCGAGTGCCGAGCCTCAAGTTTGTAATTGAAGCTTTTCTGGCTCGCGATGCTATCCGAGCGCCGAGACTCAAGCTTGTAAGAGAAGCTTTTCTGGCTCGACATGCTATCCGAGCGCCAAGCCTCAAGCTTGTAAGAGAAGCTTTTCTGGCTCGACATGCTATCCGAGCGCCGAGCCTCAAGCTTGTAATTGAAGCTTTTCTGGCTCGCGATGCTATCCGAGCGCCGAGCCGGTTTTCTTAATGGTAGTCAAAAAGAAGCAAAAAACTTGTTTTAAGAAAGCTGGCATATTTACAACAACTTGAAATTTTTACAAAATACAAAGCACGTCGTGTCGATTACATTTTTCATAATTTTACATGGTGGAGGCTACACCTCTCCTCCTAAGAATTTGATGAGGTGCTCCGCATTCCAGGGCCTCTTGATGGCCTTGCCCTCTGAGTTGGTAAGGCAGTAAGTCCCTGGGTGCACGACCTCCGACACTCTAAATGGGCCCTCCCAATTTGGGGCCAATTTCCTTTTCTGCCCGAGGTTGGATACCGCTAGCTTTCGGAGGATAAGGACTTCGAGTTTGATTTCGGTGGGGCGCACCTTCTTGTTGTAGAACCTTTCAATCCTTTGTTGGTAGATACTCCTTCTAATGGCGGACTTCTTCCTGACCTCGTCTATGAGGTCCAGGTCGGCTCGCAGATGTTCAGAGTTACTTGCCTCGTCGAAAGCCATGATTCGGGGTGAAGGAATCTCGATCTCTAGGGGAATGACGGCCTCTGCGCCGTATGTCAGATTGAAAGGCGATTCTCCCGTTGGGATTCTCTTTGTTGTCCGGTGGGCCCAGAGAACGCTTGGCAGCTTGTCGACCCATAACCCCTTAGGAGAGTTATCGAGTCGTTTCTTGAGGCCGTCAAGGATTTGGCGGTTCGCATTCTCGGCCTGACCATTGGACTGGGGGTGGCATACTGAGGAGAAGCGCTGCTGGATCCCGAGATCTTCGCAGAACTTGCGAAAATGCTTACCCGCAAATTGAGTTCCATTGTCCGTGATGAGCACCTGCGGAATCCCGAACCGGCAAACGATGTGTTTCCAGAAAAACTGCTGTGTCTGTTGCTCGGTGATCGTTGCTAATGGCTCTACCTCGATCCACTTCGTGAAGTAGTTGATCGTCACGATGAGGAACTTTCGTTGGCCCGTTGCTTTTGAAAACGGTCCCACCAGATCCATCCCCCACATTGCAAAGGGGGTCAGACTGGCCATTGAGTAGAGGTTCGCCTGAGGAGCCCGTTTTACGGGGGAGAACCGCTGATAGGAGCTGCACTTCTTCACTAGGGCGAGGGCGTCTTGCAGCATAGTGGGCCAGTAGTACCCGTGATTTAACGCCTTCCATGCTAGGGAACGGCTCCCCATGTGGCATCCGCCGATCCCCTCATGCAGCTCCTTGAGGGCATACTTGGCTTCGTCAGGGGTCAGGCAACGGAGGTAGGATCTGCCATCAGTCGTGGTGTAGGACCTCTTGAAGAGGGTGACATTGATTACCGCGAATCTTCCTAATCGGACCCTGACCCACCTTGTTTCAGCCCGGTCTTCGGGGAGCTCTCCCTTGACTAGAAATTTCTTGATAAGAGTGGTCCAGTCGTCAGGAGGAGCTTCGTCTTCAACGTACAGAACCTCAGGGAAGTCTGTGCTTGGCTTCAGCAGGACTTCAATCAGGACGGTTCGGTCGAGGCCTTCAAAGGATGAGGAAGCTAACTTTGACAGGGCATCGGCTTGGGCATTCTGCTCCCTGGGGATCCATAAAATGGCCGACACATCGAAGGACGTTAATAGCCGTTGGACCACGGCCAGGTATCTGATCATCCGATCGTCACTGACCTCGTACTCCCCCGTGATCTGGTTGACCACAAGTTGGGAGTCACTAAAGGCCCTGATCTGTCTAGCACCGGCTTAATGAGCCAAGGTGAGCCCGGCGATTATTGCCTCGTACTTGGCCTCGTTGTTAGAGGCCGGGAAGTTGAGGCGAAGGCAGTATTGAAGGAGAAAACCGTCTGGCCCCCGCAGAATGATGCCCGCACCGTTCCCTGCTTCGTAAGAGGAACCGTTGACGTAAACTTCCCACGTTTGGTCAGCTTATTGGATTGCGGGTTTCTCAGAGATGGTGCATTCCGTGATGAACTCGGCGAGGGCCTGCCCTTTGATGGCCGTCATTAGCTGGTAGCCAATGTCATACTGACTGAGCTCGATCGACCACTTGACTAGTTGCCCCGAGCCCTCGGATTTATAGAGCACCGCCTTCAGGGGTTGATCCGTGAGTACCTGGACCGAATGTGCCTGAAAATATGGACGGAGCTTTCGCGCGGCCATGACCAAGGCGTATGCTACCTTCTCCATTCTGGAATATCCGGTCTCGGTGTTGAGCAGAACCTTGCTTACATAGTACAGGGGCTTTTGGACCCCTTCCTCTTCTCGGACGAGGACGGCGCTAAGCACATTCTCCGAAGCCGAGAGGTAGAGCCAGAGTGGCTCGCCCGGGTCGGGCTTGCTGAGGAGAAGAGGGTTGGTGAGATACTCTTTTAACTGGGCGAAGGCCTCCTGTTGCTGAGTACCCCATTCGAACCCTCCGGTTCCACGCAGCGCTTTAAAGAACGGAAGGGACTTCTCTCCAGACTTGGAAAGGAAACGACCGATGGCCACCAGTCTCCCCGTTAGCCTCTGGACTTCTTTGGTGTTCCTGGGAGGGGCCATGTTTATTATGGCCTGGATTTTTTTGGGGTTCGCCTCGATACCGCGCTGGCTGACGATGAAACCGAGGAACTTTTCCGAGGAGACACCAAATGCACACTTCGCCGGATTGAGCCTCATGTTGTGGGTTCGGAGTACCCCGAAGGCCTCTTCCAGGTCGGCGACGTGATTCTGACCCTGTTGGCTTTTGACGAGCATGTCGTCGACGTATACCTCCATGTTACGCCCGATTTGATCTTTGAAGACTCGGTTAACGAGCCTCTGGTAAGTAGCACCGGCGTTCTTTAGCCCGAAGGGCATAACCCGGTAGCAGTAAAGTCCTCTGTCTGTGACGAAGGACATCTTGGTGATGTCGGGAGGAAATATTCGGATCTGGTTGTAGCCTGAGAAGGCATCCATGAAGGATAAGAGCTCGTGACCTGATGTGGCATCGATAAGAGCATCGATGCTGGGGCAGGGGAACGGATCCTTGGGGCATGCCTTGTTGAGGTCGGTGAAATCTATGCAGATCCTCCAGCTCCCGCTTGCCTTCTTGACCATGACGATGTTCACTAGCCACTCAGGGTAGCTGACCTCTTGTACGAAACTCGCAGACAAGAGCTTGTCTACTTCCGCGTTCACCGCCTGCTGTCGCTCGGGAGAAAACTTATGCCGCTTTTGGACAACTGGCTTCAACCCGGGGATCACGCTGAGTTTGTGCATGATGAGATCCTCAGAGATACCGGGCATGTCAGAGGGCTTCCAGGCAAAGAGATCGACATTGCGGCGAATGCAGGCGATCAGAGCGGTCTTGAGCTTGGGCGCGAGGGAGCAGCTCACTCGAAAGTGCTTCAATGCGTCCCCTGTCTCGAATGAGACATCCTCCAGCTCGTCTGCCGGCTCTGGTTCTGGCTGGGTACTCTCGGGCTCTAGTTCGAGGGCATCGAGGGGAAATACACCGCTCCCGATGGCCGTCATGTAGTACGAGCGTGTTGCTTCTTGATTTCCTCAGACAACGCCGACACCAGTGTTGGTAGGAAACTTCATCTTCCGGTGGTAGGCCAAGGGAACTGCCTGGAGCGAGCAGAGCCCGGGGCAGTCGAGTATGGCATTGTAGGCTGCCTTGACATTCACAACCATGAAGTCCATGGACTCGGTTCTTCTGTTCGGGGTCATACCCGCCGTGACGTCTAGGGTGACGATCCCCTCTATTATCACTGGGATGCCAGAAAATCCGTGCAAGGTATATCCGGCTGGCTTTAGCTTCTCACGGGAGAGCTTCAAGTTCTCGAATGCTTCCAGGAACAAGATGTTGACTGAGCTCCCATTGTCTACGAGGATTTGTCGGGCCTCGAAGTTTACCATGCAGAGGCTGATGACGAGTGCATCACAATGAGGGAGCCGAACTCCCTCCAGATCCTCCCCTGAGAAGGAGACAGGAAGTTGCTGGACCTGGAGGGAGAAAGGGCCCTGGACGGTGTTGACATCTCGGACGAATGCCTTGCGGGAAGTGTTGGATTCCCCTTCCATGGACCCTCCGTGGACGCAATGCAGGATTGCCTGACCCTCGGGCTCCTCGGGCTCCGGATCCCGCTCGGGGCGCTGTCGGGGTGCTCGAGGAGGAGGGGAATCCCTCCTGTTTTTGGTATCCCTCTGTTCCCGGGCGCCTTCTCTTTTGAATTCCCAGAGGTACCCTCGTTGGATGAGGGCCTCAATTTCGTCCTTCAGGGCACGACAATGATCTGTGTCATGCCCGTTGTCCCGGTGGAAGCGGTAGGAGAACCGATGATCCCTCTTCTTGCTGGTGTTGTTGGACGGTCGAGGAGGGAACTACACAAGGTTGCTGTCTTCAATCGCTAAGAGGATTGTCGACACGTTCTGCGTCAGCGGAGTGTACCTCTCGAAGCGGGGGACCGGCAGAACCTTCTTCGTGGCGCCCCCGTCTCTCGGAGCTTTCTTCGCTGGCTCGACCTCGTCGGCCTTGCGCTTCCCCTTCCCGGGAACTTCTTTCAAGTCCTCTGGATTCAGGGCCTCTTCGGCCCAGATGTACTTTTCGACCCTATTGAGGAGGTCGGGGAAGTCTATCGGGGGCCTCTTCGCCAGGGAGGCCTTCAGCTGTCCGTGATTGACGTTGTGTCGAAACGTTGCCGAGGTGACCCATGGGTCAAGGGAGGAGACCGATCTCGCCTCAGTGGTGAATCTTCGGATGAACACCCGGAGTGACTCTCCTTCCTTCTGCCGGAGGCCAAGTAGGGACGCACTTGTCCTTTCGACCTTTCATCTTGTCACAAAGTGGGCAAGGAAGTTGCCCTCCAATTGGTTGAAGGAATGGATGGAGCTGGGGGTGAGCTTCGAGAACCACTCCCGAGCCGGACCTTGGAGGGTGGCAGGGAAGGCGCGGCACAGGAGGGGATCCGATGCGCTGTGAATCATCATGAGGGTTTTGAAGCCCTCCATGTGATCAGCAGGATCGCCCTCCCCGTCGTAAGTTTCGAATTGAGGTGGGCGGAAGTTCCGGGGTATTTCCGCCTGCAAGATGGCAGTGGAAAAAGGAGGTCGGATGGGCCTGTATCCTTGAGCCGGCCTCGGTCCGCCGTCCCCAAAGTGATCGAGGCGGTCCTCCATTTCCTGGAGGCGCTTCAAGAGGTCGTCGTCATACTCCGGCTGGATGGTCGGGACGCGGGACACGCTGGCCTCGGTGTCCAAGCAGGAGTGAGAGCGGTGGACGCTGCCATTGACGGGGGGTCCACGGATGGCCTCCATGATCTCTTTCCGGAAGTCTTGAAACTCCTGGTGGGTGACTGGGGCTCGCTCGGCTTAGTTTTGCTGAGCCGGTGGGCGCCGGCCGACGCGGCTGAGTGCAGGCCCTCGCCCTTGGGAAGGAGGTTTGGGATGGTTCGGGGTCGAGTTAGAAGCGGCCCCTCCCCTAGACCAGCTGGCCTGTCGGTTCTGGATCACCTCCCATAGGTCGGGCTGGACCGGTCGCGAGGCACCCGGTTGGAGTCTGTGACTGACCCCCGGGTTGTTGGATGCCTGGGCGTCGGCGCTGATGCCCTGTGGAGGCACGTCCTGCCGACGTGCCGAGGTAACAGCTCTCGTGGCTTTGGGCGCCATGTGAGCTCGGGTTGACGGGGTATCGTTAACAGCTGAGCTTGGGCCGGCGTCTGCAATAGAGGTTTCCCACAGACGGCACCAACCTGATGCGGTTTGTTTTTGGGAAGCATGTGGATGCACCAGGTGTGAGTTCTTACTCGATTTGTATTGGTGGAGGAAGCTCCGATGCAGCCGACCCTCAGCCGGGCGAACGGTACAGAAGTAGGCGGGAGTGAGGTGGAGGCAGGATGCTCGGCTCGGATCGGGAGGCTCAGATCCGGGGTCTCGTGTACCTGTAAACGGTTTAGGAACACCGGGTGGTCCCGGTGGCAGACCCTCCGACGATCTAGTCAGCTACTGAGAGAGAGTAACAGTAACTAGGGTTTGAGTGGGAAAAGTTTGATTACCTGGATCAAGGGGGGGTAGGGGTCTGGTATTTATAGGAGAGCCCAACCGGGTCTGGACCCGTTTGGGGCCGGGTCTGGACCCGGTTGCCCGTGGAATTGAAGCGGTGGAAACCCGGGTGGTATAGGGCTGACGTGGCAGAGACTCGGACAGTTTTTCGATGCTGGCATGGCGGATCTGGATGATCTGGAGGTGCGCGTATTCTGAGGGGATCCTGTGGCCCAGGAGGGGCCACATCATCTGACCCATATCAGAAATCAATATATGTATAGTATTTCTCAAAAAAAAAAACTACCCTATGAAGATCACGTGAAGGGAAACGTTTATCTTTCATAGCACCTAGTACCTGCCTACACTTTTTTTTTGGGTGAAACGGATAGAGTCTAACGACTCCAGCCAGACAATCAATAAATAAAACGTAACATTAAAAAATGGGTTTTACTAGAAGTAAAACAGGAAAGCAGAGAAAATGCCAAAATAACGGAGGAAATTCAGATCTCCAAGCTAGCTGCGAGGGACTAAAAAAATTAATTCGAAATACAACAGGGATACAGAAAGAGGCATCAGAGGATATTGAAAAGGGAGCCAGCGACCGAAGCAGTCTACTGAGAGTGGATCTTCCGACATAGCCACCGCCCGGAGAGAGGACGCGAACCGAACACTCCCTTCGAGGCATCACACATGAACTCAAAAGGGGAGAGCCCACAAATGCCATCGATGGAGCCGCACAACCTCCCAATGGAGAAGACTCGCTGGACGCGATCGTCGCAGGAAAACAAAAGACATCGGCGACGAAAAAGTGGAAAAGAAACCACGCTAAAACGTTGCCTCTCCTCCATCCATACCGATTATACACTAGACATAGACAAGCTCAGACAGCGGCTATAAAATAAAAAAAGCCGCGCAGAAACGAGATAAAAATAGTCAGCAAACAAACCAGCTAACTAGCCACAAGAATCCATCGGAAGAACAGTATCGGATAGAAGATCAAAGCAACAATAAATACACAACTCAACATAGATATGGAAATCTATGGAAAGGCTAAACACCTCCATCTCCCATTAATACAGGCGAAAACCAAAACAACACAGTCGGAGACATCCACTATCAGGGCAGAGAAGGGGGGCGATAACATGACCAGGGCCCCTACGACATATCCCAGTCCATTACAAAAAATTAGAGGTAGTGACTTCACAAAATAACATCAGCCAAGACCCCTCCAAACATTAAAAAAAATACATAGAAGCATATAGCATCACCACCATCAGCAAAAGTGAGAAACTGCACTTGCAGTCAGGTTCAGGAGCAAAAAAGAGGGAAGAGGAATCAATAGCATCACAAATAGCCGAAGAAAATAGCGGAAGCAAAGAAATGAAAAAAAGCATCAGCCAATCCAAACACACTCCAACAAGAAGCAATAAAAGAACATTAAAATGCATTCAGGATTCTAAGACATTGGAATGCCTTTTCCAGTCTACAAAAGAAAAGTGATTCCTTAGCATCGAAATTGAATGTCGAGGACCATAGATCCAAAAGATATAAGAATTCCTCAATAATAGTGCGGGATGATGATGCAGAGTGACGAAAAATACTCTTATTTCTTTCCATCCACGTGATCCAAACGATAATTTGAAACGACAGATACCACGATATGTGGAACTTGACATTCGAAGGGAGCATAGACCAGCAAACGGATAAATTAGAAGGAATAGAGGGAACTTTCCAGGCAAAAGCGCTGATTTTCCAAAGAGGGCATGTGAATTCGCAAACAACAGAAAGATGTTCCACATCTTCTGACTCGTTAGAGCAAAGGGGACACAAATGGACCCACGCTAAGTTCCTTTTGTTGAGATTTTCGACGGTCAGCAACTTGTTGTTGAGAGCGAGCCAGGAAAGAATTTTCACTTCAAGAGGAGCACAGGATTTCCAAACGAGATCAGCGAAAGGAGAAAGAGTGCCCCTAAAGTTAAGAAAATGATAGAAAGATTTAACGGAGTAGATCCCAGACGAATTCCATCGCCAAAAGAAATCTTCTTTATCCCTCCAAACGAAGTTGTTAAGGGAAAAAGGAGATCGTTAAAATCAGTATCTAAGTGCATAGGAAGATTGCTTGAGAACGGGATCAACCATTGCCTTTGCGAGTTAGTAATGATGAAAGATTCAGCCACCGTAGCTAGTGGATTGGAAGCCAGACGGAAGAGCACAGGGAAGGCAGAGGCTAGTTTGATGTTACCAATCCAGAGATCAGTCCAGAACTTGGCTTTGGATCCATTGAAACAGGCATGGGATAATCAGCATTGGAAAGTCGCTGACGCTTTCCACACACCCTTCCAGAAATGGGAGGCGTTACGGTGGATAGGGGGGGGGGGGGGGGGGAGCTCCACCACTGATCCAAAGTAAAGCACCTAGCCTTGATACTAACGATCCAAGGTAGATCTTCAATTCTAATGAACCTCCAGAGCCATTTACCCAGGAGCGCTAAGTTTTGATGCCTAAGGTTTAACACCCCTAAACCTCCAGCTTCCTTGGAAGAACAAATAAGTTTCCAGTTACTCAAGTGCGAACCAGGCTTGTGAGTGGATGACCCAGACTAGAAGAAATTACTTCTAATATGGTCAATCCTCTTGATGACCCAAGATGGAACGTAATAGAAAGACATCATGTAAAGCGGGATAGAGGAAAGAACCGAATTGAGAAGGATCAATCTCCCTCCTCGGGATAGTAATTTCCTGGACCAAACAGATAATCTGGATTCAACCTTATCTATCATGGGAGACCAGTCGGATTTATGCAGTTTACCCCATCTCAGGGGATACCCAAATACGTGATAGGGAAAGATGCAATTGGACAGTTAAAGAAGTTGGAAATTTCGCTTTGGCGATTAGGAGAACCCCCCAACCAGAGAACTGAAGATTTTTGAAAATTGATAGTGAGCCCCGATGCTAATTCAAAACAATAAAGAAGGAGTTTAAGGTTCCGTAGGGAGTGGGAATTAGGTTTGGCGAATATGATAGTGTCATCGGCATATTGAAGGTTAAACACACCATGGAAACTCTGTGTATTGCCTAGACCTTCAATAACCTGGGCCTCCCAGGCATTGCGAAACAGTTTACTAAAAACATCTACCACCAGAGAGAATAATAGGGAAGACAGAGGGTCACCCTGACGAAGGCCACATTTAATTTTAAATTTGTTGCCTTCGGCACCATTAATAATGATAGAGGAGGTTCCAGCGAAAAGGCTGGACTTAATCCAAGCGATCCACTTGGGGCCAAAACCTCTATTGATAAGAATCTCGAATAGAAACTCCCAGCTAACATTATCGTACGCTTTTTGGAAGTCGAGCTTGAGAAGAATTCCTTCTGAGTTAGAATTGTGGCAATGGGAAATAATCTCTTAGGCTGACGCCACACTATCAAGAATAAAGCGGTCCTTGATGAAACCCGATTGAGCAGGATCGATGAGAAGGGAGATCACTTCGCCCAGTCTAGCGGAAAGAACTTTCATAATGATTTTTAACGTGGTGTTGATCAGACTAATAGGCCTAAAATTTGTCACCGAATTCGCTCCCATCATTTTAGGAATGAGAACAATGTGAGCATAATTGATGCGGTCAAAAGAGAAGGAGCCTTGGTGAAGCTCTGAAAACATACGGAAGAGATCATCTTTCAGCCACTGCCAGAACTTTTGGAAAAAGAAGGCGGGAAAATCGTTCGGTCCTGGAGCGGCCTCGCTTTTTAAAGCGAAAACCGCCGATTTAATTTCCTCTATGAAAAACGGGATCTCAAGGGACGAGAGGTCCTGAAACTGATCACCGTAAAGATGATTCCAATCGAGACTAATGGCTCGTTGTTTGGACGAGCCAATGAGATTTTTGTAGAAAGAAAGAAAAGAATGATGGATATCCTTATCGGAAGATAAGTCGACACCGTTGTCGATGATATGAAGATAGCGACACCATTGTCGATGATATGAAGATAGCGACACCATTGTCGATGATATGAAGATAGCGACACCTGCCTACACTTGTTATATAGAATATACTATCCTACAATCAAGACATATGAAGATAGCGCACATCTCAAAGCACCAACCAAAGTTAAAGTATAGGAAACCCTATAAACCCTGTCCCATAAAAACATTTATTCCCATCCCGCGTTCGAACCGCGTCTGGACGGGTACAATTACGGAACTACCCCCAACAAAAGATGTCATTATAAACAGCCTTCGAGGAGAAATGGTCGCACCTCCTCCAATCCTATAATATACTCTAATCAGATCCACTCCTCTCTCTCTCTCTCTCTTTATCCCCATCACTTTCTCTCTCTAGAACCATCTCTCAATCGGCCATGGCGGATCAGCTAACCGACGACCAGATCTCCGAGTTCAAGGAGGCCTTCAGCCTCTTCGACAAGGACGGCGATGGTGAGTTTCCTCTGTCCTCAAATTCCGTCTTCTGATCATTCAATTTGATCTTGTTTTCTGAACTGGTAGTTCGATCGGATCCGTTGTTGATTTTAGGGTTTCCGTACGTTTCTTGATTCCGATATGTGGTTTAGATCCGTTTGATCTGCCACGTTGTTCCTCTTAAATGTTTAGCACGTGCGTAGAACGTGTATTTTTATATATTTTTTCCTTTGGCTTGTCAAGTATTTCGTGTGGACTGGTGGTTCGTATGTGTAGGAAAAAAGTCATTGTTGCTTGGTCAAAAGGATAAAAACCGGCCCCTTTGTTCTAAGAGTAATGTTACACCCACACCCCAAGTACGTATGCTGACAAATAAACACACCCAGGCCTGATCAGCACTGCAACATCATCAAATCACTGAAAATCTAACTGACTCCTCAACCAAATCATACCCCAATTAATCTCTAATTGATTTTATTTTAGATTTAATTACTTGGGGATTAATTTTGACCTAACAATTTCATCAATTTTTAGGGTCTTAAGTTGGAATTAATTTCGTTCATTCTAATGATGTGGCAGTGCTGGTGTTGCTACTGGTTAGGACTGCCACATATTTCATAGCGTACAAGAGGGTGTGTGTGTGGGTGTAGCATTATTGTTGTTCTAATGAACATTTCTTTCAAGTTGAGTAATCTTTAAATAGGAATAGGGTAGGGCTTTAAATCGGACCGGACAGGATTGGATAGCTATATGTTCAAGTTCGGACCGAAATTCTACTCGGATGGGCTTATGTCCGGCTAGGTCTAGATCGGACAAAATTTTCGTAGTCCAGACTCAGTTCGGTAAAGCATCGGACCGCAATAATATTCGGACGGACTTATGTCCGGTTCGAGTTCGGTAAAGAATCGGACCGAATAATTTGTTCAGGATCGGTTCGTATAACAGTTCGGACGGTCCACGGTCGGACCATTTCTCGAACCGGACTCAGGATGGACGACGGACCGTCATGTTCATTTTACACCCCTAGGAATAGGTCAAATGATTTCTTAGAAGTTACTGATGAAGCACATGACACATGACATGTTCTTAAGTTTAAAACGGGTTTTTTGCTCTCCAAAAGCAATACTAAACCCTAAATGGGATCCCACTGTATCAATGAGAATGTGAAATTGGTATTCGATCTTCCCTTGATTTATCATTATATTGGTTAAGCATCTCAACAAATTATCTGATATCAGATTGATAGTTGGCGGGGCCGGCCCCAGTATGGAGGCAGGTAAGGTTGCCGCCTCGGGCTCCCGCGGAATTTGCAATTTTTGGGGCCCCCAATTTTGAACTTCCCTTGTAAAATATAGGCACGTATTTCGCGCGTAAAAAATATATATATGTTATTAGGGGCCCCATTTCGGAAGTTCGCCTAGGACCCCGGGGAACTCAGGGCTGGCCCTGATAGTTGGTGGTTGAAATTGGAAAAGGGTCTCATCATGCAGCTGGATCTATAGGAAACCCAAATCATGCATTTAAATGGAAACCCAAATCATGCAACTAACAGTAACAGTCAATGTAAAGGACAAAACAGCTGGGTGGACTGGTTGGAGGAATCTAGATAGCCTTATGTTTATTTCTTAGTCAGGCTTACCTAACCATACAACTAAACAACAATTAGGATTGTACCAAAAGAAGTGGGAGGGCTGTGCAAATAACAAGAGATCAAATACGATACCGATTCTTGAAGTTTTTAGGCATAACTGAACTTCTTATATTACTTTGTTGTTGTCCACTTCAACTGAAAGTTTGGCATCATGAACGTGGGCGAGCAATTGTTTTGCATCGTAACTTGAATTTTTTTCCCCCTTCTTTTGACATTACAAGTCAATTATCTACCAAAGCAAGTAGCAGCGAGCATTAGAATATTGCTTATTTCCCGACTGTAGACCATTAAACAATTTAATTACTATTATTAGTCATTACTTAACGAGAAATAGGGGGAGAGGAAACACTATTCATTCATGAGTAAGAGCTTGTTGTTTGCATGTGTTAAGAGTTGCATAAGTACATGTGCAGCAATCTTTAGAAACCTACACGAATTCATCCATTGCTAAGAGTGGAAGTTTGGGTAGTATTCTCAAGTAGCCTAGTGCACTGAATTTCTACACTCCAGATACATGCCATTTCTTGCATCTACTGTTTGGGACTATATTGCATTCAGCTGGGAATTTCACTGTGTTTGAGGGTAGTAGCATGTTCCAGATTTGTGTCTTTGTCCTATATGATAACATGACAAAATATACAACCATGATACTTTTACGAAATTGCATATGGACTGCTGCTGAAGAACTTTTAAGAATTTTCATGTGAACCAATGCATTGGTGTTTCTAAAGAGTTTCTATGTTGATTTACAAGGATAACAAATATATACACATATATTGTTATGTGGAGGGAAATTTATGATGATGCAAGTGCATGCTTATTGATGTGTTTCCCGATTGACTCTGCTTTATGGCTCACTGGATTGAGTTTAATTTACTTTACTAACTCCCTGTGACAAGTATGATATTTTTTTGTATATATGTTTTCTCCCTTTTATACTGTTTTCTCAGTCTATTAAAAATTTGGAGGGCTAATTATCTCAGGAGCATGGCATGCTTGTCTTGTCCATAGTTTCTGTGCTAGGATTTGAGATAAATTGTACAGGGTTGAATATCAGGGCAAACAGCCACATGTAAATTCTCAGGGAAAAATATGGAGCTTTGTGCTCCATAGTCCAACCTCATCTTCATGGAAAAAGGCTTTAAATATTAATGATGAAAACATAAAACCTAACCTATACTGTTAATTGTTCAACTGATGACGTTCATATGTATCTTTAATGGAAAAGGATGTAATCACAACTGCAGTTATTTTGCTCTTGAACATTTTCAGGTTGCATCACAACCAAAGAGCTGGGCACTGTGATGCGATCACTTGGCCAGAACCCTACAGAGGCTGAACTGCAGGACATGATCAACGAGGTGGATGCTGATGGCAACGGCACAATTGACTTTCCAGAGTTCCTCAACCTGATGGCGAGAAAGATGAAGGACACAGATTCCGAAGAGGAGCTGAAGGAAGCATTCAGGGTGTTCGACAAGGATCAGAATGGCTTCATCTCAGCTGCTGAGCTCCGTCATGTCATGACCAACCTCGGCGAGAAGCTGACTGATGAGGAGGTGGATGAGATGATTCGTGAAGCTGATGTTGATGGTGATGGCCAGATCAACTACGAGGAGTTTGTCAAAGTCATGATGGCCAAATGAGGAATTTACTATCAGAATCCCTCCCATAAATGAGAGGTCCCTATTTTTATAAGAAAGTCAGAAAGATTAGTAGTAATATTGTTTAAATTCCCTGTGCATTTAGGTAGCTTTATTTGGTTTAGCTTTAGGTTTGCGTCAGGGAGAACACAGACAATTGTATTGTGTGTGACTTGATGGTGGTTTGTGTGCTTCTATGTTTTTTGTGAATTTGTGCTTTTTATATGCTGCTCACCTTTATCTTCACGGTTTGCGATTGATCTTCATTGTTTAATTATCTTTTCTCGTTTTCTTTTTTATATCTAGCTAGAAGCAGACATTGAACTCTTTGAATATTATTGTGGTTATGATATTGTCATCTGTTTCTGCCTGTACAATTCATTCCTTATTCTTGCATTGGATGGTTTTTGTGTTGTTGAATCTGTTTATCTTAATAGGTTGGTGGCTAATATTATTTGGTCCACTCGCCATGTTTGTTTGTAAGTTTGTAACCTTTGTGTTTCCGGCTATTAGGGTCGCACGCAATTTTTGCTGCTAGCTGTTGGCAGAGTCTGTACTGTTGACATTAGTGTTAAGTTGTCAGTAATTCGGTCCATAATTGCAAACAAAGTTTGATGTGTTGCTGCTCTCTGAGGAACTTGCTGAAGAAATTCTTTTTAAAGAAAATTGGGAACCTCGTGCATATATATCATATAGATCAAGCAGTAACGGAAGGTGGAGATATGGACAAATATGTATAATCATCTCTACATATGTCTATGAACAATGGTAGTGTGTTTGTGACTCGTTGTGGTAGTTTGTTTACTTCGATGTTTTTGTGAATTTGTGATTCTGCTCAGTTTTATTTTGGAAGTTTAGGAAGGCATCTTGTTGTTGGTTGTATAACTTGTACTAGTATATCCCCTGTGCAAACTTGCACAGACTTTAAAAAAACATTTACTATGTAATGAAGATGGGAGTTTTTTTTTCATCTTCTTTGTGTGCATTCAAAGAATAATAAAAAAATTTCAGTGCAAGAACACTTAATTTTCTTTTGCGAAAACACTTAATATTTTTCATCTAGAAGAAAAAAAATAATATTTTCCAATTTCGAATTAGAATCTGGAGCAGACTCACATATATAAAACCTAAATCCACTACGACAGTCCTGTTAAAGACATTTTCATGATAATTTCATATCCCTTCGACAATTTCTGGACTATTTGTTATAGTGCAATAAAAGTTTAAAAGAATGATTGCCTTTAAATTAGACAATTTAATGAATGAGAACTTGTTTATTCAATCACAATTTCAGAACATATAAGGAAATCATGAATTTCCCTACAAATGACCCATCCCCAAAGCCAAATGCTCTTCCTAGGTAGATAACTTCAGCCTCTCAGCATCTCTGCTCCAGCATGAGCTAATGTTTTGGGAGTGCAAGAGAGGCTGAGCTGGTCATGGAGAATTTAACAATATTTCAGTGAGGACTAAACGAAGTCACCAACCACAAATTGATATCTATCAAGCTCATGTTTGGATTTTGATAAGTATTAGTATAATGCACGTGTGATGCACGCCTACAAAAAATAAAGTCATCAAATTAAACGAATTTCCCATAAGAAAAGATATAGTAAATCTTGTAAATCTTTTCTTATGGGCAATTCATTTAATTTGATGAGT
This sequence comes from Hemerocallis citrina, assembly GCA_017893485.1. NCBI lineage: Eukaryota > Viridiplantae > Streptophyta > Magnoliopsida > Asparagales > Asphodelaceae > Hemerocallis > Hemerocallis citrina. Next base: position 73,237,967 of record CM030361.1, on the reverse strand, counting down.
TTACATTTTGTAGGCATGCATCGCAGGAAGTGCAACATATAGCTATAACAATGAAACGCAAATAAAATACCCCATATAAGCTATTCAACACACCCAAAGAAGAGTAGCATGCCATTACACACTATCACACCATCCATTCACCCAATTAACAGTATAGTAACCCCCTGTAATCCATCATTGCTCTCACATAGACAAATACATACAAAAGCACAAAAGCCATAACCGAACGCATAAACTTGCATTCCATATGCAATTCAAATTTGCACCCATCCACACATACTGGCCTAGACTTGCAATTAAAGCAAACTGCAGGAGTTAACAGTTAAACTGGACATATTTTGTTTAAACAGGCACACAATACCAAGAAGCAAATTGCACTAAACGCTAAATGGGTGATAAACCATGTACAGAAAACAGGAAAGAAATGAAAAATACGAAATACGCCTCTTGTGGCTTGCTCCTTCATCTCTTCTTCAACAGTGCAAGCATTCAGAGCAGCAGACATATTCACTTCACAGCATACATCACTGCGTTGTTCATATTGGAAGTGATTAGTCCAATGCTTGGCCGAAGTAGGAGTCTCAACATCATCAAAGTCGTCAGCCTGGATTTCCGAGCTAGGGTGATTACCATAAGGGTGCTTCAATTGCTAGTTGTGAGATTGGTTGAATATCTGTGTTTTAAGAAAGCGCAAATAAGTTGGTTCTTTCTCAGAATTTTTTTCACATAGAATAAAGTGAGGTAGCCTGCATACTTTGGACTTGGACAGTGTTGTATAACTGTCCACTGTGCTCATGCAAGTTGTCAAAATTTTGGTATGCCTCATGGACCATCTCCTGCACATAATCCTGTTCACATAAAAATCTTAGCATCAAAACTATGCTAATAGCTAGAAATCAATACCTTTACTAACATTTTTCGAATGGGCCTTACCTTCTGAGCTTTGTTGAGTTGTTGCAGTGAAATTGTCACCCAATCAATTGCCATACTTGTGAGTTCACAGATATTGTTCACAAAGATAGTGAACTGGTTTTTGTGAAGTGCATAGACCCTTTCACCGACAACGCATGTCCTTGCATGCTCAACTGTTGCTTCGCACACTCTGTCTGTTCCTCCCAATATCTGTATACATACATACATACATAGAGTTAATTCAGAAATATTTGGAGGAATTGTTTCTTAATGTAAAATATTTAATCTTCAATTTTTTTTTACTAAAAAAAAATTGTAGTATTACAGATAGGAAGGGGTTTTGCCTATTTACATTTCGGAGTTGGAGAGGATTGGCAGCCCATAGCTTCAGGATATCGTGGACGGTATAAATGCCATAGAATGAGAGCCTAGAGTGGAATGTACCATCCTTGCCAATGTTCTTTAACCTCCAGACTTGGTCGGTGAGAACAGGTGGGAAGTGCTTCTTGTACACTGCAAGAATCAATTTAAATTTGTGGTTTCATTATAACTGTAGTATATAATATAGTAGATGTCCTTCTTTTTTTCAATTCTTTGCCTTGATGACATACTCAGTTTGATTTTCTGAGTTCAGTCTCAAAATGTTAAGCAAGTTTTATCAAATGGCATTAGTATGGCATTCTAAAATGCCTGATCAGAGAGTGGTGGTCTTATTTTACCACATTCCAAATTCACAGTTCCACATTGAGGACAATGATAAAATTTAGACATATTTTTCTCATGCATCAAGTTATTGAAAGGAATGATTCTTCCACACACCTCTGAGCAATAGATATAAGAAAAAAATAAATTTCAATCCTATATATGCGTTTATTTTTCACACAAATATGTCGATATATTCATTCTTAATCATCAGAGGCTATTGATTTATTTTGCACCTAATTTCCTGCTTAGAACAAATAATGTGATCATTGACTGTGTCAAAAAATAGGCTGGAAGTAATATACAAAGGAATGAATTCAGTTTTTGTAGAAACCATAAGGAATTCTTATGCTTTCATATATCCTTCAAGAGCCAAACAGAAAAAGCAAACTCAAGTCTCTGTATAAAGAAAAACTACATTTCAGTGATCATAACTGGCCAATATGGGCAATAAGTTATCGTACATTGAAAGATGGAGTGATATTGAACCCAAATTCTTTGTTCCTCCATTAACCACACATATATCTTGTTGTAGCATTAAACATATATTTTTGACATGAGATACAACTACAAATTTGTTTTCTATCCTGCAAAGAAATCAACAATATATAAAGTGAACACTCTGATTCTTTTTATAGAATGATTTTAGGAATACACCACAAAACTTCATGCTAATATGTAAACTTATACTAACTAATTGAAGCAAATAATTTTCCTCCTTCCATTCCACATTCTGCAATAAATAACTTAAATCCATCTTATAGCAGAATTGCAAATGGAAAAAAAACTTATACCTATTAAAGAGAAAATGTGAAAGGAGTTTTAAGTGTACTACAAAGGTCCCGTAACTCTTTCATTCCCTTTGTAAACTATCAAAATCAATTCTTGAGTAGAGGTAAGCCCTCACCCACTATATAGAAGAATCGCAAATGAAAATAAACCATCATGCATGCAATCAAAAGGTGTCCAAATCAAAATTATCGTAGCGAAAAGGCATGAAATCAAACTAACCTGCGTGGGAGACTGCGTTGGCAAGCAGCATATGGCGACGGTGAGGTTGATGGTCAGCTGCGATAGAGGAGAGCTCGGTAGAATTTGGGAGAGGAAGATTGAGCGGACGTGAGGGGATTTGCAGGTAGAGGAAGTGTTTTTTTTTCTATTCTTTTCTTTTGTCTTGTGTTAATTAAAATATACTAAAGCTCAAGTATAGTAGATGAATATGACAGCTTCTGCAAACACACATAAACACCAGCCAACTCGTAAGTTAATGAAGACTACAACTTCCACATAGTAAAATTCTGATTAAAAGAAGAACTAAATAAACCTTCACCATTATATTCACATAAGAAAAACTGTAAGAGGAGACAAAAACTACATCGATATTGAACACACAAACCTGCAAAAATACACCAAAAACCGAAGATAGAACATTATCAAAGAACACTAAAACAGGAGAATAGGCATTTTGCATAATCTTTGTAAGACCAAGGCAAAAGGAGCTCTTATCAGTACATATACCAGTTTTTTTTAGATCTGTAACTGAAAGATCCTATGATTGTCAAATACATTAGTGTAACATTCATATGTCATTTTAAAATCTTAGTCCTATTACAACCTTTTTAGAACCTTATTTTTGACAAATAATGACGTCCAGATGAGTTCAAGGTGTTATTTTGTGGGAATCAAAACTTACATTTGCAAATTATGATTTTTGTGTGTGTGTGTGTGGGGGGGGGGGGGGGGGGGGGGCACAAAATGGCCATGTTTATTTGCTCCTCCAAAAAACACAATGCCAACTTTTAGAACCCTGGGTGTAAGTCCTCAAAAATAAAGTCAAAGGGAGATATTTGTTTCTCATAACTTCAAGGGAAATCCATACTTTAAGCAAAATGACAATACCTTTAGTGTGGTATGGGGCAGGGAAGAACTGCAAATAGCAAAAGGTAGTATCTCAGGACCAAGACCTCAAAACAACCTGCAAAAATACACCAACAACAACCAAGGAAACATCATCCGAGAGGAAAGAAAGAAGGCCACAAATCATATAGATATGAAACAATATTTAGGAATACCCTTTGACATGAAACAATGTTTATTATCTACACCATTAACCTAGTATACAAATAAAAAAATTGCAGAATTTCTCTATATTTAACTAATTATCCACATATCCCCAACATTCAACAAAACATCATATTCTATTTGCTTACTACTTCAAAAATAAATTAAAAATATAATAAGAGAAACTTGTGCTAGCTTCACTTCTTACCATGAAAACATCTAGCTTCGCTTTTTACCAAGAAAATACCACCATTAACCTAATATACAAATCAAATAAATTGTAGAATGCCTCCATCTTCAACTAATTCTTGACCAATCCCCATCATTCAACAAAACATCATAGTCTATTTGCTTAGTGCTTCAAAAATCAAAACAAATGAAAGAAACTTGGGCTAGCTTTGCTTCTTACCAAGAAAACTTCTAGCTTTGATTCTTACCAAGAAAACAACGGTCGTCTCCAACTCCACCCAAAGCATAAAAGCTGTCTGCGCTTTCTCCACCGTCTTAGGCCTTCTCGTTAGGAATTTCGCAACGATTGCATCACACACCTCTTTCGCATACCTAAACATCACAAAATTTTAAAATGAATAGCAAAAAATTCTCCAAAATACAAAATGCAGATGCATCAAAATTTGTGCAAATCACCCTACCTTCTAGCATCCGAATATCCCGCCTTCAAGAACACATCAATGCATCCAACGCCTTCTCCTACACCGGCACATTCAAATCTGCCACCAATTTATGAAACAACAACTCTAAAATCATTAAAATTAACATCAAATCAAACACACAAAAATCGCAGATCGAGCCAATCAAGGTTCGAATCAAACAAATCAAGATCGTTACCAAAGTCTCCGAGCCTCAGATCCTTCAGATCTATGATAGAATTGCAGAGGGCGGTGAGATCAATTTATAGAGATCAGGATCGTTACACAGTCATTGATGTTCTAGTTCTGTCAACACATGTGCCCATACCACATCCAGGTTTCTTCCTATTGGTTAAATTCTTCATAAATTAAAGGTTAGTGAGACAATGTCAAGAATTGCTTTTAACAATGATGGATCAAAATCATATAAAATGAAGGTCATACATCTTCATCAAGTGTTCAACGCCTTTTTTGACAGTCGAAGGAAATTTTTCGGTATCTTCAACATCCTCCTGGCTCTCCATGTGCACCTTAATTTCTAATTTTTTTTTAAAAAAAATCAAATAAAGTGAAGAAAGGCGATTTTCACTTTTTCCTCATAAACTTTAAATAATACTATATTTGACAACTAAGTAAAAGGGTCAACAAATTTAAATTGAAGTTCACTATAATCACCTTTCATGGGAGAAGCCTTTGTTGCATGTTTAGACTCATCATTTGCAGCCTGAGATAAGATGAGACTATTAATACAACAGCATAATTTAAGAAAATATAGTTAGAACAGTGAATGCGACACTTAACAATTATTACAGACTGAGATATAATTATGGGTATTTACTGCCAATATACTACAAAACATATCCTTCAGTCTCCATATTTATATATCAATAGTAAAATTGTAAAAGCATGTTCAAAGCAGTACTCCATCATCTTATCCTAGTTTGTATGAGTTGTTCATTTAGAACAGTTTGTTTACCGATTATCAACTTCTAATAGACAAAACTACTTAACATCATCAAATTGATTCATACCTTAAGCTTGCCCAATTGTCCATTTATTCTCTCAATTTCCTTCTCAATTTATGCAACCTGAAATATGCAAAGTACTAAAAATGTTTAAATAGATATTGAAGACAATCTATGAGACATTTCTAGCTAGGTATATCCTAATCTGACTGTCAAAAGAAATAAATATGCTTTGTTTTATTTATCATATTCACTTAAACATAGTAATGGTATGCGTGTTTAATGCATTACTAATTGTTTACATAATGCAAATTTGTCTCAGTTCATGGTTTCCTTAGCCATGGATATGAATTTGATTACTGGTTGTTAATTTATGTACATTGTGGTCAAACCATTCAAGCCTGGATCTCTTGAAGGTGAAGACGGACCCATTGATGGGTACAAAAGAGAAGCTACCTGACTCAGCTGGATAATGCCCTTTCATCCTCTCAAACAATTCCTTCACAAATAAAACCTAAGAAACCGTAGATGCACAAATCGTACCCCAAATCGATCAATAGTGACTTACCTGTGTGCGTGGCGAGCGGCGTACGGCGATGGCGAGTTTAGCGGCTGGCTGCGAGAGAGGGGAGTTTCGATAAACCCTAGATTTAAAAAAATCGTAGCGAAAAGGCGTGAAATCAAACTAACCTGCGTGGGAGACTGCGTTGGCGAGCAGCATATGGCGACGGTGAGGTTGATGGTCAGCTGCGATAGAGGAGAGCTCGGTAGAATTTGGGAGAGGATGATTGCGCGGACGTGAGGGGATTTGGGGGTAGAGGAAGCGTTTTTTTTTTTTTTTTTTCTATTCTTTTCTTTTGTCTTGTGTTAATTAAAATATGTAGTTTGCACGTGTTAAGGTGAGTGTGAGTTCCTACTTTTGCTCTCCTTTTTCTATTTCAAAATAGAGAAAGAAGAGATGAGGTTGACCTATTAGCTTAAGATATATATATATAAAATATAAAATAAAATATGTTTTTTTTGTCTATTCTTTGTAATTTCTAGCTGGAAAGAAACTTGGAACAGGGATAGTTGAATTCGACCACTGTGATTAGAATATCGTGACTTGTTTATGCTACTTCATTTTCATTCCTCATTCTTGTGTTTTGAAGTAAATTGATTGTAATGTGAAGCCATTGTGATTAGAATATCGTAACTTGTTTATGCTACTTCATTTTCATTCCTCATTCTTGTGTTTTGAAGTGAATTGATTGTAATGTGAAGCCGGTGAATCGTTGATAAGCTGGAGGCAATAATTGTTTGCTTCACTAGTCTCACATTGTCAGTTCTTATGCCTGCCTTTTGTTTCCAGCTTCTTGATAGCTTCTAAAACTGCTTGCTTTATTTTGTATTTATCATTATAAGTTGTTAATTCATATTTTGGTGTGTCGATCGCAAACACTGATGCTTTGCTGCTTTCAGGGAAACATTCTGGTGAATGTTTATGCCTACTGCTTGACTGTTCATTCACTAATTTTTTTTCCAGGTAGGGAAACATCCAAATGAAGCAAACTAGCATCAATGAACAATATTTGGTTGATTTCTGGAAGCAACAAAACATACGGAAGGGTCATCAAGTCAAGGAATTTAACCTTCATATGTTTCCATCCCAGATTCTTCGAATTTCATCCAAGACTAAAATATTCCGAGTCAACAAACAAACCAACAGATCTGAGCTAAAACCAATGTCCTCACCATGATTAGTCGCAAGAGCCGGACTTGACTAACTAGCGCAACTCTTGTAGTAAATCTCCAAACCAGCAGGTTCATAAGCTAAGCAAAACAATCACTTGAGAATCCAGACAAGATATAACATCTCTATATCAATTTAACTCGAAAAGAATAAACCAACTGGCATGCAATGCTCATGCATACAACACTTTCATTTATAATACCAAACTCATCCTTTACCACATGCCATGCACAGTGCCAAAAAATCTATGTTTAAACATATGAACCCATTGCAGCCATAATTTTGCTTGTACAACAGCTACATAACATTTAAATCTTTGGATGTGTCCCCTTCTATCCGCAATTTTCTCTATTAACTCAAAGTGGGAAAAAACAACAGGAAGCGGGAAGTTCCCACATCATGTAAAACTGATAAATCCAGAAAAACAAAACCTTCGCAGAATAGAACTTGGTATTCTTTAATAGTAGTCCATTTTCTTCACAGATACACAGATTCAGGCAACTCGACTGTTAATAGTCTGGTACAAAGACCTGAGCTGAGTGTTCCATTTCTCGATGGCAGTATATTTCTTCGTGCCTTTTGACCTGCACAATTAATCAACCAAAAAAAATTTAAATGAGAAATCTTTTTCTAAAAGCTTCTTTAAATGAGAGCCATTGAAGAAGATGGCTGACCTGTCACCACGTTCCAGTAACCTGTTGACTTGATCAATGTGACCCTGGATTCGGTTATCCAGAATTAAGGAGACCAAGAGTTGCTCAACATCTTTCTCTGGCACATTTAGTTCCTAAAAATCAGTCAATTTCTTTATGAGTAACACATAAAGCATAAAGTCACTATATAGAAGAATAATGAAAAATCCTCAAAAATCCTTCAGAGGTTTAGGCAAAAAAGTGAAATGATAAAAGAGAGATTGCGCCCAACCAAAAAGACGCTCGAAAAACTTTCAGCATTCAGTTCAGCAATCTAATACAAAAGGCATGACCTTTTATAATTGAACTTGGCCCTAAGAAAACTATCGCTTTCCACCTCAACTTACCTAACACATACATAGAACTTAAATAACTTCAAATTAAAAACACACTAAAGTTTATTCTAACCTAATGCTACTTACCAACAGGCAACAAGCACAACAGGCAATAGTATTGAGTGGGGTGGGTAATTAAGTGGCAGCTCGAAACCAGGGATCCTGGTTCGAGCCAACGAGCCAAGACTTTTCCGTCAAAAAAAAAACCCTAAAGCTACTTTACTTGAATGGTCTCTAAATGGTATGGTGGCTCTAGAATCTCTCCATATCAAGGACACCGATCTTAGAGAGAAGTTTTAGACAAGAAATTATGATGTCCAACCTCATGCTAAGCTACTGATAACTTGATATTAGACTATGCAATCCAACTTATAATAATAAAACACAGCATTCGTAGGATGGGCACTTCTATCATGATTCATGAGGACTATGGCAAATTTTTTATTTTTTATTTTTTATTTTCTTTTTTGCAATTTCATCCTTCAATTAATGCGTATTTTCTATCAATCCCCTGAATAATATTATTTGCAATTTTGTCTCTTGATTTGAATAACTTAACCAATTTGTCATTCAATAATTTCTAGTTCTTGAGCAGCCAAAACCCCTAGGGAAGCAGTTTCCCAGGAGAAACAGAAGCACATCTGGCACAAAAAATGAAAACTAAGGACCAAGTCACAAATCCTTTGATTTGAGGGACAAAATGCAAATAACCATTAGTTGAGACACCTAATTCCCAGAAACCCTTTTATGAAAAAAGGAGGAACTGCACATCTTTGATTATGATTATGTAACTGACACTTATATTATTGGATGTCACTCGGGTTAAACTTATGCGCAATTGCGAGCTTATATGTTATAATAATTAGATAATACGGTCCTGTCCACATGTCCTACATCTGACAATTTTGCTGTGTCCCGTACCCGTATTGTTTTCATGTCTTGTACTTGTATCAGTATCAATGATTACAAGAACCCAACTCATACAACTGGTTTACGATCTAAATCAGACAATTTAAGGATTTGATTCTTCTGCAAATTAGAAGTCATGCCATCCGACAGCTTCGAAAAACAACAATGGTTGGAGCTTAACGCTCGGTGGTTGCTTATATTGTAAATGTAGTAAATCAAGTATAGCATAAGCCAGATATTAGTAATATTGTACTACAACTAGATTTGCCCGTGGGCACGTGCGTCTTCGGAACGATACAACACACGAAAAGCCCTGTAAACAGTAAAACAACAATTATGTAGCTCAAGTTTGAATAGTATGACAATAATTAGTTGTAAATAAAAGTCAATGTTTCTATGAGTATATGTTGAAAAATAATTATAAATGGATGTGTAAAATCCAACTTCGTAGAACTTTAAGGATGGAAAATGATGAAATTTAACTGTTGAAGATATATTTGCTATTTTCAATATAACATGTGCAATAAAAAAAAGCATAAAAATTCTGAAAATTCTACAAACCAGAAATCTTAAAATCTAAATTTCTAAGTAAATAAAGAATTGGAGAGAGAGGGAGACAGAGAGGAGAGAAATATGAAAAAATGAAGAGAGAAGAGAGAGATAATAATAAAGTAATGAGTTTTTTAGTTTTGGGGGGGAAATGTGTTTTGTGAGGATGGATTTGGGCCTTTATTTTTTGGGGGATTGAAGGTGAGCCACTTAATAGCTTTCTTTGTGTTTTATTATACAGAAATTTCTAAGTAAATAAAGAAAGAATGGGAGAGAGAGAGTGGAGAGAAATATGAAAAAATGAAGAGAGAAGAGAGAGATAGTAATAAAGTAATGAGTTTTTTAGTTTTGGGGGGAAAATTTTGGTTTTGGGGTTTGAAATTTTTTTTTTTTGGGGGGGGGGGGATGTGTTTTGTGAGGTTGGATCTGGGCCTTTGATTTTGGGGGATTGAAGGTGAGCCACTTGATAGCTTTCTTTGTGTTTTATTATATAGATGATCATATCTCAAGCAGAGGTTTCCAAAGGTTAACAAATGGGTGCAGATTCCCAAAAGCTTGCACCATGAGCATGGTTTTAAATCTCGGATTTCGAACTCGTCTCGGCAATGGGTGTTTCGTCTCGGATCGGAGTTATTGGAGGAGATCTCGAGAAAATATGATCATATCGGATGTTCATTTCCTATACTCAATAATAATTATGTTTCGTTACTAAATAAGATATTATGTCCTACATGCCATTTATCAAATAAAATACTATATAATGTAACAAATGACATGAATCAATTATGTTAAATATTCACAGAATTTAACAACAATATAAAAGAGAATGTAATATATTTAATATAACTAAATTGAATTTGCATTGATTAGAAAAAATGTATTAGTTAATAAATTTACTTGGCTTTGCAAGGTTCTATATTGAAAGACATGCAAAATGTCAAACAAATTTTTTATATATATTCATGATAACATTTGTGTCTATTTCGGTTAATATTTCGCTAATTTCGGCAATATTTCGACCGATATTTCGGCAATTTCGGCCGAAATCTACACATTTCGGTCCAAAACAATAGAGTATAAAATATGTGATTTCGTATCGGCAAGCTAGCCGAAATGAAATTTCGGCCGAAATTTCGGCCGTATCGGAGGAAATTTAAAACAGTGACCATGAGGACATATGAAAGGTTCATTTGGCTGCATGAAATAGGAACATTGAATTTACTGTATTTGATCACTTGTAATGAAGAATACCCTCTATTTGGAATAGCAATTCATGGATAATCAAATTTAATTTGAATCTTGCTTAACACAGTTCTCTAAGTGGTCATAACCAAATGAGCCATGCCCTGGGAGTAAAATAAGCCACTTCCATGAGTGAAGAAACCAAATGAAACATGATTGCAATTCCATGACCCAATTTTCCTTAATAATAAAATTCAGATGAGATAAATAAAACGAATCAACCAATGTAGTTATACAAAATCCAATCACATTCATAAAATAATAAGTGCAAAAGAATGACCTTATTTAGGGTTGAAGGAACCAAGTCAATTAGAGTTCATACAGTAAGTAAATCATTAAGTCATACCTTAGAAATGAAGGGGATTTGAATTCTAGTATATGGCTTAATGAGCTTGAGCAAAACTTGAGTTCTCACATTCTTCAACAAATCCTCAATATAGTTGCGGATGAAAGGATCATCCATGATTGTTCTTCTGTTACTCTGCCAACATTTCAAATAGGAAGTAGCACCATTTAACATATAAACATGCAAAAACACCTAAGAGGTGTCCAATTAAAAGCGCTAGAGGTTCAACCTTCAAAATCTTTTCAAACTCGATAATTTCATTTCGTTGATATGCAGCTATAAGATTTGTCATTGCTAAGATTTCAGGATCATTCTTGTACCTGCAATTAAAGTGCAGTTCATGTAAGAAAAGAATTGCAGACTCAATAAGATTACTAATAAATTAGATAAAGTAAATGTCAAGAATAAAATTTATTATATGACAACTTACGGCTTTGCTTCTTGCCCGTCAAATGGGTTCACTTCAGAATTCATCAACATATTGGCTAGAACCAAGTATCTGACAATAATATAAAAACTATTATGAGAAACTAAGAAAATGAGAGAAAGCAAGGAGATGAAGATAAAAAGACGGCTCTGAATTATTAATTACTTGAGGCATTGAATACGACGGTGATTGCCGGCTTCATCATAGTTTTTGAAAGCTTCAAAGAAATCTGTGGCAGCTTCTGCCCATTGCCGTTCTGCCATATGCATCTTTCCACCACATTCATGAATAATTCCCATGATTCTAGGATGTGGAATTGCTGATTTTATCGAAAGAGCTTTCTGGTACAATTGCTGCCATCAACAAACATGTCAAAACATTTAAGAAGCAATCTACAAACAGCATGCGAATAAATTTAAATTTCAATATATCAGATCATTAGCACGCTTTATCCTGCAAGTTAAATAAAAATTACCTTGTGTGCGTGTGTGTGCGCGTCAAAACACTTCAGAAGCAATGTAAATACAATTTGTGAATGAATTTAAACTCAACCTCAGACTATAGAACGAAATAGTACAAAAACATGTTTTATCTTGCAAATTAAATAAAAATCACCTTGTGTATGTGTCAAAACATTTCAAAAGCTATGTAGAAATAGTCTGCCAATGAATTTAAAATTCGATCTCAGATTAGAGAACGAAATTGGATAATAGCATGCTTTTTATCTTGCAAGTTGCATAAAATTTACCTTGTTTGTGTGCAAGGCATGCTTTATCTTGCAAGAAAAATAAAAATTACCTTGTGTGTGTTTGATATATTCCCAAAAAAGAGAAAAATGTTAAGATTAATAATATATAAATAGGAGACAGAAAGTGCATAGGTCTCATGAAGAGAGATAAGCGAGATAACAGAAAATTAAGGATTAAATATCTATTATGTGAAAATGCAAGAATCTATATTAACCATTTATGTAATTTAAAATCGACGTAATTTATTTGCTCCCTTGTCGTGTTTATTGATTTTCCCCTCATAGAATATTCATTTTTTTCGTTTTATGGGCACAGAAGGCAAATGACCAACTGGAATATTCCACGACTCATATAGTATATAGTTGTATAGATATACAACAAAGTACAATTGTAGAATTTGGGTAATCATCAAATTTAAGTAACTTAGCACAGTGTGTTGTTTATAATATCATGAGCAATAAGATAGATTTGCCTACCAAACATCCAGCCTCCCAAGATAACAATAAGCTCCTCTGCTGTCCATAGTTTTCTTGTCAAATCTTTCATAGACCTCCCATCTTAATCGATCCTATTTTGTTTTGGTGAAGTAAGAAACTTATGTCGAATCTTTTTGTAGATTATGTACTAACCAGGCCCATTTTAAGGTAGGAAGGCTTAATATGATGATGATGATGATGATGATGATGATGATGATGATAAATGATGATAATAATTAATAGGACCTGTACACATAAAAAATGATTTTGGTATGTTGCACTTTCACAAACTAGGAAATTAAATTGATACATGAATAGCTTGATTGAACGAGTACCAGTCTACACAATGTTTCTAACTAGTAACTATCTTACAAAATCCGATTTATTATATATCATACAACCCTACTAAACCTCAGCCTATAATGTAGCTTGTCTATAGATATAGATTGATCAGGTCCAAATCCTAGGGAGATGAATAAACATATCTTATAGAATAGACGCTACAGATTATCCAAAAATGACTGGCTGACTGCCTACTGAAGAAACTGCATTTTCAAAGTATACCAAGCTAAGGAATACTCCTAATAATGAGGACGGGAGGAGTGAACTCCCAACTTCAGAAATTTTGTGCCAATGTGTCCATTTCACAAGACCATAAACTTGTCCTTGCATGAAAGTTATAATAAGCACCCTTGTCAATCCCTAATCCATTCATACCTCAAGTCGAATTTTTAAAACCATGGAGATATCTAATTCAAGGCTATAAAAAGAATATGACTAATACATGGATATGCAGTAATATAAGCCAGATAGCTGATAAATGTGAACATATAGGGGAAGGTGGATTAGACACTGGGCACCATGGTGAAAAACATATATGTGTATATTTAAACAAATGAATGCAGCCACTTAAACATAAATATCATGACCAAAAATATTGTTTCCCTACTGTGAGTTATCTAACAAAATCCCAAAGGCGTAAACTACACTATGTATTTTTGCGACAGCAATGATAAGAATAATGCACAAGGGAACAATAAATTATAGCGTACAATGTTTACATAAAACAAAAAAAATGAACAATAGTCAAAGACTCAAAGTTACTGGTTTCATTATTGTTGTGTAGAAAACCCCATGCCAGCAATATGTAGGACAGTATGTCATGTGGAAACCAGCACCTTAAGAATTGACTAATCCTATAAGCAATATCTCTCTTAATTCCGTGGAGCTCACTACTAAAAGAACATGTAGGCCAATGTCTAATACATCAACCTTATTCAAAGTGAAAACTTGAAACAAACAGGTGATGCGAACCTGACTGAACTGAAAGTAATAGGTTACCAATGCTGATGCAAATAGAGGTTCTATTGCTAAAAGAGGAGAGGGGGGGGGGGGGGGGGGGGGGAATCCATGCGTTAGATCCATTAGATAATGTCTTCCAATATAATATATACACACAGTTATGCCTTACAAGTTGAGCAAAGTGTGATAAATACCCAGTTGGAAGGAACTGTCAATAAGAACTTGAGAGATGGCACTAACAGAGCATAGTCTCAAATAATTCAGCAAGGAAATAAATTGAAAGTAGCAATATTAATTGAGGATGAACTGGTATTGACGTGTAACCTTGCTACCTTGAGTTTTTTGTTATTTTTAGTTTCAGTATACATTTGGATCTCAATAGCATAGACTTCTAGAAGTTGTGTGCCCTTCTTCTGATCATCGCTGCCATCCTCTTTACAACAAGATTTGTGAAGTTGTTTCAATATCTGCAATGTAGCCATGAAACAGCTACAGTAACCTTAAAAAAATCAATATTGTTTTATTTTTAAAGAAAAATAAAACATTGAACCTTGCTCAGTCGTCCATATTCACCCATATCGAACCAAATCTTGCAAAGTTTAAGATTGGTCTTAAACCACAATCTCTGCACGTAATATGGACAGAATTTGAGAACATTAAATGCAAATTCAGACACACAGAGAGAGAGAGAGTGAGACACTCTAATGTAATCTGAAGAATCAAAATTTTCTTACCTCATTCTTGGCCTCTTCAAGAGCATCTAATGTAGTCTGATAGAACTCCTGTAGCAGACTGAAGTTTTGACTTGATGAACCAGAAACAAAATCCATAATGTTATTTATACATTTTTCACTGTAGTTACGTGTAACAGCTGATTTGATGTATGTCAGCATCTCCCTGTAGGAATCCATCATCTCTTTATACTTCCCAAGTCGGTAGTAAAGTTTGACAGTTTGCTTTAGAGCTTTGAATCCCCTTGTTAATTGGAAAGCAAAACACACAAAAATAAAAAGTTAAATACAATCAGTTAAAAACACAAAAATGAAAACAATCCTCACATTCACTACTTAATAAGAAATATAACGTAAATGCAAAAACCTAGCATAAAAACTAGGACTTGTTTGGATGTGGAGATGTTATAACTTTAACCTGATTGTGATCCATTTTTGAGTTGAGATACCTCAATTATCTCAACCCCGAAGTTGAGATGCATTGAGGTATCTAAACTCCACTAAAATCTTCATCTCTCTCCCTTTTCCTTCTTCCTCAGCTTTGTTTCCCCTTTCCAGACACATATGTCAAAGATAACTTTAGCTAAATTTTGACCAGAAATAAAGTTATGCAAACCATGGTTGGCACACCACTATATAGTATCTATGCTAATAAATTACCTGAACTGATCAAAACTATATATCCAGACAGACCCTCAATTATCATCATAGAACATATAATCATCTACTTATTAGACCAAATTGCAGATCATTAGACAAAAGGCATACAAAAAAATGTACTACAGGGGACACAAGATATTACATTAACATGAAATGTCAAGTTTTAATTTTCTCTGAAATGCAGGTTAGGAACACAATGGACAGATCTGGAAATCTAGGATATATTCAAAAATAGGTAGGTCTAAAAACAAGATGACTCTAGCAAAAATCTTGGTTCAAAAGGAGTGTAGGAACACTATAGAAGGCCATAACTTAGGGTGAAGTACAAGTTATTGCTGATGCAAGAAACCAGACTAATTTTACTGTTTAATGCAAAAAAGTTACAAAATATTAAATATTCTGACATAAACTAACAGAAAGTTGCTATTTCAGCAGTTCATTGGAATGCAAAAAAATAATTAAAAAATGAAACCCAGATAAGATACAAATTACTCTTTAGGTTTTCTACTTTTCATTCATCTGAACCATATCAATCCCCTAATTGGTTCAATTTGGTTCCAACTCCCAACAATAAATGCTAGTATATAAATTAGGTCACTCAACTTGTTCAATTAATTCAATATGTCGCTCCAGTTAAATAACACCCATTAATAGACTAAGTTTCGTTTGATTTAACATGATTTCTCTAAATCATAGGAGAAAACCCAAGTTTAATGATTATTTCATTTTTTAAACATGATTCTGTCAATTTCATATGAGCATTACTTCTTTAGAGGACATGTTTGGACCGACAAAACATCCATACCATGCCAGTACAACCACGAAGAAACACAACACACTTGCACATGAAAAATTCTAAATACTACTTTCAAACAGGAGACTGTAAAATACATGTCCCAGACACATGTTGGACACGACACAACTTACAAACATAAGTGTTCATACTTCATACATTTCAAAGATTTGGACTAACACAACCAAGTAAAGGACCTACTAGATACGAGCACTAAAAATATGAGAGACAAAGGTACGCAAAAAAGAATAACTCTTTTCTCAACTAATTCCGAACTAATTGGCGACAACAACAAACAAGGAAAAATCAGGAAAAAACATGGAGATGCTCACCATTCAGCTTTCTCAGACTCCATGCCAACTACTTCAGCAAAACCAGCAAGTGCTCCCTCTGGATCGGTTTCCACTAGGCCTGTATGCAACAAACATGCACGACTAAATTAACAATTACAATCTAATACCTCATGGTGGAAAATAATATCGCAAGACAAAAAATGCAGTAAAGAACACAAGTTAAGGCATGTTCAGAAACAATGTTACAATGACCAAAATTACTTTTTTTAAGTGGAGTAACAGGTTCACTAACTTTGGTTATCAATACCAAAATTTCTGACACCCAAAGTTATTTGAAGCAACTCCATGAAACTTTAGTCATCATAACTTAACTCCGTGCCCAAACACACCCATAACATCAAAGCCCACACACTTTTCAACCAAAACTAACAATGTATGATGCGAAAACCCTAAAATTTTAAAACTACAGAAAATAAATAAGAATTTCACCTTTCGAGTTGTAGTACTGGTTCTCGATGTCGACATCCTGCTCTTCCTGCTCCTCCTCCGAGTACTCAAACCCGTAATCCTCCATATCCACATCTAACAATCACATTAATTTCAATCAAGATCAGTTAACCAGTCTCTTACACTAATTATTACATTGCAAAAGATTTAGGTTTTTCTTACACTAATGGAAAATCGATCGAAACCCTAAAAAATTGCAAGAAAATCGAAAAGGAGAGGAAGATAGATAGATTACCTGAACCCATTGTTGAAGAAGCTTGGGATCGCGAAGATTCGGTTAGGGTTTTCGAAAGAGAAGAATGAAAGATGGGAGTTTTGAAGAGGAAGGAAGAGGCGAGCTCGAATAACTTGGTGGCCTTTTTTTGCCCCGAAATAGGCCACCTTTTGAAACTAATTCCCAATATAGGCCACTTTCGAAACTAATTTTCCAAATAAACCAACGTAGTACCAAACTGCGGCCTAAACATATATCATACTGATGCGGTTTGTTTTTGGTCGCAGTGTGGATGCACCAGGTGTGAGTTCGGACTCAATTCTAATGAGGGAAGAGTGCGGCACGGGACGACGAGCGGGAGGCTCGCTTCGGCGCTTGAGGATCGGCTCGGATGGTCTCGCCTCGAGTACCTGCAGACGGTCCTGAAACACCGGGGTTTATCCCGGCGGCGGACCCTCCGACGATCTAGTCAGTCTCTGTGAGAGAGTAGCAATAACTAGGAGAATTTAGGTGGCAAAGGATTGATTACCTAAAAAGGTGGATGAGGGTCTGGTATTTATAGGGAATTCCAACCGGGTTTAGATCCGCTTGGGGGCCGGGTCTGAACCCGAAAGCCCATGGGCCTGACGTGGCAGAAGGCCCAGGGGGTTTAGGGCTGACGTGGCAGTACCAAGAGTGGTATAGGGCTGACGTGGCAAAGCCCTTGGTGGTATTTGGAGCTGACATGGCTGATCATGGGGCTCTTGTGCCCCTGGGAGAATCTGATGGCCTAGGTTGTGCTAGGTCATCTTCATTCTTTACCAGGCTGGGCGGACGGCCCGTGGGGCTGTCGCGGATCGGAGGCCGAGGGCCATCGAGACTCGTCGGATACAAGGAGACCAGGTTTGTGGGGGTGAACTTGAGGCTCGGTGCCGACCCTGCAGTGGTCCGAGGCCGAGCCGATTTGTTGTTTTTCTTATTTTTGAGCGAGAGCTGTACTGGGCCCTGGTTGGGCCCCAGGTCATTTTTACCCTACCACACAAGCCCCCCACTCCTGCGGGGGTGCGGGAGTTAGCCATGGAGGAGTGTTTATGGTCGTGAAAATGGGATGGCGAATCGCTGGGCCTTCCTGAGAAGATTACTCTGGTGCTAGACCGAACCTCGTGTTGGTGAGGGATTATGGGTCGGCAAGGATGATGGCGAGCCGTAGTGTCTTCCTGAGAAGAGTACCCTGGTGCGAGACCGAACCTCGAGCTGGCGAGGGATTATGGGTCGGCAAGGGTGATGGCGAGCCTTTGTGTCTTCCTGAGAAGAGTACCCTGGTGCGAGACCGAACCTCGAGCTGGCGAGGGATTATGGGCCGGCAAGGGTGATGGCGAGCCGTTAAGTCTTCCGGAAAAGAGTACCCTGGTGCGAGACCGAACCTCGAGCTGGCGAGGGATTATGGGTCGGCAAGGGTGATGGCGAGCCTTTGTGTCTTTCTGAGAAGAGTACCCTGGTGCGAGACCGAACCTCGAGCTAGCGAGGGATTATGGGCCGGCAAGGGTGATGGCGAGCCGTTGCATCTTCCGGAGAAGAGTACCCTGGTGCGAGACCGCACCTCGCGCTGGCGAGGGATTATGGGTCGGCAAGGGTGATGGCGAGCCTTTGTGTCTTCCTGAGAAGAGTTCCCTGGTGCGAGACCGAACCTCGAGCTGGCGAGGGATTATGGGTCGGCAAGGGCGATGGCGCGTCGTTGTGTCTTCCTGAGAAGATTACCCTGGTGCTCGACCGAACCTCGAGCTGGCGAGGGATTATGGGTCGGCAAGGGCGATGGCGCATCGTTGTGTCTTCCTGAGAAGATTACCCTGGTGCTAGACCGAACCTCGAGCTGGCGAGAGATTATGGGTCGGCAAGGGCGATGGCGAGCCGTTGTGTCTTCCTGAGAAGATTACCCTGGTGCTAGACCGAACCTCAAGCTGGCGAGGGATTATGGGTCGGCAAGGGCGATGGCGCGCCGTTGTGTCTTCCTGAGAAGATTACCCTGGTGCTAGACCGAACCTCGAGCTAGCGAGGGATTATGGGTCGGCAAGGGCGATGGCGCGTCGTTGTGTCTTCCTGAGAAGATTACCCTGGTGCTAGACCGAACCTCGAGCTGGCGAGGGATTATGGGTCGGCAAGGGCGATGGCGAAACAGTAGGGAGATCCACAGTTCAGGGTGTGGGTTCGAGCTCCATACCGACCGGTCTGGGGCAATTATCTACCCCCTCGCCGGAGCGAACCAAGAAGAGGAAGAGGGCTCCGAGGAAGACAGGGTCGAGGACCGGTGGCTCGAGCCAGGTGCCTGTTTACCGCAATTTGATGACAGGGTCGCCCGTACAGCCGAAGCCTTTTCGTCAGTACTCCGACGATCTTTCTGACAAGGAGCTTTTCGGCGTCCAGCCGTCTTCGCCGAGTCGGAAGAGGGTGAAGATGGACGCGATTCCGACCGTCTTGGAGGGTGGAGACTTGGAGGTTTTGCAGCTGGCGTACCACATAGGGCCCGGCTACGAATTGATGCTGCCGAACTCTACTCTACGCCCAACCGACCCCCTGTCTGCTTGGTATTGCGTCTTTCCAGTGGACGCCTTCATCTCTGGACTGAGGCTGCCAGTCCACCCGTTTGTTCGGGATGTACTGAATTGGGCGTCCTTGGCGCCGATGCAGTATGGGCCGAATTCTTAGAAGCAGATCATCTGCTTTGTGTTGATGTGCGAGGAGCAGAAGGTACCCCTCCGGCTAAATGTGTTCCGAGCAATGTTGATGATCAGCTCGTCAGGGGAGTCCGAGGGTGTTTATTATATTTCGCCTCGGAGTAAGGGGAAGGTCGTCCACAGTCACCCGGACTCCATCAAGGATTGGAAGAAAAAATATCTGGTGATCCAGAGTGAGGAGCCCTGGGACATTCCCACTCGATGGAACCACTCCAAGCCGAGCTACAAAATGCCGAGGCCGAGGGACCTGACGGCCGAGGAGTGGGGATTTGTTGAGCGCCTCCGTCTGTCGCATAGTATCAATTGGACGAAGGTGACGGAGGGTCATCTGGCGAGCGTCGGACTGAGCCTGGCCGTTCTGTGTATGTAGTTGTTTCTTTTCTCTCGATCTTTTTGTACTTTCTTGCTCATTGTTCTTAATGGATTTTTTTGCAGATATGGACGAAGCATCGATTAAGGCAAAGAGGCTCGTCCTGAAGAAGACGAAGACCGAGGCGAAGGGGGACGCGATGCGGACGAGGGGGTCGTCCCAGGTGGTCTCCGAGGCCCCCTTCCGCCGAGGAGCAAGAGGACACGCTCGGAGACGGGCAAGGAGGTTGTGGTTGAGGGGGGCTCGGGTCAGGCTAAGGCTGCTAACCTTGATAAGGGGAAGGGTCCTCTGGTGGATCCAGAGGTAGAGGAGAGGCTGCGGCGACCGTGGGTGCCAAAGTGGTCGATCCGTGAAGGCGACTGCCTAACGCGAGGGTGTCAGGCCGTCGAGGTGGCGGATAAGCTCGCGACCCCCCGGGACCGCTCGGAGATAAAGGCCGAGACCCTGGATGAGGCGTACGTGCGCCTCGCGCAGGCTAATGTGCTGGTAAGTCTGCCGACCCCTCTTGCCTTGTGATTACTCCGTAGGGGAGGTTTTCTTAGTAATGTTTGGTTTCTGCAGGCGACCGTGCAGGGGGCCCACGTGAGAGGCCTTTACGAGGCGGCCTTGCAGAGGGAGCGGGACCGGGCTGACAAGGCCGTGCAGGAGATGAAAGAGATGAAGATAGAGCTCGAAGGCTCGCATAAGAGGGAGACGGAGATGAAGGCGGCCTTCGACAAGGAGAAGGAGGAATGGGCGAAGAAGACGGCGGCTCAAAAGAAGAAGTTCGCGAAGGAGAAGGATGAGTTGACAGAGGCGGGTCAGCTCCTGGTGATCAAGGCCCAGGACGAGTGCTATGCGAAGGCCCTCAGCCATGTGAGGCACTTCTACCCGACCGTCGACCTGTCCAACTTCGACTTCGACATGGAGATCGAGGGGACACCGAAGACCCCTAACGAAGAAGGGCCCGTTGGTGACCCGGCTGCCGACCCCCCTGTGAACCCGGCTGCCGACGCTGAGGTGGAAAAACAAGTTGTATAGTTTTGTCTTTCTTTTTCCATCTCTCGATTGCATTTGCCTTCCGCGGACTGGCCACCGCATTTTTTGTAAGAAGCAACTCAATTTATAAAAAAGGATTTTTGACTGGCCAAGTGTTTTGACCTCGGATATTTCCGAACCTTCTTGCTTATGTGTTTTGAGTGGGCTGGTGCTATTGTAGGTTGCGGCTCCCCTTACCGAGGTGGACCCCCGTCGTTCCGACGTGGCGTGGCTCCGGAGCAAAGTCGAGGCCCTGGAGGCCACGTTGGTTCGCTACTGAAAGGGGGCTCGTGACACTGATGCGGCCTTCAACTATTATCGGAACATGTCTGAAGCCCTGAGTGAGGAGGTGAGCCGGCTGAGGAGGGCGATGGTGGATCGTGACCTCGGGAGTGCCGGTCTTGGATATACCATGTCGAGTGCATCGATGCAGAGGCCCTCCTCTGAGAGGCTACTTCGTGATGTCATAGTAGAGAAGGAGATGGAGATACAGCGTTACAAGACAATGCTGGGTGTCTCGACATCTTCCTCGTTGGGTCGGCGAGCGGAGGGGGTTCCCTCTGCGCTGCTGCTGCTGGAGCGTATGCGACCAGTTGATGCCCAGAGCTCCGTGGCTGGTGTGTCGACCGTGGCTGAGCCTAAGGATCCCCATGACGAGGAGAGGGCTCCCAGTCGTTCGGTCGGAGTGGTCCCGCCCTTCGTTGTACCCGAGGGGCCCTAAGATAGCGGCTTTCTTCCGTTTGAGATGAGTGTAGTGGTCCTGTAACGGTCTTTATTTATTTTTTCTGAATAAAATAAAGAAGTATGAATAAAGAATTCTTTTCACTCTTTGCCTTGGTCAATAGTGTAGTGAATGACGGCGGAGGTGAGGTTCGGCCCCATCGATCCGTGAGGGATCGGCACGGGGTGTTGTGAAGACTCCCTGGCATGAAGCCGTGTCGGACCTACCGAGACGTTGGGGACGATACCGGAGTGAAGACTCGGGTGCCGATCCCATTGTCCGGCGTTAGGTCGGAACCGCCGAGGCGTTTGGAGTTTGCCAAAAAGAGATTTCTTTCATACATGATAGGGAGGGTCGCCAAGACGACCCTTTACACATAGAAGCTTACAAAAGATTTTATTTACATTAGCCAAGCTAGAACCTAGGTTCGCTCTTCCAGGAACTTCATTAGGTACTCGGCGTTCCAGGGTCGGCTGATGAGCCGGCCGTCCATATCTGCCAGTCGGTATGTACCAGGGCGTACAGCCTCGACTACACGGTATGGGCCTTCCCAGTTGGGAGCCAATTTCCTCTTCTTGGTTGGATCAGAGACGGATAGTTTTCGTAACACGAGGTCCCCCGCCATGATGTTTGTGGGGCGGACCTTCTTGTTGTAAAACTTCTCGATCCGTTGTTGGTAGATGCTTCTCCGGATTGAAGACTTCTCTCGGACCTCGGCGATGAGGTCCAGGTTGGCCCTTAGGCCGGACGAATTGTTAGCTTCATCGAAGGTTATGATCCGGGGAGAAGGCAGGCCGACCTCGACGGGGATAACTGCCTCCGACCCGTAGGTCAAGCTGAACGGCGTCTCTCCCGTGGGGATCCTCTTGGTGGTTCGGTGCGCCCATAGCACGCTAGGCAATTCTTCGACCCACAGCCCTTTGGGGGAACTGTCGAGGTGCTTTTTGAGGCCATCGAGGATTTGCATGTTCGCGTTCTCCGCTTGGCCGTTGGACTGAGGGTGGCAAATAGCGGAGAAACGTTGCTGGATGCCGATGTCTGCGCAGAAAGTTTGGAAGTTCTGACCTTGGAATTGAGTTCCGTTGTCCGTGACGAGGATTCAAGGGATCCCGAACCGGCAAATGATGTTCTTCCAAAAGAATTGTTGTACTTGGCGCTCGGTGATGCTTGACAGAGGCTCGGCTTCGAGCCACTTGGTGAAGTAGTCGATGGCGACTATCAAGAATTTCTTTTGTCCTACCGCTGGGGGGAAGGGGCCCACAAGGTCCATGCCCCACATGACGAACGGCGTAGGACTAGCCAGGGATCGGAGGTTGGCTTGAGGAAGCCTCTTGATAGGGGAGAACCTTTGGCATGGGCCGCACCTCTTGACTAAGTCTTGCGAGTCTTGGAGCATGGTCGGCCAATAGTACCCCTGATTCAGGGCCTTTCGAGCAAGTGTCCTGCTCCCCATGTGGCATCCGCCGATCCCCTCATGAAGATCTTTCAGCGCGCAGCTGGCTTCTTCGCTGGTGAGACAGCGGAGGTACGGCTTGCCGTCGGCCAAGGTGTATGAGCGTTTGAAGAGAATGTCATCAATCATGACGAAACCTTTCAGCTCGGACCCTGACTCGTCTAGCTTCGGCTCGATCTTCAGGAAGCTCGGCACTGACTAAGAATCTCCGGATGGGAGTGGTCCAGTCGTCTGGACTGGCACCGTCTTGGACACACATTGCCTCCTGGTCTTGATCGTTGATACTTGGCTTTAGGAGGATTTCTATGAGCACCGTTTGGTCGAGACCCTCGAAGGAGGAAGAGGCGAGCTTTGACAACGCGTCTGCTTGAGCGTTCTGCTCCCTAGGGACTTGAATGACTGTGGAGTGGCAGAAGGACGCTAGGAGACGTCGGACCACTGCCAAATACCTCACCATGCGATCATCACGGGCTTCGTATTCTCCGGTGATCTGATTGACCACGAGCTGAGAATCGCTGAAGGCCCGATTTGCTTGGCTCCGGCTCGATGTGCTAGGGTCAATCCTGCGATCATGGCCTCGTATTCCGCCTCGTCGTTGGAGGCCGGAAAGTTGAGGCGGAGGGAGTATTGAAGTAAGAATTGGTCAGGGCCACGAAGGATGATGCCAGCCCCACTCCCCGTTTCGCATGATGATCCATCGACAAAGACCTCCCAGGTCGGATCCGAGGCCTCAGTACTGTGCTGCTCGGAGATGGTGCACTCGGTTATGAACTCGGCGAGGGCCTGCCCTTTGATGGCCGCCCTCGACTGATAGCTGATGTCGAACTGACTTAGCTCAATTGACCACTTGACTAAGCGGCCAAAATTTTCGGGCTTGTGGAGGACAGTCTTTAGTGGCTGGTCGGTCAGTACTTGGACGGAGTGGGCCTGGAAGTAGGGACGTAGCTTCCGGGCTGCCATGACTAAGGCATAGGCCACCTTCTCTATCTTTGCGTACCTCGTCTCGGCGGGGAGTAGGACTTTGCTCACATAATACAATGGTCTCTGAACCCCCTCCTCTTCTCGGACGAGGACGGCGCTAAGGGCGTTATCCGAGGCGGACAGGTAGAGCCATAGCGGTTCGCCTGGCTCGAGCTTGCTGAGGAGAGGCGGGTTGGCGAGGTACTGCTTCAGCTGTTCGAAGGCTTCTTGTTGATGGGTACCCCACTTGAAGCCCCCTTTTCCGCGCAAGGCCTTGAAGAAGGGGAGAGACTTTTCCCCTGACTTGGAGAGGAAACGGCCGATTGCAGCCAACCGGCCTGTAAGCCTCTGAACCTCCTTGACATTCTGAGGCGGGGACATGTCAATGATAGCTTGGATTTTCTCAGGGTTTGCCTCGATGCCGCGTTGGCTGACGATGAACCCCAAGAATTTCCCTGTGGAGACGCCGAAGGCGCATTTAGCCGGGTTGAGCCTCATGTTGTGATGCCGGAGGACACCGAAGGCTTCCTCGAGGTCGGCGATGTGGTCCGGCCCGGCCCGGCTCTTGACGAGCATGTCGTCGACATAGACTTCCACATTACGGCCGATCAGGTCTTTGAAGATTCTGTTGACGAGCCGTTGGTATGTGGCTCCGGCGTTTTTCAGCCCGAAGGGCATAACGCGGTAACCAAAGAGACCCTGGTCGGTGACGAACGAGGTCTTGGAGATGTCTGGTGGAAACATCCGGATCTGATTGTACCCTGAGAATGCGTCCATGAAGGACAGTAGCTCATGCCCCGAGGTTGTATCGATTAAGGCGTCGATGCGGGAGAGGGGGAAAGGGTCTTTCGGGCATGCCTTGTTGAGATCTGTGAAGTCGATACAGATCCGCCAGCCCCCTGTTGCCTTCTTCACCATGACGACATTAGCCAACCACTCGGGGTAGCTGACCTCCTGAATGAACCGAGCGGTTAAGAGTTTGTCGACTTCTGTCTTCACAATTTGCTGCCTCTCTGGGGCGACTTTGCGCCTCTTCTGGACGACCGGCTTAGAGTCAGGGATGACGCTCAGCCGATGCATAATCAAGTCTTCAGAGATTCCGGGCATGTCGAAGGGCTTCCAGGCGAAGAGATCAACGTTGCGACGGATGCAGGCGATTATGCCTGGCTTCAAGTCCTCGGGGAGCGATCGGCTCACCCGGAACCATTTCGATTCATCCTCGACGTCGAACAGGACCTCCTCCAGCTCGTCAACAGGCTCGGGAGTGGGGCCGTCCCTCTCGGGTTCGAGCTCAACGGCGTCGAGGGGGAATACACCCCCTCAGACGGCGGTCATGTAGCACGACCGCGCTGCTTCTTGGCTACCTCGGACGATGCCGACCCCTTGCATGGTGGGAAATTTAAGTTTCAGATGGTAAGCCGAAGGCACCGCTTGGAGGGAGCACAGTCCGGGTCGGCCGAGTATGGCGTTGTAAGCCGCCTTGACGTTGACCACCATGAAGTCCATGGACTCGGTCCTCTTGATAGGAGCCGATCCTGCGGTAACGTCGAGGGTAACAATCCCTTCTATCACGACAGGGACACCGGAGAACCCATGCAAGGTGTATCCGGCGGGCTTGAGTTTGCCTCTAGGTAACTTGAGATTCTCGAAGGCCTCGAGGAAAAGAATATTAACCGAGCTGCCGTTGTCGACGAGGATTCGGCGAACCTCACAATTGGCCATGTGGAGGCTAATGACGAGGGCGTCGCAATGGGGTAGGCGAACGCCTTCGAGGTCTTCTCCTGAGAAGGAGACTGACACCGGTTGTAACTTGGGCGAGGGGTTGTCTTGGACAGCATTCACCTCTCGGACGAAGGCTTTTCGGGAAGTATTTGATTCTCCCCCCATCGGGCCCCCGTGGACACAGTGCAAGATGAATGGCGTATCTGCGGCTCCCTTGGGTTCGGGATCCCGACCCTGGATGCGGTTCGGAGTAGGGTTCGGAGGCGAAGGCCTCCGGTTCCTAGCATCTCGCCGATCCCGTGGGCCTTCTCTGGTGAATTCTCGGAGGTACCCTCGTGAGATGAGTTCCTCAATTTCGTCTTTCAGGGCCCGACATTGGTCGGTTTCGTGCCCATGATCTCTGTGGAAACGGTAGTAGAAGCGCTGATCTCGCTTCTTGTTGTTACTTGGTCGGGGAGGTAGTCGGACAATGCCTTTGTCTTCGATTTCTAAGAGGATGGCGGACACGTTATGTGTCAAGGGAGTGTATCTTTCGAAGCGAGGGACCGGAGGTGCCCTCTTCGCGCCGACCCCTTCCTTTGCCGTTTTCTTGGCAGGTTCGGCCTCATCGACCCTGCGCTTGCCCTTCCCCACAACTTCTTTGCTGCCCTCTGGGTTAAGAGCTTCTTCAGCTCGTATATACTTCTCGACCCGGTTGAGAAGGTCAGGGAAGTCCAGAGGGGGCCTCTTTGCTAAGGAGACCTTGAGCTGGTTGTGCCGAACATTGTGTCGAAAAGCAGCCGAGGCGACCCCCGCGTCGAGGGCAGAGACGGATCTGGCCTCGGTTGTGAACCTCTTGACGAAGTTGCGGAGCGACTCCCCCTCCCTCTGGGTGAGGTCGAGCAGGGAAGCGCTCGTTCTCTCGGCCTTCCGGCTGGTGATGAAGTGGGCCAGGAAGCTGGCTTCCAGCTGGTCGAACGAGAAGATCGCACCAGGGGAGAGTTTGGAGAACCAATCCCTAGCCGGACCCCGGAGGGTGGCCGGGAAGGCTCGGCACAGCAGGGGATCCGAAGCGCTGTGAATCATCATGAGGGTTTTGAAGCCCTCCATGTGATCAGCTGGATCACCCTCGCCGTTGTATGTCTCGAACTGCGGAGGTCGGAAGTTCCGAGGGATCTCCGCTTCTATGATGTTGACAGAGAATGGAGGTCGAGAAGGTCCCCGACCTAGGGCTAGGTTGGGATTCCCGTCGCCGATGCGCTCGATGCGATTCTCCATCTCTAGGAGGCGTAGGAGCACCTCGTCTGCGCGTTCAGGAGGAGGGGTCGGCGCACGAGTGTGACTCCTTCCTTCGCTCATTTGAGGGGGTCGGCCATAGGTCGCGGACCTTGGCACTCCACGAAGGGCCTTCAAGATTTCATCTCTGAAGCTCCTGAACTCGCCCCTGGTGACCCCGCCATGGTCGGAAGGGTCGGGTCGGGGCATAGGAATTCGGCCGATGCGGCTGAGTGCCGACGGCCTCTCCCCTTGTGCAGGCCTGGAATGGTTCGGGGCCGAGTTGGAAGCGGTCCCTCCCCTAGCCTGGCTAGCCCTTCTGTTCAGAATGACCCGACGAAGGTCAGGTTCGGCGACGCGTGAAATGCTCCGTTAGGGTCCGGGGTTCGCCCCCGAATTATTGGATGCCTGCCCTCCGTCGAGGGCCCCCTCGGGAGGAGGCCCGTCTGGTTGGGCGGAACGGGCCGATCTTCGGGCTCGGGGAGCCATGGGAGATCGGGTCGAGGGAGAGCGTCGGTTGCGAGGCTCGGACTGTCTTCCGCACCGAATAAAGGGTTCCCACAGACGGTGCCAACCTGATGCGGTTTGTTTTTAGTCACAGTGTGGATGCACCAGGTGTGAGTTCGGACTCAATTTGTAATGAGGGAAGAGTGCGGCACGGGACGACGAGCGGGAGGCTCACTTCGGCGCTTGAGGATCGGCTCGGATGGTCTCGCCTCGAGTACCTGCAGACGGTCCTGAAACACCGGGGTTTATCCCGGCGGCGGACCCTCCGACGATCTAGTCAGTCTCTGTGAGAGAGTAGCAATAACTAGGAGAATTTAGGTGGCAAAGGATTGATTACCTGAAAAGGTGGGTGAGGGTCTGCTTTTTATAGGGAATTCCAACCGGGTTTGGATCCGCTTGGGGGCCGGGTCTGAACCCGAAAGCCCATGGGCCTGACGTGGCAGAAGGCCCAGGGGGTTTAGGGCTGACGTGGCAGTACCAAGAGTGGTATAGGGCTGACATGGCAAAGCCCTTGGTGGTATTTGGAGCTGACATGGCTGATCATGGGGCTCCTGTGCCCCTGGGAGAATCTGATGGCCTAGGTTGTGCTAGGTCATCTTCATTCTTTACCAGGCTGGGCGGACGGCCCGTGGGGCTGTCGCGGATCGGAGGCCGAGGGCCATCGAGACTCGTCGGATACGAGGAGACCAGGTTTGTGGGGGTGAACTTGAGGCTCGGTGCCGACCCTGCAGTGGTCCGAGGCCGAGCCGATTTGTTGTTTTTCTTATTTTTGAACGAGAGCTGTACTGGGCCCTGGTTGGGCCCCAGGTCATTTTTACCCTACCACACATACGTATTTGACTAATAGACTTGAAGACTTGAAAAAAATTGCCCATTTGAAAAAAGGAGGCCGAATGAGTATTATAAGTTTTAAGAACTCGTCCCCATTGACCATATAACTGATGTCACAGTTGGCTGGAGTATCGAGGTCGCACTACCCAACCACGGCCTCCTATTTTTCACATTTTACATTGGGACAATTTTATCCTGAGTCTCAGAGTCTAGTAGTCAAATATGTATAATATATGCTTGGGCTGCAGTTGTGAACTATGGCCTATATAGTATCGAGGCCGCAGTACCTTACTGCGGCATCCTATTTTTAACATTTTATATTTGGATGTTAAAATGTTTTTCCAAAATCTCCGAGTCTATTAGCCAAATATGTATGATATATACTTAGACCGTAGTTATGAACTGCGGCCTTGAAACTATAGATGTCACAGTTGAATACTGTGTTGGTTTAATTTGGAAATTACTTTTGAAAGTTGCCTATTTTGAGAATTAGTTTTAAAAATCGGCCTGTTTTGGAAAAAAATTAGGGGTGGGCATCATTCGGTATCCGACCTAATATGAACCATCCACCACCGATCCAAAGAAAATCGATTTTTTAGTTTTCTCATCCGTAACCAATCCGAGCTTTAATTGGATCGGTTTCCATCCAAGCCGATTAAGCTCGGTTTGAATTAAATTGGATGGTCGGTTTGGCTCCAACATCATTTACAATTTCGTTGAAATTTAAAAAATCAACTTCAATCAAACTTAAGAAACAACTTGTTATTTGTTGTTTAGAAATGAATTTAAAATGAAAATTTATAAAACCACAAGTTACTAATGAATTTTACACTAATTGTTTGAGATGATGACGTTTAAATGGGTGAGATACATTGCTTTTTCACCTGCATACTTCCGTAATCTTAGTTTATTCTCATAAAAGAAATATCAATAACCATATCTAATTAAATTTCAGGTAAAATAAAAAAGATTTAGAAAATAATTTATGCTTGGTTTGATTAAAACTACTAAATGTTACTTCAACTTCATTATTCTATTAAGCTGAGCCACACTGTAAATCAAGTATTTCTCAACAACATAACACAAATGATTATAGAGAATTAAAATATAGGTAGAACAATTGCTTGGTTTGTATTAGGAAAATTAAAGGAGACGTTTGTATCTCCAAGAAAATGAGAAATGACTGTTTGTATATTCAGGACATTAAAGGAGAACTAAATTTTTTATGGACTAATGCATAGAAGTACGACCGGTTAGGTATCATCGGTTATTTGAAAGCTCCATCCAACAACTGATCTGGTTCAGTTGATTATTGAAGATCAAGAACCGGACCAACCTAAACCCCTAATTGGTTGGGTTAAAAATCGGTCGGTTCGGATTGGATTGAATCGGTTTGATCGGTTTGGATAATAGTTGCCCATTAAAAAATAAACTTGGCGTTGGTGGTCTCTTTTTACTTAAAGACCCCTTTATTAGTTTTGAATTTGCGTAACAAACTCGAAATTATTACGGGGGTCGGGTTCGGGTCTACTTTATAAATAAACCAGTCAACCCAACCGAGAAGCCAAGAGCGGCTCGTAGCCATAAATTTTCATCCTTTTATTTTTCTAAAAAAAAAAAAAGAAAATTTCCAAAAAAAAATAATAATAAGTTTTGCTGCTTCTTATCTTAAGGACGAACGGGAAGAGAAGAGGGAGGGAAAAAATCTTGAGACTACTGAATAAGGGGGGGAATTTAAAAAGGTAATTTTAATTAATTTCTATTTTTGGGTTTTTATTATCTACTTTAATCTCATGGCGTATTATTCTAGCAGAAATTTTTGTGGGTATTGTGTTTATTTTTTTTAAAAAGTATTTAATTATAGTTAGGAGTGTTCGAGGTACTGGTTTGGTTGGAGAATCCACATTTGGTAAGATTAGATTTCTTTGTGTGATAGAATTGGGTTAAAATTACTTGTTCATATTTTTCTGTCTCTTTTGAATATGGAGCCTAGTTTATCTCTTGATTATTATTTGGGAATATGTTAATGAACATGTCAAGTATAATCAAGTAGATTTCTTGGTGTTTACAAACTTATTTAAGAAAAGTGAAGGGATGTCGCTGCTAAGGTGGAAGTATCAAACCAGAAGCTGGCGAAGTATTGTAGAAGCAGTGCTTTGCTGGAGAAGATGTGGGACTTCTGCTGTGCCATAGGTTCCGGACAGGGCCCTTGCCGTCATCCCGGTGTGTACTAGTTCACTGATGAGTAGGGGAATTTCTCGGGTAGAGAACACATAAAAAGGAGTAGCTAGAAGGGTAGTCCAGAGCCTGTTGTAGTACAACGAGAGATACATAAATACCATTAGATAATTAAATGAGCCAGGTAGAGGTTATGGTAGAGAAGCCATCCAAGGTTATTGCCGTAGTCAGAGGGGAGCTAGTGCTTCAAAACCAAAAGCTTGAATAATGAAAAATATACTATATCCTCTCAGTTTCTGCAACCCCCGTCCGTCTTCGTGTATCAAAAGATCATGAAGAGAAAATTGTGATGTATATACAAGGCATATTAGAGGAGTTATAGAAAGTTGATTAGTTAATAGGAAAGTCAAGGTAAAGGCAGCATATGCAAGGAAATTTTCTTCCTCGAAGCAGTGATGTAGATTACATGATAATGCCGGGTTGGATCTTGCCCTGGGGAGCGAAAGGTTATACCGTACTAAGCGAACAGCGGTTCTTCTATGTAGGCGCTGGGCTTCACTAAGGTAGCTGGCTTCGAGTAGTTATGGATTCCGTGATGGACCACGTTAAGCAGCCCTTAATTCTACTTGATGGCTGTTAAGGATTTATTTAGGCCTTAGTGTAGAGACTCATGGTTGTAAAAATAGTGTGCAGTTGTAAGTTGTAACCCGGTCCAACTTGACCTGAGGCGGGCTTATGACTGACAAACTCTGCTTGTTGAAGGCGAATAGGAGTGGACCTCTAAGATTTAGGGGAAACCTAAATTTCATTATGCA
Source organism: Hemerocallis citrina (assembly GCA_017893485.1). Taxonomy (NCBI): domain Eukaryota; kingdom Viridiplantae; phylum Streptophyta; class Magnoliopsida; order Asparagales; family Asphodelaceae; genus Hemerocallis; species Hemerocallis citrina. The sequence goes on along the minus strand of CM030361.1, from coordinate 73,206,184 downwards.
CGCACGTCGGAACTTTCAACCTATACCTTATCAATTAATTCATACGATTGTCTCCCTTAAGTGATGAAGGTTACCTTTTTCATTTTCTAATTTTGGTTTACTACTTAGGGAAGACTTCTTCCTCTGCATCAATTTTCAGTTCAAGTTGGCAAAGTAAGGTGGCAGCAAAAGGTCGACTGCTATGGCGATATCTATATCTACTTTAACCTCGCTCCCTTCCTTAAGAAAGCAACATTTGAGGTACCTTGGTTTGAGGCCAGCCATTCGTCTTAAAACATCAGTTGCATTGGTTGTTCGAAAGAGAAACCGATGCCATAGGCTGATTGTGCAAGCTGCTACTGAAGGCTCAGCAAAATCAAGCCAATCTGATGAAAAGATTCCTACTTGGGCTAGACCGGATTCCGATGAGCCTCCTCCCTGGGCTAGCGATGCAGGCAGTGGGACCTCTTCTCAATCGACCTTCGAGATTCCTTTTTATGCCTATTTACTGGCTTCAGCTGTGACAGCTATAGCAGCGGTATCTTTTTTTCCTTCTAATTCTTCTCCAGACATTACCTTTAAATCTGCAGATTAACTGAAACGCACCCATTTTACAGATTGGTTCAGTTTTCGAGTATGTGAATCAGAATCCAGTTTTTGGGGTTTTGAACTCCGACAGTGTGTTTTATGCACCATTACTAGGATTCTTTGCTTTCACAGGGATACCTACTTCTGTAAGTTTTTATTTATTCACCTATAAACATCAGTATACAGGTAATTTACTTTCGTTTTTTTTTTGGTGCTGTAGGCATTTCTGTGGTATAAATCAGTCCAAGTGGCAAACAAGGAAGCTGAGGAGCAGGATCGCAAAGATGGCTTTCTCTAGAAACAAGTTTAAATCAACTGTATTCTATGACATGTACGCATTCATCACCCTCTGTATGTACAATACAATTGGTTTTGTTCAATTGTATGATTTCTGCTTCCATTCATTATAACCACCCAATATGGTTCACATCAGCTCATCCTGAGCGATCTAACTAAAAGTCTTATGGGTAAATGTTTTGGGTGCTCTCTTGATGCGTTAGCTTCGGGTTATGATCAGGTGTATGTTAGGATTGTGACCTCAAATACACGTATGCACATAGTACTTAAAATTAGAGAAGAAAAGGAGGAGCTGGAGACAGAAAGAGAAGACAACAAGTAGAAGATGTGCAGTCTGAAGAGTTGCAGTCGACCGTCCCAAGCTGCTGAGAATTCTTCGAGTGTACAGGGTTCTACAGAGAAGAGGACGGTCGACCGTACAGTCGACCAGTCATGCTTCAGGAGTTGGCTTTACACGTTGCAGTCGACCGACCTGGGGTGCGGTTGATCGTTAGCGACACTATGTGTTATTTGAGCTGACGGAATTCAGGCTCAATAAGCTGGATTTGTGTTTATGTTTTAGGATTTATTTGGGGGTTGTATATATGGCTGTAGACACTAGGGTTTGTACAACTGATTAGAGAGAATTGGTAAGCCGTTATCATTATTCAACTTCAAAAGGGAATTGTGTCGAGTGTTTCAAAGATGAGAGAGAAATTGAGTGTAACACCCCGCAAAATTGAGTAACGACAATTTTGTCCTCGTGTGTTATGCACGTGTATTTCGTACTGTTACGAGTAATAGTCGTAACGTATTTTCCTACATTTCAATTATTTACACATTATCTGTCTTCTCAAAACTCATTTTATCATATTTTTGGCCAACTTAGATATTTATTTTAATTTTTACGTTTTTACGTACTGTTACTGCTAAATCTGGTGTGGGGGCAAACAGACAGTATTTGTGGATTCTTGGGAAACTTTGAATAGCAAACATGTAATCTGTTCCGCCGTGGTTTGATGCTGACTCCCGCCGTACACCTGCAAAAAGTGCGAGACACCGGGATTGTTCCCGGCGACGCACCCTCCGACGCTCAAGTCAGTAATTAGAAATGATTATGAAAGAGCGTAAAACTGGCAAAAGATTGATTACCTCTTAATGGAGATGGATGGGGGTATTTATAGGCGCCTTGGGGATCAAATTAGGAATGTAATTCCCGTGATCTGATAAGGAATATAATTCCCGTCATCAGATTAGAAATGTAATCTCTAATTCCCAGTGAAAGGATAGACGTGGATCAGAGCCGTTGATTAACATTAATCAGAGATCCTAATCCTATCCTGCTGGATCGGGTTTTCTGTGGGTTGAAACCCGCACCCGATTGGGGTGGATCCGTTCGTGGGTTTTGGATTTTTGGGGAAGAGATCCAGTACCCACTTCAGACCTATTGGTAGGTGAAATTATCATTTTACCCCTAACCTTGAAGATTCGTTCCTGCTTTGGACGGTTCTGATTTAACCGCATTTTTAGCCATATCACGAGCCCCCCACTCCCGAAGACTGAGCTTGATCAGCCTTTGAGGAGTAGTTTTACTGTTTTGATGGCTAGTGGAGTTGTATCGGAGTCCAAGTGCAAGGTTTTGAATCTTTGAAGGAGGGAGTGGTAATTTTTCAAGTTAGTTGCACTTTGAGTTGCTCCTGAGTTCTTCGGATCATGCGGTGTTTTCGTTTATCTTTGCGAAGTGTCAATTCATCGTTCGGGGGTCTTAAAAGATTGTTCTTGGCAATAATTATTTGTTTGGGGATTAGAAAATGTTTTCCCAACTTATAATTATTTTTCAGGAGTTCTTCCTTAACTTCCTGAATTTTTAATTGTTTTTTCGCAATTCTTTGGCAAATGGCTCGGTTGTTTTCCTTCGTTGTGCTGCCACATGCTTGTATCACATCACCGACCCCTTCGATCGCTCGCTGCCCAGGAGGCCGAAGTCCGTGGGTGGTTCGGCGCCTTCTTTCGAAGAGCGGAGGCACCTCGGCTAGGTTGTGAGTGCAGAGAGGGAGTTCGGCGAGGTCCGAGGTAGTTTTTTCCATGTAACATGGTCGGTGTCAAGAACGCCCGGCAACTGGTGTCGAGGTCCAACTTTCCATGTAACATGGTCAGTGTCAAGAACGCTCGACAGCTGGTGCCGAGATCCAATTTTTCCATGTAACATGGTCGGTGTCAAGAACGCACGGCAGCTGGTGCCGAGGTCCAACTTTCCATGTAACATGGTCGGTATCAAGAACACTCGGCAGCTGGTGCCGAGGTCCAACTTTTCATGTAACACGGTCGGTGTCAAGAACGCTCGGCAGCTGGTGCCGAGGTTCAATTTTTTCATGTAACATGGTCGGTGTCAAGAACGCTCGGCAGCGGGTGCCGAGGTCCAACTTTCCTTGTAACACGGTCGGAGTCAAGAACGCTCGGCAGCCGGTGTCGAGGTCCAACTTTTCTTGTAACATGGTCGGTGTCAAGAACGCCGCTCGGCAGCTGGTGCCGAGGTCCAACTTTCCATGTAACATGGTCGGTGTCAAGAACGCTCGGCAACTGGTGCCGAGGTCCAATTTTTCCATGTAACATGGTCGGTGTCAAGAACGCCCGACAACTGGTGCCAAGGTCCAACTTTCCATGTAATATGGTCGGTGTCAAGAACGCTCGGCAGCTGGTACCGAGGTCCAATTTTTCCATGTAACACGGTCGGTGTCAAGAATGCTCGGTAACTGGTGCCGAGGTCCAACTTACCATGTAACACGGTCGGTGTCAAGAACGCTCGGCAGCTGGTGCCGAGGTCCAACTTTCCATGTAATACGGTCGGTGTCAAGAACGTTCGGCAGCTGGTGCCGAGGTCCAATTTTTCCATGTAACACGGTCGGTGTCAAGAACGCTCGGCAGCTGGTGCCGAGGTACAACTTTCCATGTAACACGGTCGGTGTCAAGAACGCTCGGCAGCTGATGCTGAGGTCCAATTTTCCCATGTAACATGGTCGGTGTCAAGAACGCTCGGCAGCCGGTGCCAAGGTCCAACTTTCCTTATAACATGGTCGGTGTAAAGAACGCTCGACAGATGGTGCCGAAGTCCTTGACTTGTCGTTTTCTTGCGGAAAATGCCATGCGGAGTTGGTGGCTTCTGAACTTCTGACAGCTCTGACAGATGAGACGCCTATTAATGCAGTGACCTCTGGCCTTCTGTCAGATGGGACTGTAATTAATGCGATGTACGGCTTGGCATGGCAAACAAGGCGACCGTTTGGGTCGCTTTTGTCGTTTTGCATAGGTGGGCTGGCTGACTGGGCCCATTATCCTCGTTTTGCGCGCCTCGCTCTATAAAACCTCACCTCCCTCTCTCATTTTTCACTTCTCCTCACTTTTGCTCAGGCGATTATTTGTGCTAAGCGAGTGATTCCGATGTTCGCCGTTCGTATTCCGGTAAAGTTTCCGTCAACACACTTTTAAGGTAATTTATACTTAGTTCTTTTCCAAGTATAAATATGTCTCTTCCCTCTGTCTCCAGGTCGTCTTCTTCTTGGTCCGAGCCCTCCCTTGAAGTCGTCGAAGCCCGCACTCCAAGTCGCCCAGATAAGGGCAAGAAGGTGTTCGGCAGAGATTCAATCGTCGAAGAGCCGAAGCGTATGGGGGAGTTCGGCAGGTTGCCAGGGCAACTAACGGGACTTCACAGAGTTCGAGAGCTTCCGGAGGAGCACGCCGAGCGTATTGTTCATGGGAGGGGGAGGACTTTCGAGGAGAATGCTGCGAGGGAGACGGCCGAGGCGAATGAGACGGTGTCGATCCTTCGCGAAGAAGACTTGGGAGTGATCCGGGACTGTTTCCACATCCCGGAGGAGTACGAGCTTATGCTGCCGGGTCCCGGGGTTAAGGCAAACTCGCCGCTGCCAGTGACTATGTGTTGCTGGCCGGTTGATGCCTTTATCGCCGGGGCTCGGCTACCTCTCCATCCGTTCGCAATCCTCGTTCTGAGGTGGTTTGGGGTCAGCCCCATCCAACTTATGCCGAACGCATGGAGAGTCATAAACAGTTTCGTACTTCACTGCCAAGCCGCTGGGATCGAGCCGAAGCTGAATGTACTTCGGACGATCTATCGGCTTCATCAAGGGAACCGGTCGGAGTTCCGGTACTATTTGGCTCCGAGGCATGGCGGTAGGCTCGTTATATGCCCCGACTCCATCAAGCACTGGCATGAAAAGTTATTGATAGTGCGGAGTGCGGAGGCCTGGCCTATCCCTTCCAGTTGGGTGGAAGAGGTGCCGAAGAGGTTGAAGGCGCTGCCCAAGCTTCGTCCTGAAGAAGAAGAGGCAGTTCGGACACTTCTCGATCGGCCGAAGTATGATTGGAAGGAGCTGACCGAGGATGTCTTGTTCAGGGGAGGGCTCTGCCGCGTAGATCCCAGTACGCGGCTTCTTTTACGCTTTCGTGCTTTGTTTTTCATACTTCACTTTTCATGACTTTTCATTGCCCTAACAAACTTCATTTTTAATGCAGATGCGATGGACTACGAGGCGGTGTTGGCGTTGAGAGCAGAGCTTGCCAGTAAGGCGCCGAAGAAGCGCAAGAGGGTGGCCACCAAGTTGCCGACCGCGAAGACTCCGAGGGTCACGGAGGTGGTCGAGGAGGTGGAGACCCTTGGAAGCCCGGCCGCTGCCGATGGAGGTGCCTCGGCATCAACCGGGGCCGGCGAGTTCCCCATCGCCGCAGCCCTCAGGATGGCGACCCCCCCGTTGACGGTGGTGGCCGAGGAGCTCCTGATCGAGGAGCACAAAAGGATTCATGTTCCGAACTGGCAGGTTCGGAAACATGACGGATTCCTCGGCAATTTCTTGGCGAGCATGCAGGCGGTCAAGCACCTGGCGATGCCGAAGGATCGGACCGCCATGGGGCCCGGCAAGAAAGCGACGATGTCATCGAGATTGCTCGCTCGGCGATCTCGGTAAGTGTTGAATTTTTGCTGTCATTGGTTCCCTTTAGGTCTGATTTCTCTAACTCTTTTAATACCTCTTCCCTTGTTGCAGATCATCGTTCATTTTGATCACCTCACGGAGAGGTTGACGGCTCTGGAGAAGGAGCTGAAGCAGGAGTCCGACCAAGCTCGGAAGGAGAAGGCTCGGATGGGGAACGAGCTCGACAAGCTCGGGGTCAAGTTCGAAGGGAAGACGACGAGGGTCGAGTACCTCGAGGGTCAGGTCGCGAAGCTGGAGAGCGACCTTCTTCGCCAGAAGGAGGAGGCGGCCAAACAGTTGGCCGAAGCGGCAGAGGCCAAGGCGGCCGCGGTGAAGGAGGCGGAGGACGCGACCATGGTGAAGGCGCAAGGTTTCCTCGCCCAGAACATGGCCAAAGCCTACGCCAAAACCCTCGCCCGGGTGACGAAGGAATACCCTGACATGGACTGCTCGGGATGGAGATTGTTCCCGAGCCACGTCGAAGGCTTCGACCCCGAGTCGGAGGGAGAAGAAGAAGAAGAAGGGGAGGACGAGGTCGAGCCTGAGGTCGAGGTCGTTGCCGAGGTCCAGGGGTCTGTGGTTACCCCGCTGGCGGTGGTGACCCCTTCGGGGACGTCAACCCCCACCCACTCTCACCGCCCCGGGAAAGAGGTCGCGCCCTGACCTTGCTTGTTTTTTTCTTTTTTTTTTTGTTTTTAAGTGTAACGCCTAATCGCGGACTGGCCACCGTTTTTTTTGTAATGAATGCAAACATCTTTTTGGGCTCGACTTTGCGTCTCTCTATCTTTTCTCAAAAACTTTTTGAAAATTGACTAAGTGTAGGAGTTCGGCAAAGTGTTGAAAATTTGTTGTTTGCTTCGACCTCTTTTCAGCTTGCGGTGGTGACTCAAGCCGTCGAGCCCACTTGCTCGGGGGACAACGTTCGTCCCGAGGTTGGCTTAGGGGTGACGAGGCTGTGCTTGACGAGGTGCCGAGAGCGGCTCTATGAAGTCGAGCTGGGTTTGTGCAGAGCCGTAAGCGAGCGGAACCACCTTCAACTTATCCTGGGTCGGCGAGACATCGAGATCCGGCGACTGGAGAGCAGGATCGCCGAGATGACCCCCTTAGGAGAGGATGATGGTTCGTCGACCGCCTTTAGCTATGGCCTTCGGATCAAGTGCATCCGCCATACTTTATCAAAAATAACAGCGGAGAGGGATGCTCTGCTTTCTGAGATTCGTCACCTGCAAACGGTAGAGACGTAGCTTCGGACGGAGGGAGAGGGATTGACATCCGAGGTCGCCAAACTGACGACCGAACGGGACGAACTAACGGTCGAGGTCGATGCACTGAAGAGAGCCACGGTAGACAAGAGCATCGAAGTCACCCATCTCCGCTGCCTTATCGCCAGTCGCTCTGGCATCTCGAGCTCCGCAATACCTCCTCGCTTCGAGGTCGACGTAAAAGATGACTCTCTGAGGGAACGGATCTCAGAGTTGGAGGCGGAGGTGGCTCGCCTCAAACCGCGTTCGGGGCCGATCAATGTGAGGAGTACTTCATGTACTCGCGCGGAGAGCGAGCGGGGCATTTCGTTTTATGAGCTTGCGACCCGTTCTCCCATCGGCCAACCTAGTCCGGGGGATGCACAAAGCGCTGTTGCCATTTCGTCGAGCGGAGCGACTGTTAGGAGCAGCACCGAGGACACGTCTCAATTCGCTGGTTTGGGGTCGGGCTCCGGAGGCAAACGTCGCCGACCTCGAGTGTCCTTGAAGAGGAACATCCCTGCGCCACGGAGGCGCTGAAGATTTTGTTTTTGAAGCCTTTGTATTTAGCCTAAGTGTAACAAGTCGGCATTGTAATTTTTGTTTTTTAACGCCTTGTAATTTGGTTGTAAGAAAGGATCGCCCTGTACTGTGTCTCCGCTCTTAAATGATATTTCTTTCTTAGACTTGCACGTTTTCAGTGGCTTCGTGTGGTTGTTCTGTTTGTGACTGTGTTCGTCGTGCCGAGGTCCCTGAGCTGGTCCTTTGCTCATTTGGGGGTCGGCACCATGAGCGTTCGGCCAGTGGTGCCGAGCTCTGCATTTAACCGCGCGAATTTGTAAGATGAGTCGAGCTCGTTAAATGGCGAACTTGCGAACTAGGATCGAGCCAAGTGTTGGACTCCGACCCATCGTTAGAGTAGTTCAACGGTTGTGAGAGCAATTCCGAATGGCGACCTACTTCTAGTTCGCTTAAGAGCGAACTTGCGAAGTAGAATCAAGCCAAGTGTTGGACTCCGAACCATCGTTAGAGTAGTTCAACGGTTGGGGGAGCAATTCCGAATGGCGACCTACTTCTAGTTCGGTTAAGAGTGAACTTGCGAAGTAGAATTGAGCCAAGTGTTGGACTCCGAACCATCGTTAGAGTAGTTCAACGGTTGCGGGAGCAATTCCGAATGGCGACCTACTTCTAGTTCGCTTAAGAGCGAACTTGCGGAGTAGAATCGAGCCAAGTGTTGGACTCCGAACCATCGTTAGAGTAGTTCAACGGTTGCGGGAGCAATTCCGAATGGCGACCTACTTCTAGTTCGCTTAAGAGCGAACTTGCGGAGTAGAATCGAGCCAAGTGTTGGACTCCGAACCATCGTTAGAGTAGTTCAACGGTTGTGGAAGCAATTTCGAATGGCGACCTACTTCTAGTTCGGTTAAGAGCGAACTTGCAAAGTAGAATCGAGCCAAGTGTTGGACTCCGAACCATCGTTAGAGTAGTTCAATGGTTGTGGGAGCAATTCCGAATGGCGACCTACCTCTAGTTCGGTTAAGAGCGAACTTGCGAAGTAGAATCGAGCCAAGTGTTGGACTCCGAACCATCGTTAGAGTATTTCAACGGTTGTGGGAGCAATTCCGAATGGCGACCTACCTCTAGTTCGCTTAAGAGCGAACTTGCGAAGTAGAATCGAGCCAAGTGTTGGACTCCGAACCATCGTTAGAGTAGTTCAACGGTTGTGGGAGCAATTCCGAATGGCGACCTACCTCTAGTTCGGTTAAGAGCGAACTTGCGAAGTAGAATCGAGCCAAGTGTTGGACTCCGAACCATCGTTAGAGTATTTCAACGGTTGTGGGAACAATTCCGAATGGCGACCTACCTCTAGTTCGCTTAAGAGCGAACTTGCGAAGTAGAATCGAGCCAAGTGTTGGACTCCGAACCATCGTTAGAGTGAAGAGTAAAAGCAGAGAGATGTAAACAATAGTAAAATATGAAAAAGCTTTCTTTATTAATGACTAATAGTTGGCTGCTTCTAAAGTTGCGAGCCGTTATTACAAGAGAGAAAATAAAAGAAAAGCAAAACAAGTAATAGGAGAGGAACGGTTCGACATCCCAAAATACTTAGAGAGGCGTTGGTGCTCTCTCTTGATATTTTAGTAGATGTTCGGCATTCCAGGTCCTGGGGATCTCTCTGCCTTCGAGGTCTTCTAGTCTGTATGTCCCGGACCGGACTTCTTTGACGATCTTATAGGGCCCCTCCCAATTTGGAGCCAGTTTGCTCTTCTGACCAGGAAAGGAGATGGCTAACTTTCTGAGGACCAAGTCCCCTTCTTTGAGGTTGGTAGGACGGACTCTCTTATTGTATGCCAACTCGATCCTTCTTCGGTAGCTTTGTTGACGAATGACAGCTCTTTCTCGGATCTCGTCAATAAGGTCCAGATTTGCTCGGAGCTCTCTGGCATTTTGTTCTTCTTCATAAGCTATTAGACGAGAAGAGGGTATACCGACTTCTAGGGGGATCACAGCCTCGGACCCATAGGTGAGATTAAATGGGTTCTCTTCTGTGGGGGTCCGTTTTGTGGTACGGTAGTTCCACAGCACGTTGGGAAGCTGGTCGACCCATAAGCCCTTGGAACATTTGTCTAACCTCTTCTTAATACCGGAGAGAATTTGCCGGTTAGCATTCTCTACTTAGCCATTCGACTGTAGATGGGATACGGAGGAGAATCGGTGTTGGATGGCGAGGTCTTCACAGGGAGCTTGGAAGGCAGCCCCTGTGAACTGGGTTCCGTCGTCTGTTATGAGGACCCGAGGGACCTCGAATCGGCAGATGACATTCTTCCAAAAGAACTGAACGACCTTGTTCTTAGTGATCGTGGCCAAGGGCTTGGCCTCTATCCATTTTGAGAAGTAGTCGGTTGCCACGACTAAGAATTTGAACTGGTCGGGAGGTGGTGGAAATGGCCCTAGTAAATCCATCCCCCACATCGTAAAAGGGGTTGGACTTGATAGGAAAGTGAGTGGAGACTGTGGGAGGCGTCGGATGCTGAAGTACTTCTGGCAAGAGTCGCATTGCCGAACGTGTAGTTCGGCGTCTTGCAGGAGAGTGGGCCAGAAATATCCGTAGTTCCACACTTTGCGGGCTAGGGACCTGGACCCTGAATGTGCCCCGTCGATGCCTTCGTGAAGTTCTTGCAGGGCGTATTCGGCTTGCTCTGGGGAAAGACATCTCAAATAAGGCCTGCCCTCTACCTGTGTGAAGGAACGCTTGTAAAGGATGCCCTCGATAAGCATGTATCGCTCTGCTCGGGTTCTCACTCTTCGAGCTTCCTTAGGGTCCACGGGGAGGAGCCCATCCCTTAGGAATTCGACGAGGGATTTCATCCAGTCGTCTTAGAGCGAAACAGGCAGCGACTCCATTGAGTCGGAATTTTCATCCTCTATGCTTGGATTCAAGAGGACCTCTATCAAGACGGTCTGCTCGAGACCCTGGAGGGAGGAAGAGGCTAGCTTGGAAAGGGCATCGGCCTGGGAATTCTCTTCTCGGGGGATTCGCTAAATGAGAGCTTCTTCAAATAGAGCCATGAGGCTCTTGACCTTGGCTAAGTACTTATTCATCCGGTCATCACGTGCTTCATACTCGCCTAGGACCTAATTTACGACCAGCTGAGAGTCGCTAAAGATCCGGAGGCGTTGCGCCCTTGCATTGCGGGCCATCCCAAGGCCGGCTATGAGTGCCTCGTATTCTGCTTCGTTGTTAGAGGCCTTGAAGTTGATACGGAGGGAGTATTGGAGGATGAAGTTATCTGGGCCTGCCAGAATGACCCCGGCTCCGCTTCCCTCGTTACAGGAGGATCCGTCCACATAGACCGACCAGACAGGTGGTCCCTTCATTGCTTGGCTAAACTCGGGGATGGTACTTTCAACTATAAATTCTGCTAAGGCCTGAGCCTTGATTGCGGTCCGAGGCTGATAAGTTATATCATGCTGACTCAGCTCGATAGACCACTTCATAAGGCGACCTGAGGTCTCTGGCTTGTGGAGGACTTGCCTTAGCGGTTGGTCGGTAAGAACGACCACCGAATGGGACTGAAAATACGGGCGAAGTTTTCTTGTGGCCATCACTAGGGCGTAAGCCATCTTTTCTATTCTCGGATAGCGGAGTTCGGCATCACGAAGTACCTTGCTCACATAGTAGATGGGATTTTGAGCCCAGTCTTCTTCCCTTACTAAAACGGCGCTGAGGGTCTGTTCGGAGGCTGCTAGGTAGAGGTAGAGGGGTTCACCAGGAATGGGTTTGCTGAGGAGAGGAGGGTTGACGAGGTAAGCCTTGAGCTGGTCGAACGACTCCTGTTGTTGCTGACCCCATTCAAAACCTTTAGCCCCCCTGAGGGCCTTGAAGAAGGGGAGGCATTTCTCCCCAGACTTCGAGAGAAAACGCCCTATGGCGGCTAGGCGGCCTGTGAGCCTCTGAACTTCCTTAACATTCTTGGGAGGGGCCATGTCTAATATGGCTTTGATTTTCTCAGGGTTTGCTTCAATTCCTCGTTGGCTGACTATGAAGCCGAAGAACTTTCCTGACGACACTCCGAACGCACACTAGTTCGGATTGAGTCTCATGTTGTGCTTTCTCAGAACATCAAACGTCTCCTGTAGGTTAGTCACATGATCGGCTCCTCGGATGCTTTTTACAAGCATGTCGTCAACATACACCTCCATATTCCGGCCGATTTGAGTTTGGAAAACCTTGCTGACGAGGCGTTGGTATGTTGCGCCTGCATTCTTCAAACCGAAGGGCATAACCCCGTAGCAATAGAGGCCCTGGTCGGTTACGAATGAGGTCTTCGGGATATCTGGCGGGAACATCCGGATCTGGTTGTAGCCTGAGAAGGCGTCCATGAAGCTGAGGAGTTCATGACCCGAAGTGGCGTCAATCAGAGTGTCAATACTCGGAAGAGGGAAGGGATCCTTGGGGCAAGCCTTGTTGAGATCGGTAAAATCGATACAAATCCTCCAAGTCCCATTGGACTTCTTCACCATTACTACATTCGACAACCACTCGGGATAGTTCACCTCTTGTATAAACCGGGCCTTCAAGAGCTTGTCCACCTCCTCTTTTATAACTAGCTGGCGCTCGGGGGCGAACTTGCGCCTCTTCTGTTGAACCGGTTTGGACCCCGGAGTAATGCTGAGGTGGTGGACCAAGAGCTCTTCGGAGATTCCGGGCATGTCTGCAGCTGACCAAGCAAACAGGTCTTGGTTCCTTCGGATGCACTGGACTATGTCAGAGCATAGGGCGGATGGGAGGGTCTTGCTAACAAAGAACTTTCGGCTTGGGTCCTGCTCAAAGAAGAGCACTTCCTCCAACTCATCCACCGGCTCGGACGTTGGTCGAGCGACATCTTGGGGGATTTCCAGAGTTTCTAGGGAGAGGACTGGACCGAGGGTAGAGGTAGCACTTACGGGCTGTTTCCTGATTGCCCCTTACTTCCCCTACTCCTGCCCGGGTGGGGAATTTCATCTTGAGATGGTACGCCGAAGGAACGGCTTCTAGAGCTGCTAGGCCGGGTCGGCCTAGGATGACATTGTAAGCAGCAGGGACATCCACAACCATAAAGTCCATCGACTCTGTTCGGGTAGTAGGAGTCTTGCCAGCGGTTATGTCGAGGGTGATCACCCCTTCAATAGTCACTGGCACTCCCGTGAACCCATGGAGCGTGTAGCCGGCGGGCTTAAGTCTCTCTCTGGACAGCTTGAGGCCTTTGAAAGCGGCGAGGAAGAGGATGTTAACGGAGCTGCCATTGTCCACTAGGATCCTCTCCACTTTGAAGTTCGCCATATGGAGGTTGATGACGAGTGCGTCACAGTGAGGGGTGCGGACACCTTCAAGATCTTCATCTGAGAATGTGACGGGCACTCCGAGGCCTTTTGGATGAGGGGTGGCGCGAACCGAGTTGACTTCCCTTATAAATGCCTTTCTAGAGGAGTTGGAGGAGCCCCCCATTGGGCCCCTGTGGATGAGGTGTAGGACACGCTCCTTTTCGAAGTCGGGCATTTCATCGCGTTCAGGACGCTTATTAGCCCCCCGAGGCGGGGGAGGAAGGTCAGCTCGGTCCTTTCTCACGAACCTGGTCAGCTGCCCTCTCTGTATGAGGGCTTCTATCTCATTCTTCAGGGCCCGACAATCATTGGTGTCGTGGCCATGGTCCCGGTGATAACGGCACCACTTCTCTTTATCCCTCTTCTTGCTAGGGGTGTTCATTTTTGATGCAGGAGGTATCACCCCTTCCTTCTCAACTTTCATGAGAATTGTGGAGATGTTGGCATTAAGGGGTGTAAATTTCTCAAATCTGGGGGGAGGTCGGCGCTGGCCGCCATTATCTTTCTGAAGCTTCTTGGCCCCTTCCTCTTCTGTTCCCTTTCTCTTAAACCCAGAGGAAGACCCCTCCAAGTTGGGACGGTGCTCAGCTTCTTCGGCTCGAATATACTTTTCGCTCCGGAGGAGGAGGTCAGAGAAGTTCTGTGGGGGCTTCTTGGCGAGGGAGGAGCGGAGGCTGGAGTTGAGGACATTGGATTGAAATGCTGCTGCAGCGACCGACTGGTCGAGGGATGCTATGGACCTGGCTTCAGCTGTGAACCTTTTCACATAGTCTCTCAGCTTCTCACCCTTCTTCTGGTGGAGGTAGAGTAGCGAGATGCTGGTCTTCTCGGTTCTGCGACTACTCACGAAGTGGGTGACGAAGAGGGTCTCAAATTACTCGAAGGAGAATATTGAGGAATGAGCAAGGCGAGAGTATCATTCTCGAGCTGGACCCTTGAGAGTTGCGGGGAAGGTTTTGCAGAGCAGAGTATCAGAAGCTTGATGGATGAGCATGAGGGTCTTGAAGCTTTCGATGTGATCGACGGGGTCGGTCTCCCCGGAATAGGTCTCGAATTGAGGAGGTTTAAAGCCGATCGGTACGGGTGCATCCATTATGGTCCGGGAAAAAGGAGGTCTACTAGGACGAAGAGTCCTTCCTCTGAGTTCTTCTTCACGGTCTAACTGACCCAAGCGCCTCTCCATCTCATGGAGACGACGGTAGACAGCGTCATCTCTTCGACGATAAATCAGCCGAGCCTCTAGACTCGTCTTCGTACGAGGGAGAGCAGGGGCTACGACGACGGTAGCTCCTGGAGCGGCGAGGACTGGGCATGGTCGGGGATTGCTAGGGGCTTGAGGAGGAGTTAGGGATCGTCGGCGAGGACTGCGGATCGGAGGAGGAGAGGGAATCCTTGGAGCATTGGTGTTGGGACGGAGATTGAGGGCTTGTAGGACGGTTGCTTGGAACTGCTGGAACTCGGCACGGGTGATGGGTGCCTCATCGTTCCTAGGCTGTTGCCGACCGGCAGGGGATTGTGGTCTTCTTCTGTAATGCTCGGGGGACACTCTCCGCCCCCTTCGGATAGGGGACCTTCTGTATTCTCGGCGGCGAGGAGATCGCTCATCCGGATGGTGTTGGCGGGAGGCTCACTCTCGGGCCCGCTTTTCATCTAGACGGTGGCGAAGATCCTCATCCTTCTGCCGATTGAGGACGGTGTTGCGAAGGTCGGACGCTCGGGGATTGTGGGAGGCTATAGAATCCGAAGAGGCATTGTGGATGGAGACGTGGTCCGGATGAAGAGGTTGTTTCTGCGGGTTGGGACCCTTAGGGGGTTGTTGGTTCTGAGGAGGAGGCAGGTCCTGTTGGAGAGGGTTCTCGGCTGGAGGCGGAAGTTGCCTCTGCTGTTGAGCGGGTTGAGGGGGGACTTCCTGTTGCTGATCGGGGTTGGGTCATCGGTTGGACCCCCTGGATCTGGCTTTTCTAGGAGGCATGGCTGGAGAAGATCTGACCAACGGGAAGAGGGGAGGCGGCTATTCGTTCTTTCCCACAGACGGCGCCAATCTGTTACCGCTAAATCTGGTGTGGGGGCAAACAGACAGTATTTGTGGATTCTTGGGAAACTTTGAATAGCAAACCTGTAACCTGTTCCGCCGGGGTTTGATGCTGACTCCCGCCGTACACCTGCAAAAAGTGCGAGACACCGGGGATGTTCCCGGCGATGCACCCTCCGACGCACCCTCCGACGCTCAAGTCAGTAATCAGAAATGATTATGAAAGAGCGTAAAACTGGCAAAAGATTGATTACCTCTTAATGGAGATGGATGGGGGGTATTTATAGGCGCCTTGGGGATCAAATTAGGAATGTAATCCCCGTGATCTGATATAGAATATAATTCCCGTCATCAGATTAGGAATGTAATCCCTAATTCCCAGTGAAAGGATAGACATGGATCAGGGCCGTTGATTAACATTAATCAGAGATCCTAATCCTATCCTGCTGGATCGGGTTTTCTGCGGGTTGAAACCCGCACCCGATTGGGGTGGATCCGTTCGTGGGTTTTGGATCTTTGGGGAAGAGATCCAGTACCCGCTTCAGACCTATTGGTAGGTGAAATTACCATTTTACCCCTAACCTTTAAGATTCATTCCTGCTTTGGACGGTTCTGATTTAACTCCATTTTTAGCCATATCACGTACATTGCACGTATTTTCAATACACATGTCGATTACGTAAATTTTCTCCTTATGTGAAATATCCTTAACATTATCAAAATAAATATTTTTCGTATTTGAATATTTGTTTTTATGTGTGCCTTGCACGTAAATTTTAATGTGCATTCTGTTTCTAAAATTTTCTAAAAGTTATGCACATATTTCTTCTCTTTTATTTGTCGCATTTGTATTATTTTATTTTAATTAAAACCCATAGGACTAAAGTCCATCTTAAAGCCCACTAGAAATTAATTAAAAGAGAGGCCCATGACTTTATTTTACACTTTAAATGTACACTTTAACCCTATACACTTGTCATGTAGCAAACATACATATATAGAATAACAACAAATAATTAAAGAATGAGAAGTGTGTGCACGTAGAGTGCACATGCACGTGTGTGCACACCAAAAGGTTGGCCAGCCAAGAATAGGAAGGGGTAGGAGTTTGTGGTATTGGTTGTGTGAGTGGGTATTTATTTTGGATAGTGGGTATTTATTTTGGGTAGTGAGTGTCTCTTTATTCACCCATTTAGTCCTATAAATACCTCCTATTGTATGTGTATTTTTCACAAAATTCAAAAGCAACAAAAGAGAAGAAAAGAAAGAGAGAAAGAGAGGAGCTCGAATTTTTTCAAGAAGGAGGACTCGGGTTTCTTTGGCTGGAAGGCTTCAGTTGCTTTGCTAGGAGGAGAAAGACACATCTTGTTGGAACTAGGAGCAACTTCTAGGAGCTTTCTTTCACTTGTTCATGAAACTAAGGTGGGTGATTTCATTGTTGTATAGATATTGTAGTATGCATGTTTAATTGTTCCATGATTGAAAATGTGGCATACGTTTCTTTAAATTTCTAATTTGATATGTTGCATGTTGTATTGATAACTAGAAGTAAGATACGAAAATAAATGCATTCTAGTTGAAGAATTTATTATAAAAATTGTCATAATTAACATATTGAATTTTTAGATTGAGTTGTTATAGTGGTATTTGGTGCATACTAGTATATCATATTTAGATTAAATGAATTGGGTATAAATTTGTACATAAAGTTGTTAATTTATGTAAAGAAAGTTGTTGTTTTAAGTTTTAGTTGTACTTCATGAAATTATATCTATTAAACTAGACGGAATCTATAGCTAAAGTTTTTATAGGAACATCTCATATATGTCAGGAACATCTCTTTAAAATTTCATAATTTTTGGATGTCATTTACTATTTTAATAAAATTCAAACTTAGGACTGGTTGGCAGTTGACTAGTTGCTTGAAATCTGTACGCATTTTGAATTTTGATCATTTCAACATCTTAGATGAAGTAATTTGGGAAAAACCAAAACTAAGAACTTGAAGTAGACTCGTTATCCTTTCTGTAAAGTCTAAGAAATCAAATTTTCACAGAGAATTGAATTTATAATGAATTTTACAAGACCGAACAAGTGGCAGTATTTCAATATTTCGATCCTACTATAGATTTCGAAGAATTCAGGGTTATAGATACAATATTTTGGAGAAACTTATAACTAAGAAATTTTATTAGATTTGTATACCTTTATTTTGATCCAAAGAACACAAAGTTTTATGAAGTATATAATTTTCTATGATTTTTACAAGTAGCATGAGCTGTAGTTTTCTGATTTTGAACTTACTGTTTTGTAAATAAATTTAGATGAAGTAATTAAGGATGAATTTAGGTGATCTTAACTACAAAGATATAATAGGCTCTTTTATGAAACTAATAAATTTATCTTTTGAATAGAATTGAGATTTATAATTGAAATATAGATGAATATGAAAAAAGTTTATTTAATCGAAGAAACTTTGTAGCTTATTAAAGTTAATTGTTGGTTGTGTGTGTCCAACCAAGAAGTGTTACTTCATGATTGATAAATAATAATAAATGAAGGAATTAAATGAAATATGAATACATGAAATCGAAAATATGAATAATGAGGGCATAATTGACCCCAGTTGTTGAAAATGAAAGATGTTAGTATACAGGCTAGGTGAGACTCTTAGTAACTGACATTCGTGAATAAAGAAAATTTGAGAAACTAACCAGTGTGAGTTAAGTATCTCTTAAGAAGTAGCTAGTTTGGTCTGACTTTCTCTCGTATTGATTTAAGTTCGATAGGGTAAGCTAGCTCTAGGTTGTGATGATTTAAGATTAAAACTTAAGGACATGCACTAAGGTGAGATGTGATGAAGTATGGACAAACATGAGTATGAGGGCCTTGATAATGCGGTGGGAGGTTATCTTCATAATTATCGGGATTGCGGCTCGTGGTGGGAGATATTCCTTCAGAATTAATGGGATCGAGGCGACGCTCATGGGGTATTTGTGTGATGATGTGCCGATGACAGCGCGGTGTGAGTTTTGTCTCCAGAATTATCGGAGTGTGAGGCGTGATGGCCGTAAATCACTCGCGATGGGAGGACGACTCTTGAGAATTACCGAGGTCATAGCTCGCGGTGTGAGTATTCGCCTCCAAAATTAACGGGGTGTGAGGTAGTGTGTCCAAAGTCACTTGCGGTGGGAGTGCGATATGTTAGGGTTTTGGCCTCAAATACACATAGGCACTGAGTACTTGAAGTTGGAGAAGAAGAGGATGAGACAAAGAAGCAAGAGAAGACAAGCTGCGAGTAGAAGAATGCAGCCTGGAGAGTTGCGGTCGACTGACCTGGGAGTGCGGTCGACTGACCTAGTCTGCTGAGAGTTCTTCGAGTGTAAAGGTCCAACAGAGGAGAGGACGGTCGACCGACCTTGGGGGTGCAGTTGACCGGTCAGCTCTCGGGTCTGGACTTACACGTTGCGGTCAATCGACCTTGGGGGTGCGGTCGACCGACTTCGGCGGTTGATTATTTTTGAGTTTACGAGTTTAAAGGCCCAATTGCTAGATTTGTGTTTATCTTTTAGGTTTTACTTGCGGACTATATATATGACCGTAAACTCTAGAGTTAGAATTAATTTGTGTAATCAAGAGGTAAGCCGTTATCATTGTTCAACTTTAAGAGGGGATTGTGCGGAGTGTTTCAAAGGTGTGAGAGAGAGAGATTGAGAGTTGTAATTTCTTTTGTAATCTTTGTATTTCTTGGGGAATAAGAAGTATTTGTTATCTCTGCATATTGATTGTGTTCTTGTGAGTTTTGCATATATTGTGGTGTCTTGTTCTTGGTTCATCTAAGTCTTGAGAGTTTCTATTGCTTATGGTGTGTTTCCGCTATTAGCACTACGAGTTGTGGGGTAGATCCTCCGACACGATACTCAAGAATTAT
The DNA here is from genome assembly GCA_017893485.1 of Hemerocallis citrina. NCBI lineage: Eukaryota > Viridiplantae > Streptophyta > Magnoliopsida > Asparagales > Asphodelaceae > Hemerocallis > Hemerocallis citrina. The sequence continues at coordinate 73,187,287 of CM030361.1, read as the reverse complement.
CGGGGTGGTACTAGATACTCATAGGATATCTAAAACTTACATTAGTCATCGTAGTAGTAATTCATAGCGAGTGATTGAATCCTATATTGATGAGTGCGATAAGGGTTTGCCCTCGGACCTATGTAGAATGGAATGCATAGAATTTGAACAAGTATGCATTAGTGTCATTGTAGTATAATATCTGCATTAGGCATTAAGTCATATCATACACTGACATATTTAGGATAGTCACTTTTTTACACTTTAATATACATTCAAGTTTGTGTTTGCTAAAGTAAGAGAATCGTTATATTACGGTATAGTGAGGATCGCTGTTTTATAATATTGCGTTGGTTGTAAGCAACTGACGTGCCCACAGTTTTCCAGTGCAGGACTTGGATTAGCTAAAGGGACATGAAGATGAATTGGTGCTAAAGATTATTTTCATGATTAAAGTTGTTGATGTTAGAATTTTTTATTTCATGTTGTATTCATTCCGCTGTGTACTCTGTAATAAACATTGTTGTATAATAAAAAGTTTTAATTTCCTTGTTAAATTGTACGAATTGAAGTAAAAGATCATGTTATACTACGAATTACATGTAAATGAAATTCGGGGTGTTACATTGAGAGTTGTAATCTCTTTGTAATCTTTATATTTCTTGAGAAATATAAAGTATTGATTATCTCTGCATATTGATTGTGTTCTTGTGAGATCTTGTATATATCGTGGTAGCTTGTTCTTGGTTCATCTAGTTCTTGAAAAGTTTTTTATTGCCTATGGTGTGGCTCCGCTATTAGCAGTATGAGTTGTTGGTAGATTCTGTAACAAGTGGTATCAGAGCTCTAGGTTCGAGATGGCCGATAGTAAGTCGAAGATCGAGAGGTTCGATGAGCGTGACTTTGCGATGTGAAAGATTCAGATGATGGCGTATCTTCATCAAAAAAATCTTGATGGTCCGTTGTTCGATGAGAAGCCGAAAGATGAAAACAAGGATGCGAAGGTCTTGGTGGAGTGGAATCGTATGGATCAAAAGGTGCTAGGACAGATTCAGTTGGTACTGAGTAAGAAGGCGTTATTTCATATCTCGAAGGTAAAGACCACAAAGGAGGCTATGGAGATTATCATGGATATGTATGAGAAACCTTCTGCATCTAATCAAATTCTTCATCTGAAAAAATTGGTTAATATGAAGTTGAGGGAAGGGGTTTAGTAGGAGAACATGTGAACAATTTTTGTATGGTTTATAACCAGATGGAAGCTGCACGTTTGAAGTTTTCAGAGAGGAAACAGTCATTGTTACTTCTATCTACTTTACCTGATAGTTATGGCACGGTGGAACAGACTATTATAGACACAATGACAGATTCGACGACTCTACAGGATGTGGTGAGTAGCATTCTGAACGAGGAGGTGAGAATGGTGATAAACAGGGGATATCCATCATCATCTTCTAGAGATTCCGCCATGTCTGTTGAGAAGAGACGTCGGAGATCTAAGAGTAGTCGAAGAAGAATGGATCAGAGTAGTTCATCTGAGAGTGGGTATGATGACAGTGATGGGGGACATGGGCCTGAGTGCTAATATTGTCACAAGAGAGGTCACATGATGCGCAGTTACAAGGTTTATATGAAGAGGAAGCAGGAGAAATCGAAGAGAGATATCCCTAAGGAAGCTTATGTCATGTGGGGCTTGTTGAAGAGTTATGCTTATCAGCTCGGGAGGAGTCGGACACTCAAGATTGATTTATTGATTCGGGAGTTTCTTTTCATTGCACTCCGATGAGAGATATGTTTGATGACTACAGTGATGGTTCTTTTGGAGATGTGATCGTGGGGAACGGTCACCATTGTCATGTACGTGGGGTTGGTACTGTTAGCCTGAAAGCCAATAATGATCAGAGTATTGTCTTATGGGAGACAAGGCATGTTCCCGACTTAAAGAAAATTTTTATCTCGATTGGAAGGCTAGACAAAGAGGGAATGTCTACTACAGTTGGTAATGAGGAGTGACGTATAGCTGCAGGTTCAAGGGTGATTGCAAAAGGGAAACATGAGGGAATGATGTATTTGCTTAGAGACGTGAGAAGCGTTTCTCCTGTAGTTGACTGTCAACCGGAATCAAGTAGTAGGTTGTGTGGGGTGCAACCGTATTCTTTCAGTTGTGAAGGGGAGGTTACTAGTTTAGTAGGAGCTGCTGGTCATTGAAGTGATCCTAGAGGGCAAGACGTTGCTGCGATGATGGTACTTTACGATATGGCAAATGAAGCTTCAAGTTGCTCTTGTGAGGTAGAGAGCACTGAGGGGTGATGTCAGTGAGGGTAACCGAAATGAGGCTGTAGAGGTTGAACAGTCTGAGTCTGCGGATATTGTGGAAGTGTCGTCCACAGAGACTTCTAGTGCAGAGGGTGTAATACCCCAGATCTGGCAGCGAACAGTCGACTGGTTGGATTAGCAGTCGACTGGTCTGCGCGGATTTGAGAATTTGAGATTGAGATTGAGAAATTTAGTCCCACATGGGCAGTTTGCAAGAATAATTTGAGTATAAATACTATTAGCCAATGATCAAGAGTCACCAATCCGGTTAACCACCTTTTGAGAGGCAGCCTGTGGTGGGCAGTTGCACTACATAGTATCTAATTTGTCTTCTAAAAATAATAAAATTGTCTGAGTATTGGGGCGGAGCGTTACAAATGGTATCAGAGCCGACTTTCGACACCGGATGTGGTAGAGGTCAGTATGATCTGCGGTGCTGAGAATCATTGATCTCCGAGGTAGACGACTATACTACATCGGCTAGAAATGGCGGATCCTACACTAGATGTATGTCCCGTACTCAGCGAGGACGCTGATTTCTAAAGGTGGGGTGTATGTAATACCCCAGACCTGGCAGCGAACAGTCGACTGGTTGGATTAGCAGTCGACTGGTCTGCGCGGGTTTGAGAATTTGAGATTGAGATTGAGAAATTTAGTCCCACATGGGCAGTTTGCAAGAATAATTTGAGTATAAATACTATTAGCCAATGATCAAGAGTCACCAATCCGGTTAACCACCTTTTGAGAGGCAGCCTGTAGTGGGCAGTTGTACTACATAGTATCTAATTTGTCTTCTAAAAATAATAAAATTGTCTGAGTATTGGGGCGGGGCGTTACAGAGGGTGCATTGAGAGGTTTTGACAGATTCTGTATTACAAAACATGTATTAATGGAGAGGGTGATGTCCAGTATTAATGGAGATTCTGCGAGTTGGAGAGTTTTGTAATACGAAATCTGACACAGGAGGTTGTTTCTTTGGTATTCGTGCTCTATGCGATTGGTGGGGCACATACTTCATGAGGCGATGAGGGGTGGTTGGTGTACTTCACGTGATGGAGAGGCGAAGGTGCTCTTCATGAGAGTGGGGAGTACTTGGGTCTTCCATGAAAGTGGGAGATTGACAGAGATAATGCGAGGTAAAGATTACAATAACTTTGAAGCGTTGTTATATGGTCAAAGTAGGAGATTGTTAAGATTGTGGCCTTAAATACACGTAGGCACCAAGTACTTGAAGTGGGAGAGGAAGAGGAGGTGACAAAGTCAGCAAGAGAAGACATCAGCAAGTAGAAGATGTGCAGTCTGGAGAGTTGCGGTCGACCGACCTTGGGGTGCGGTCGACCGTTAGCGGCACTATGTTATTTGGGCTGATGGGATTCAGGCCCAATAAGCTGGATTTGTGTTTATCTTTTAGGGTTTACTTGGGGGCTATACATATGGTTATAGACTCTAGGGTTTGTACAACTGATTAGAGAGAATTGGTGAGTCGTTATCATTGTTCAACTTCAAGAGGAGATTGTGCCGAGTGTTTTAAAGGTGAGAGAGAGATTGAGAGTTGTAATCTCTTTGTTATCTTTATATTTCTTGGGGAATAAGAAGTATTGATTATCTCTGCATAATGATTGCGTTCTTGTGAGATCTTGCATATATGGTGTTGGCTTGTTCTTGATTTATCTAGTTCTTGGGAAGTTTCTATTACTTGTGGTGTATTTCTGCTAGTAGCACTATAAGTTATTGGTAGATTCTGCAACAGTGTATATTATTTCTCGTGCTGAAACTATGGGTTAATGTATTTTATATGTATCCACACCCTACTGATTACATGGATTCTTTTAGATGCCCCATTTTTCGAAAATAAATATCAAACTGACCCACTTTTGAAACTAATTACCAAACTGACTCACTTGCTGTTTTAAATAGCGAGTTATTTGAGCAAGTTTAGTTATTGGATTTTTTTCAATACTTGGAGAAATCTCACCAAGTCCCAAAACACTAAACCTAAACTTGTTGTTTCTAATAGTGACCCTAATTGTACTAGACTCGTTGTTTGAAACAGCGTGTCTAGTTCTATTCGGATCGCTGTTTCAAATAGCGTGTCTAGTTTAATTATGGCCGTTGTTTCAAACAACGAATTTAGTTATAGGAATTTCTCCAACACTCGTAGAAATCTCGCCAAGTCTCAAAACACTAAAGCTAAACTCGCTGTTTCAAACAACGGCCCACTGTTCTAAAAATCGGTCTAGGCGGCCGCCTAGGCAGAGCCTAGGCGCTAGGCGGTCCCCAGGCGACTTGCCTGGGCCCTAGGCATTTGAAAAAATCAATTTGGCCTATTGGGCAGGTCTAGGAGGGTCTAGACGGGTCTGGGCGACCTAGGTGGATCTGGGTGGCCTAGGCGGACCCGGATCATAAAATAGAGCTTAACCCGATCTGACCAAATCCGAAACCGTTTAAAAATAATTTCCGGGTCTAGAGGGATTTAGAGACTTGGTTAATATTATTATTATTATTAGTAGTAGTAGTAGTAATAGTTCTTTGGTGGTGTCCTTTACTTGCAGTAGTAGGTGTGGTCTGGTTGTTTATTTTCATCTTGAGGTTTGAGTGTTATTGTTCCGATATCAACTTATCAATGAAATTAGATGACAACAATCTTTCTATATTCAAAAATATATATACTTATATATCTACTATATATTTAGACAATCATCAGATTAGGAAGAGATGGCTTCTTTATTTTTTTTCCCAAAATTGTTTTCATAGAAAAACACACAACCCAACGTTATAAATTATAAGTTCGAGTTCACTGAAAATCACTAATACAACATTGTTTACATCCAAGATATCAAATCTACCGATGCTTTTGATTATGAAAAGATAAGTCAATCCATATTTCAAAAGAGATAGACTAGATCTAGTAAAATAGTTTATTTTCTCGATACATCTAATTAAGACATTAAAAATTCTGATAGGAAGCAATACCTTATCCTGATAAATCATTGCTCTACCCACTCTATTACCAAAACCAACATCTTGATGCAATTGTGCCTTTTAGACTATCTAAAGCTCATCTTGCTATAGCAAAAAGAAAAATCAAGAGTAAGAATGCAGAACAATAAAGAGCATGATAATGCATGATGAAACAACAAAACAAAATCAAAAGATAAATTGGGGTAAAAATAAACTAAAATAAATAAATCAATAAATAATGCCTAGCGCCTAGCCGCCTAAGTCCCGCTTACAGGTCTAGGCGCTAGGCCCCCATCGGCCGCCCGACTACCGCCTAGCGACTTTTAGAACACTGCAACGGCCTAATTGAACTAGACTCGCTGTAACAACGCGTCTAAACAGCGAGTCTAATTCAATTAGGGCCGCTGTTCGAAACAACGAGTTTAGTTATAAGAATTTCTCCAGCACCCGGAGAAATCTTGCTAAGTCTTAAGACACTGAAGCTAAATTCGCTATTTCGAACAACGACCCTAATTGAACTTAACTCGCTGTTTGAAACATCGAGTGAGTTAGTTGGGTTATTAGTTTCGAAAGTGGGTCAATTGGTATTTATTTTCGAAAATAGGTCATTTGCGGGGAAAAAAAATTCGATTACATGACGGTCTGAGTTTAATTCAGGTCGGGTCTAGGCCTTGATCAATTAGATTGAAATAGATGGACATCATTGTCAAATTTTGTGGGCCCGGTATCACCGGCGTCTCGCTGTCGCACACAACGTCGAGAGATGACCCGAACTTAGCCTTGCCCAGAACTACGGTGGAAAAGAGAAGGAGCGAAATCAGCGATGGAATTCTTTGTTGTGCTTGCGGATTGCGAAAGCAGCAAGGAAGAAGACTTATCTGTGTGGATCGGATGCAAGATTTTTCAGTAGTAGCAATCGGTAGGGTTTTGGAATATAAATACACACAAACGTGTGAACGTTGGGAGAGAAGAAGGCCAAAAAATCGGATCTGAGAAACTGATCCAACGTTCAGGAAGAATTAGTCAAAGGAAAAGAAATAAACAGCAAAAATAAGTTTAGGATCTCAACCCGAACCCGAAGAGCAATTTCGGATCGGCATTCGTGTCCGCAGATGCGGGCGCGCACACCCGGGTCCAGCCCGGGCGGCGGCGGCGCGCGCGTGTGGCCCACGGGTTCTCTCTATACCACACTAGACTACAATGGGATAAAGAGTGGTTTGCATTATATACACTCACAAGGTTGTCTATCCCATCGATATGGGACTAAAAAGAAAAGAGGGAATCTTGGGTTTTGATAACAAACAGCCAACATCTTGTTCAATGTATAACTGTGGAAGCGATGAACTGAAGATAACAATATGTAAACATCATTCCTATATTTCATCAGGTGTACCAAAAATAACAAATTGTCAACTCTCGTGCCTCCAGTATCGACTAAGCTTATTTACTGTAAAACTGCAATTAAATAAAAACAAATTTGGGCGGTAAAGGGAGTGCGATAAAATTGCCTCATTTGTTATTTATACATAATGTTGCTGCTAATTTTGGTGTGGGATCAAACATGTAATTTGTGAATACTTCTAAAAATCAATAAAAGCTAATATTTTTACTATTTGCCGATGTTGACCGTTCTCAACGCTTCTGCTGACCTGCAAAAAGTTCAAAACACCGGGATTGATCTCGGCAACGAAACGTCCGACGCTCAAGTGAATAATTTGAAGGATTATGAAAGAGTTTTTTTGGAGAAAAATATTAATTACCCTTTTTATGGTGGGTGTAGAGGGGTATTTATAGCCACCTTTGGAACCAGTTTTGAGATAATCACTTATCTCCACTTCACGGTGTTTTGGATAAGAAATGGAGTTTAAATTCATTAATGATAAGAGATTTGTTTAAACAGTCTCTTAGGCAGGGCCGATCCCCACCTTGAGGCTAGTGAGGCGGCCGCCTCAGGCCCCCAATTTTTTTGTAATTTTAGGGACCCCCAAATTTGTATTTTACTTGTAAATTTAAGAACGTATTTTACGCGTAAAAAATTATATTGTAATTAGGGGTCCCCAAAAATAATTATTTGGGCTTTTCGCCTAGGGCCCCTGGGAACTCAGGGTCAGCCCTGCTCTTAGGGATAATCATGAATTTAAATCACACTTTAGATGATTTGGGTTTATTTATAATGGGATGCCGTCATAACCTAGTAATATAAATTTGTTTTGGGTTATTGGGCATTGGAAAAAACCCATTTCCCATTTGTGGACCCGTTTGTAGGAAAAATTACCGTTTTGCCCCTGATAGCCTTGAGATTCGTGCCCGATTTGAACGGTCCTGATTTGGTTCTATTTCTAGCCATATCACAAGCCCCCCACTCCTAAAGACTTAGTTTCACAGCCTTTGAGGAGTAGTTCGCCTGTTTTAATGGCTTATAGAATTTATCGGGGTTCTTAGGGACGTTTAGATCTTGCTTGGGGTGTAACGATACTTTTTGGAGTTTGTAAAATACTTTGAATGATTTTTAGAATTTTCTGGATTATTTGATTTTTTTCTGATTTTTCTGATTTTTTTTTTCAAAATTTTAATCATTTTTCGTATTTTTTATTCAGTTTCTGAAATTTAATAATTAATTTTCTAGAATTTTAATTAATTATTCTAAATTATTTTCAGAATATAAAAATATTTACCAAAATTATTAATTATTTTCAGAATTTTAATTAATTATTTCAAATTTTTTACTATTTTCGAAATTTTTAAATAATTAATTCGATTTAATAATTAAATAAAGGAATTAATAATTAATTATTCACCATTGATGATGTGGCAAAATCTGGATCGCCGATCACAATCGAGCACCGGTCGGGAGGAGTGTTTGCACCATTTTTGTTTCGATTTCTAGTTTTCTCGGCACGTGTTAGCGAACATTGTGGGTGTTCGGCGGGTCGACACGTGGCAGTCAATGATGATCATTGACTCGATCAAAGTTGACCAAATTTTTTTGATCGAATTTTAGCGCAGATCGGGAGGTGAGTATTTTGCTCAATTTTAGTTCGGAAACACGTCTGCTCGGCACGCTTCGCTGATCGATAAGAACGTTCGCCATACAGACATGTGGCAATGATCCTTGATCGGTCAACATTGACCGTTGACTGATCAAGTCAACGGTTTTCACCCCGTTTTCGTTCGGTTTTTCGTTTGCTCGGATCTGGCCTCCGAACGTTGGAGTTGCTTCAGTGAACTGCATTGTAACTAGCTTTTTTGGTGCTCCAAAGATCTGATTGAAGCATGTGACCTCTCGTTTCGAAGCTGACTCGAAGATCTACAATTTCTCTTCAGAAGTCAGTTGAAGAATCATCCTTCTTCAGGATCAAAACAGGCCCGCAATATCTTTGCCTCCATGAAGTTGAGAAGACCTTTGTATGGCTCTTGGGAAGATTCGGTCTTGGAGGCGAGTTTGGGGAGAGTCTCTAGACGAGTTAGGCTCTGAACTTGCTATTGGTGAAGAAGAGGGTCGCTCGGGGAGCGAGCGTGATGAAGAGCATCATCGGGCTCTAGGAGAGAGCCGTTCGGGGGACGAGAGAGATGAAGAGTATCACCGAGCTTTAGGAGAGAGTCGTTTGGGATGCAAGTTTAGCCCCGAACTCACTGTGAAAGAAGAAAGCCGCTTGCGAGGTGAGAGAGATGAAGAGCATCGCCGGGCTCTAGAAGAGAGTCATCGTTTGGGAGGCGAGTTTAGCTCCGAACTCACTGTGAAATAAGAAAGCCGCTCGGGAGGCGAGAAAGATGAAGGGCATCGCCGGGCTCTAGAAGAGAGCCGTTTAGGAGGCGAGTTTAGCTCCGAACTCACTGTGAAAGAAGAAAGCCGCTCGGGAGGCGAACGAGAAGAAAAGTATCACCGGACTCTAGGAAAGAGCCGTTCGGGAGGTGAGCGAGATGACGAGCATCGCCAGGCTCTAGAAGAGAGCCGCTTGGGAGGCGAGTTTAGCTCCGAACTCACTGTGAAAGAAGAAAACTGCTTTGGAGGCGAGTGAGATGAAGAGTATCATCGGGCTCTAGGAAAGAACCGTTCGGGATGCGAGTTCTGGGAGCAACTTTAGGGGTGAGTTAATCTCAGAACTTATTTGGAAGAAGGCTGCTCGGAAGGCGATCGGGATGAAGAGAATCACTGGGCTCTAGAAGAGAGTCATTCGAAAGGCGAGTTTGAGGAGCAACTCTCGGAGTGAGTTGAGCTTCAAACTCGCTATGGAAGACGGCCGCTTGGGAGCCGAGCGGGATGAAGAGCATCACCGGGCTCAAGGGAAGAGCCGTCCGGGAGGCAATTTTGAGGAGCAACTCTAGAGTGAGTTGAGCTCCAAACTCGTTGCGGAAGAAGAGTGTCGCTCTGAGGCGAGTTTTAGTAGAGGATTGTATCTCTTGTACTCTTGTTGTGGGCAGTTGTAGTATAACTGATATTCTCGGAGTTACAGAGATCCGATTGGGGCGTATTACCCCTTGCTTCGAAGAAGACTCGAAGATCTATAAGTTTTGTTTAGAAGTCGGTAGATGAATTGTCCGCCTTGGGGTCAAAACGAGCCTGCAATGTCCCCTTGTTCCCGAGAGGCTAAAAAGATGAACTTCGTCACCGGGGAGCTTTGCGAATGTACTGGAAGGTTGATGAGGATTTCCCAAGTGTTCTAGTCTCGACTGACACTCTTTTTGCATTACCCCTTTGTGGATTGGGTCTTGTGAGTTTAGGAAGCAGTTTTATGGGAGAGTTGGACGTCGAACTTGCTGTTTGAGCCCGGCAAATTTTTAGAAGCAACCCGATGAGGGGGTGGCACCGACCTTGCCGTTTGGACCCGACAGGTTTGTTGAGGCGACTCCATGACGGAGTTGGCGCCGACCTGACCATTTGGACCCAACAGGCTTGTTAAGGTGACTCCATGAGGGAGTTGGCACCGACCTTACTGTTTGGACCCGACAAGCTTGCAGGCTTGTAAGAGTAACCCGAGGAGGGGGTTGGCGCCAACCTTGTCGCTTGGATCTGGCAGGTTAGTAGAGGCGACCCGAACAGGGAATTGGACTTCAAACTTGCTGCTTGAACCCTGCAGGCTTAGGGAGTCAATCTTGAGGTGGAAATTGGCCTCCAAACATGTTGTTTGAACTCAACAAGCTTGTAGAGGCAACTCGAGGAGTGAGTTGGATGTCATATCCGAATACTTGAAGGCGAACTGGTTGCAGAAGAAGCTCTTCGGACGAGCTGGGCTCCAGCACCATCGCATGGAGTTAAGGAGTTGCTGGTGTGGCTCGGAAGAGGAGCTGAGCACGAAGCTCATTGATGAGAGTTTTCGAGCGGAGGGAGCAACTCTAGGGGCGAGCTAGGCCCTAGATTTAGTATGTTTGAACCAGATTTTGGAAATAGCCCCAGAAAAGAGTTGGTCTTCGAACTTGCTTGTTGCAAAATTTAACCAGTGGTGAGAGTAGTTTGAATGGTCGTTTGAGCCCCAAAACCGCATACTTGCAAGCTGTGAGTGCAATTTTGAACCATGGTTGTGAACTTCGAACCAGTTGTTTTAGAGTTATCAACGAGTTGTAAGAGCAATTCCAAATGACGAGCCATTCCGCACATGCTTGTTTGCAAGCGACTAAAGCGGCGTCGAACTAAGTGTTGAACTCCAAACTTGTTGTTTGAAAGTTTCAACGAGTTGTAGGAGCAATTCCGAATGGTGAGTTGCTCCGCACTTGCTTCTTTGAAAGCGGCTAAAGCAGCATCGAACCAAGTGTTAGACTCCAAACTCGTCTTATGATCCTAGCAAGTTGTGGGTGCAGCCCTGGGGGACAAACTAGACTCCGAACTTACCGTTTAACGAGTCGTAGATGTGACTCATGGAGATAGACATGAGGCAAATGCAATGATCTTCATAAGAAAAAAGCTAAGTTTTATTGAAACAAACTAAGTGGCTGACTTGAGGGGGACGAGCCGTTATTACATGCTTTGGTCGTATCGCAAGCGGCGATCTTATTTAAAACTGAAAACCTATTTCTACGAGAGGGTGTTAGGCACCTTCGTGGTACTTCGTTTGATGCACTGTATTCCAAGTTTGCCTTCCCAGAAGAGGGGGATCTCCTTGAATTCATCAACTAGTTCAAGAAGGACTTGACTGTTTTGTTCGGGGGGCTCTAATGCTTCAAGTGGGAGGACCGAGCCCCCCCTCCCCCCCCCCCCCCCCCCCCCCCCAAAATTATAGTTGTGTAGAACCTCCGAGCTGTCTCTTGATTTCCTTTGACTTCTCGTACTCATGTTGAGGTCAGGAACTTCATTTTAATGTGAAAGGCTGAGGATACGACATGAAGTACTGCTATGCCTGGTCGACCAAGAACGACATTGTAAGCGGTCTTCACATCGACGACCATGAAATCCATTGCCTCTGTGCGGGTTGTTGGGGCTTTTCATGCTGTCACATCAAGAGTAACTATTCCTTCGATTGAGATTGGAACCCCAGAGAACCCGTGGAGTGTGTATCCGGCAGGCTTGAGGCGATCTCGAGAAAGCTTGAGGTCTTGGAAGGCTTCCAAGAAGAGGATATTGACGGAACCGCCATTGTCGACCAGGATCTGGCACACTTCGTGGTTGACCATGCTGAGACTGATGACGAGGACATCATAGTGGGGCGTTCGGATGCCTTCTAGATCCTTGTCTAAGAACGTCACCGAAATTTCAAGGCTTTTGGGCGTGGAAAGTTCTGTACTGACTTAACTTCTCGGATGAAGGCCTTTCGGGAGGAGTTTGATTCTCCCCCCATTGGCCCTCCATGTATCGAAGCAGAGGACTGCTCCTGGCTCCGAGTCTTTGGGGCTCAGAGGGCTTCTCGGCCCGCTTGTTAGCTTCCCGGGGTGGAGGAGGATCGACTCTGTCATTTCTGACGAACTTGGCTAGGTGCCCCCACTGTATGAGCTCTTCGATCTCTTCTTTGAGAGCCCGACAGCCATCTGTGTCGTGGTCATGATCCCTGTGGGAGCGGCACCACCTGTCTCTATTTTTCCTCTTCGCTGGGGTATTCATTTTAGGGAGAGCGCGGAGTAGCCCTTCCTTGCCCACCTCCATGAGAACTGCTGACTATGTAGCACGGACACGGATACGAGATACGGGTACGACACGATCCGGGTACGCGGATACGTGATTTTTCAAAAATTTAGAATACGGATACGTTTTTGAGTATGTTGAATATAAAAATAATAAATTTAATATATAACAAAGGTGTATACAGCAAATGTGAGGAAGCCCCAACCGATGATAAAATTGATGGTACTGGAGTTAAAAGATTGTAGTCAATAGAGAGAGGAGTGGGAAACAACTTAAATAAAATCAGTTAGAACTTAGAACCTGTTGTTTTAACAGAGAACATGACTGTTACTATAGTTGAATGAAGGAAAATATTCATTTGGCCAATCTCTAAAGACTTGGAGTAAAGGCTTAGTCAGTAATAGTCACTTTGTTACTTAAGCTCTAATACATAGCAATAGGAAAGAAATTCTCCTTCACAACTGCAGTAGGCTTTAGGGCTTTATTCTTTTTATCTCGATTCAGTTCTTTATGAGCCATTTCGTGAAGTCACACAGATGCTCACATCTTTTTACTGTGTAACCGGAGAATTGAGCATGCATATGTGTGCATGCGCAAGTGGCCGCCAGTACTTGTACAGGACGCCCTTTTTATTCAATTTCTACCAACTAACTAAAAGCAAAATTAGGAAAATAAATAATTAATGGCAATGTGAAGGAAAAACAAATCCACTACTGTTAATAAAGCTTGAACCAACTCAATGTTATCTCTCGTCTGACTTGTTTTCTCCTCTCAGTAACAATAATTTCAAACTAAAAATAAATAAATAAATAAAAATAAAAAATAAAAATAAAAATAAAAAAAACACCTAACCCTAGATCTGAGAAAAGCCTAGGGGCGGCGGCTCTCGACGCCGCCGCCCCACCGTCCCGCCGTTGCCCCCCCTTCGACAGCGCCTATTCGACGGTTGACCCCCTCCCACCCCCGAGTCGCTGAGTCGCTTCGTCGATCAGAGCCCGCAATCGATGTTGCGCATCCACCGCTCCGGTGGGCCGCCCTTTCCAACGACGCGACGGCTTCTGGTTCGACGAAGGCCCGTCGCGAACGCCATGGAGGTCGGAGCGCCATGGATCTTGGTCGGAGCGCCATGGAGATCGGAACGCCATGAAGGTCGGAGCGCCTGGCCGTTGGAGTTGCGTCGGCCCACGCGACGGCGACGACCCACTTGGCTGAGTGCAGGCGGTGCAGTGTGAGGTCTGTGGGGTCAGACACTTTGAAGCTACAGAGGCTAGGTTTTTGCGTGCATCGTTCACGTCCCTCTTACTCTCTTCACTCTCTTATGGTTTCACTCTCAGAGATGGCCAAAATAAAGTCAACAAGGAGAGACTATGGGTTACTTGGTGGTCACACAAGAGAGAAGAAAGTTTTGTGGCAAAGAATTGGACACTTATCACTTGGAGATTCCAAGTAGCATGAGTGACTAAGAATTTGTCACTTTCTTGATTTGATTTGAAATGGGGACAGTGCATTCACAGACCTTATGATACTTGCAACAAAAATCATTGAGGAATTTGGCCAGAATGACGATCATGTGGAACAGAAATAATGATGTTGTAATCCCCATCAATATGTGTAAGTTTATTGATAAGCTGTATCCATATTTCAAATCAGTTAGTCCCCCCCTGTTGGCCCAGTCTGTTTTGCCTACTGGGTTTGGACGGTGGTTCGGTATGGGGCCAATGCTTGTTTTTGATGGTGGGGAGTGTGAAGCAAGTAGGTTTGTACGATTGTGGGGTTGGACTCGAGATGGGGTCCCTCCAGGATTTGCTAAAGGTGTACCCGGGTGTTCTGCGCACTTGCCACCATGTCCACATTCTCGGTGCCATTCATGACGATCTGCGAGGGTTGGTAGTGCGTATGATGATGCCGGGAGTTAGGTTGTCTTGCACATTTGGAGAGCTTGGGCCCAAAGATGGGGTTCCTCCGTGATGGGCCCTCGCTTGTCTCAACTTCCGGGGTGCTTGTTTCAACTGTCGCGGATCGACTATGTCGCGCCATAGTTGCGGGGCCAGGGCCCGAAGACGGGGTCCCCCCATGATCGTTACCGCACAGGGTGGTGGGGCTTGGGCCCGCAGAAGGGGTCCCCCTATGAGGTGCACAGAGAGGAGATGTTTGTCTTCTTGGTCGGCAGTAGAGGAGTTACACACTGAACTCGACCTTCCTTAATCCACTACCACAGACTTTGCAACAAAACCGCCACTACGCCCTCATCATTGACCCTAAAATCTACAACGTCTACCGCCCGCAGGGGCGAGAGGTGAAGGTGATTCTTCAAATTGGTTGTGATTTGGTTAGGTTTTACGTGAGAGAGAGAATGAGAGAGTGAGAGAGTGAAGACGTTACTTCTATGCAGGTGTCTGTTTGTGTTAGACTGTGTCCGTGATTAGGGTTAGAGAGAATTTTTTTGCGACGACTCTCATTTTGGGTGCGACTACGCTTGGGCCATGTTTGAAGTGGCATTGATGAGGTAGAAGAAGGAGAGCGGCAAATTTTCAAATCCCACAGGATTCGCTTCAGGTGGGTGGGCGCGTGCCGTGGAGGTGGGTGCTCGAAGCTTGCTTGACGGACATACAATTAGTTGGTCCTCGTAGGTTAGAGTGAGAGCTGATTATATGTACTGGTCATGTCGCTTCATGTTTTTTTTCTCTGTCAGTAGGTTGTAACTTGCTCCAGCATGCTGGGGTTGTTTTGTTAATTTCTTATTAATGAAACAGGGTGGCCTTATTCCACTTTTTTCCTTAAAAAAAAATGAAGCTTGAACCAAACAAAAGGCAATAAAAGGATTAACTTTCCGCGATATTTCAGTTGTTGTGAATCCAGAGAAAAATCAATCAACCGAACTGAGAATCCTCTGATGTAATCTTTACGCCAAACAATCCGGTGCATACGCAGGAAAGTCTCCATGATCCTCATCTTCGTCTTTCCACTGATCCTCATCTTCTTCTCGTTCTTACAGGATTACGCCAAAAAGACTTGAGATTTTTCTGATTAGTTCAATAAGAGCAATTATATAGCACAATTAACTTAATATTTCATACTTCTCATTCATTCTCATCTAATTTGTATACAGGAAGAAAGATCAAACCTTCGAAGAGAGAGATGAAGTGGCACATCGGTTGTAATACCCTAGAATTTTAAATAATGTATTTTAAATTAATAAATGAATTGAAGTAATTTTTGGTGATTCAATAAATATTTTTTTTGAAATTTATCTTTTTTACACTTGCAAATATATTTTTGGGAAACTCAAAGTCAGAAATTGTTTTGGGAAAACCTAATATTTATTAGTATGTATTATTTATGAATTTTCTGGATTTTTCTGATATTTATTTGGCATATTTGCAAATATTACAAAAAGATGGATTTTTGTGCAAAATTACTACTTGGAGTAAAAATTACAGATTTTCGATTTTCTGGGCTGAGCATGATGGCTAGTCAACTCAGAGGTAAAGAGTTTAAATTTTTCTCTCATAGATTTGGTTTTTTTTCGTAAATTTGTTAAAGGATGGTCTTTTTTACAGAATTGCCACTTGAAGGCAAAAAGTTACAAAATTTATTTTTGCTGATTAGATATGGATGCCGGTCAGATCTGGAGAGTTACTTTTGATTTTTTTTTTTTAAAATCCCAATTAAATTGGTTAATCTAATTTTCTAGTATAAAGATCTATATATGTATAGATATATTCTAAAGGAATATTTTGCAAAATCTTTTCAAAACCCTAGTACTCCAGAATTTCGGCCTATATTAAGGCTACTACAGTCATCCCCCTTCTCTGCAAAAGCAAAAAATTATTTTACTATTGGTATTTTTGGAGTTTCAAAGCGGGGATCTTGGATTTTGTGAAAGGAATGACTTTTCTTAATTCTTTATTATCTTCGGTTGATTCTTAAATAAGGTGAGTGACATATATTTCATTTCTTGTTGTTGTATGCATGTTATATATGATGATTTGTCTATTAGAATGCATGATAGATGATGACATGTTGATATAGTGAAGTTATTGATGAGTGGATGAATAAAGAAGAGAACTTTTCATGAAACTAAGCAATTGATGAATAAAAAATCTATAAATGACTCAAGATTGTTAAGAACTTAGTAGGAATTATGGGTATGTTGTTTTATATCATATTCTTACTGATTGAGTGTGCATAATGAGTTTGTATGATGTATAAAGCATGAAGTGAATAAAAGATGAATCTTTAATGCGTTTGCACATACATAGGGCCTGTTTGAGATTTGTGATGAGTAAAACTTGATGAAAAATTGCTGTAGATGCTTATAATCATGGACAAACTAATATAACTAGTTGTAGTTGTGTTAAATCAAGTTGCAAGAAGAGGATTGAGATCAGAATCAAGTCTTGAAGTATAAAAAGGAGTTTCGAAATTTTTCGAGTCTGATGCTAGTGAAATTCTGAGTTTTGTGAAGTTTCCAACGGGTCTTAATTTTATATCGATATAACTAGTTTGTATGTGTGTTTAATAAATTTGCAAGAAGGACTTTTGAAAAAGAAAAAAAAAGATTAAGCTTTTATGAGTTGAAGTGGACTTTATTTCGAGTTTGATCTTGATCAGCCGAAAGTTGATTTTCTTGATGTTTTGTGAAATTTTCGATTAAATCTTGATTCACATTGATGCTGAGAATGAATTGGATCATATGCTACTTATAATCAGTGATTTCTTGATACTTTAACTGCTACATACACACACACACACACACACACACATATATATATATATATATATATAACACATATATACACATTTCCTGTTTTGAAGAAACTTTGATGAAGAATTGATCTTTTATGAATTTGATGAGAATTTGATTTGTTTTATAAATTCTAGTATATCAGATAAGTGGTATGTGATCATCTCAAGGTTTTTTTAAACATACAAATTCATGTTTTAAAGATTTTAATTAAAGTATTAGTCGAAATGTGCACAATTGTTCAAAACAGGCTGAGTAGCACTTGACGGTCGACCGACCACTTTTTGAACTAAAAGTGGCAGTCGACCGACATTCTTTAAATTTGGGAATTTAGCTTGACAGTCAACCGCCGTTTTTTTTAACCGTTTTGACAGTCGACCGTCAGCTGTTTTGCTGAGTATTTTGTTGAGTTTTTCGCCTTTTTTTTTGAACGATTATTTCTTCGAACTTATGGATTATTGACCTACTGTTTTAAATGAAGTTTTTACTATAGATTACCATGATTTACAGAAAGTTATACTTCGACTGTAATAGTGTTTAACTTGTATTTCTATGACTTTAAGAAGCGAAATATATGTGGATTTCAAGATATGGGTGTTTTGTGATTTTTCTATTACTTCAAAGTATGAAACTCAGATATTTAATGGATTTAATATCTTATTTCAGTTCTGAAAATTTGTGGGTTTTCAGATGGATTTGGATTTATTGATTTTTAAGAAGTTTTCTAATTATGAACGAATTGAAAATGAAAGAGTTGTTTGAATAGTTGAGTTGTGAGTCCCTAGAGGGTGAGTGGGACCCTAGTCACCGACAGTTGAGATTTTGTGGTTTGGCCAGTTGTGGTCTTGATTGTTGATCAGTTGAGTTAAGTCCGGTAGGGTACACCAACTCTAGGAGATTTGTAATTAATTAATTAACTTATTAAGATAAGGACAGGAACTAGATGGTGATATGATGAAATGAGTGCAAACATGGGTTATGGACCTCAGTATGATCTGCAATGTGAGATAATTTCCAAAATTATCAAGGTGTGAGTGAAATAGTCTCCGGAAGATTGATCTCCGAAATTATTGGGGTCAAGGCGACGCTCATGGGGTATTCGTGTGATGAGGCGCCATAGCTTGCGGTGTGGGGTATTCTCGAAGATTCCCAAGTGTGAGTGAAATAGTCTCCGAAATTATATGTGGATAGAGATTGACCTCATGAATTATCGAGGCATGGGTTAGATACTCACAGCTTATCTAAATCACATAATAGTCATCGTAGTAGGATCAGTTGCATAACGAAGGATCTAACCCTATTAAGTGGAGAACGATAAGGGCTTGCACCGGACCTATGTAGTATGGAATGCATAGAATCTGACAAGTATGCATTAGAGAGTCATCATACTGCATTTGTGTTTTCTTGACTTGGTTTTATGCATATTTGTTTCTTGTTTTCCTACACTTGACACTTAGGCTAGTTTCACTAAATATTTTCATACTTTATTTATTGTTATTTTATTTTCATTAGTTACTACTGTTGGTATGTGTTGATTATGACTTTATTCTTTATGTTTTATTTATATTGTATTTTTTGATGTTGCTCGTACTGTTATGACTAACCCCTGTAGTTTTGGGGGTTAGGGTTATCTCTAGCCTCATGTTTTACAGGTAGGTACCTATAGCTTGGGATTTGGATGCATGTGGTAGAATGATAATGTGGCTTATGCAATTTGTAAAAGAATGTGTTGTAAAAGAAAAAAATTGTAATTCAAGGTGTTTATTTTCCGCTGTGCTTTGTAAAGAAATATTGTAATAAAAGTTGAAAAATTTTATTCTGTGTTTGGCTATGTTTACTATTACATTGAGGTAGATGTTGGGAATTGTGCCACATATTTCTGAGATATCATATTGAAAATTCGGGGCGTTACAACGGTAGAGAAAGGAAGAGGCACGACAACGGTGGTCGGTGACAGCAGCAGTCAGGCTTCGATTGCAACCGCGAAGACAGGCTCAGGCTTCGATTGGCAACAACGAAGGCAGACTTAAGTTCGATTGGCAGTGGTTGGAGACGAAGAAGGCAGGCAAGGCAAGCGACGGCGACGATTGCGGGATCAGGCTTCGATTGGCGACGACGGATTTGGGAAAGACTGAGGGAGCGATTTGTTTGAGATAGAGAGAGAGTTTTTCATATCTGAAATGAGAGAGAGAGAGAGAGAGATATTAGGTTTTTTTTTTTAATAATACACCCCGCTCGCACCCGAACACACCCAACCTGCACCCGAGTTATATTTTTATATTTTAATTAATTAAATGACCGGATACGCACCAGGTACATATCCGCAACGTACCCGACCCGGATACGCACCCGAAACTGGTCCGAGGCCCATTTTTGAATACCCATGCTTCATAAACTACTGATATACTGGCATTGAAAGGGGTGAACTTCTCAAAATGAGGAGCACGACGGCGCTGATCATTGTCGTCTTTCTGAAATTTCTGGGATCCTTCTTCGTTTGCACTCTTCCGCTAATTTCCGAAAGAGGGCTCTTCTCGACTGGGTGGTTGAGAGCCATTTCAGTTCGGCTGTACTTCTCACTCCTAAGTAAGAATTCCGAGAAGTCCCGAGGAGGTTTCTTGGCAAGGGACGCTTTGAGGTCGGCGTTATTAATGTTGTGTCTAAATGCTGTAGATGCTACTCATTGGTCAAGAGAGGCAATAGACCGAGCTTCGGCGGTAAAGTGCAGAACATAATCTTTTAGGCGTTCACCTTTCCTTTGATTAAGGGCTAGCAAAAATGTACTTGTTTTCTCGGCTCGGTGGCTGCTAACGAAGTGAGTGAGGAAGAGCTCCTTAAACTGGTCAAATGAGAAAATGGAGGCTGGGGATAAACGGGAATACCATTCTCTCTCTGGTCCCCTCAACGGTGCTGGGAAGGCCTTGCAGAAGAGTGCGCCCGAGGCTTGGTGGATCAACATGAGGGTTTTAAAACTCTCAATATGATTAGCCGGGTCAGACTCCTCATTATAGGATTCAAAATGATGCGGCTTGAAGACCTCAGGGACACAGGCTTCCCAGATGGTCCTTGAGAAGGGGGGGTCTGCTCAGGCGAAAGTTGTTGGTCTATTGACCTTCTTCAAGGTTGATCTTGCTGAGGTGCCTCTCCATCTCTCAAAGGTGGCGATGAACCGAGTCATCCATCTAGTCGGATCTAATCAACCCTCGGGACTCTCCTTCGTGAGTGGTGGTATGGCGAGGACTATGTGCTTGTCGGTCGTGATTTGGAACGATGTTAAAGACTCGCAGGATATCATCTTTGAAATTTCGAAATTCTGCCTGAGTGACCGGTGTCCCTCCATCCTGGTGAACCCTTGGCGCTGATCGGCTCGTAGCGGTGTGGCTTCTTCACTGTCGACGAGGAGGAGACCCTCTTCGCCCCCGGGGAGGCGAACCTTCTGGATCTCGGCCTTCGGGGAGAACGACTCCTCTGACTTCTCTGTGTTCTGGATGAGGGACCTCATCACGGGCTCGTCTTTCATTCAAGCAGGTTCGAAGGTCGATCCCTCGTTGGCGATTAACGATGATTTGACAGAGGTCTTTTGACCCCTGAGGACCTTGCGAGGCCATCGGGTCAGTGGAACGATTGTGGACCGAGACATGGTCCTGGAGAGGATGCTATTCTTGACGACTTTGACGGGAGCCCCCCGGTGCACCCCCTCTGGATGTGGGGCGAGTCTGTTGAGGAGGCGGCTGTTCAGGTTGAGGTTGTTGAACTTGTTGATCTTGTTGAGGGGGAACATCCTCAAGTGGAGGAGGTGGAGGAAGAGGGGTGACTATTCAGCTTGACGCCGCTGTATTTTCTTTTCCTTATGGAGGCATGGCTGAAAACTGCTTTTACCGGCAAGTATGGTCGGATTGTTTTTTCTTACTCCCACAGATGAACCAATCTGTTGCTGCTAATTTTGGTATGAGAGCAAGCAGATGATTTGTGAGTTCTTCTTGAATCAATAAAAGCTAATATTTTTACTACTTGCTGATGTTGACCGTTTTCATCGCTGCTGCTCACCTGCAAAAAGTTTGATACACCGCGGATTGATCCTGCCAGCGAACCCTCCGGCACTCAAATCAGTAATTTGAAGGATTATGAAAGAGATTTTTTGGAGAAAAAATACTGATTACTTTTTTTTTATGGTGGGAGTAGAGGGGTATTTATAGCCGTCTTTGGAACCAGTTTTGAGATAATCACTATCTTCACTTTCCGGTGTTTTCGGATAGGAAATAGAGTTTAAAAATCCTTCATGATAAGAGATTTAGGTTTAAACAGTCTCTTAGGGATAATCATGAATTTAAAATCACTCTTTAGATGATCTGGGTTTATTTATAATGGCTGCCATCATAATCCAGTAATACAGATCCGTTTTGGGTTATTGGGCCTTGGAAATTACCCAGTTCTCATTTTTGACCCGTTTGTAAGGAAAATTACCGTTTTGCTCCTGAGCTTTGAGATTCGTGTTCGATTTGAATGGTCCCGATTCAGTTCTATTTCTAGCCATATCATATAATACGTTGTCCTTCTGAGTTGACCCTTGTAGTGAATTTCTTCATCGCAATGCTCTTGCACTTACGGGCACAAATTTAGGTAAACTTGATTAGTGAAATTCGTTTGAAATGTATGAACTATACTAGAGGTGCATATGTAACTGTTCAAGTCATAGTACTTGAGGAGTATATAGGATGTGTCTCAAGTATGTAATGAGTACACGACGATTTAGAACA
Source organism: Hemerocallis citrina (assembly GCA_017893485.1). Taxonomy (NCBI): domain Eukaryota; kingdom Viridiplantae; phylum Streptophyta; class Magnoliopsida; order Asparagales; family Asphodelaceae; genus Hemerocallis; species Hemerocallis citrina. The sequence continues at coordinate 73,165,476 of CM030361.1, read as the reverse complement.
CGTGTTCGAGGAATGTTCATGAAGTGTTCGTGGCCTACATGGGTACAACACAACACAGGTATGATGACTGATGAGATCCTCCTGCCCCACTGCCACACAATGAAATCTTATACCCATGGAGGCATCTGGATTTCCCCCTTACTAGTAGCCTATCAAGGATGGGCATGGGATGCGTGCAGATCTAAAAATTGCTCCCATACCCTCTTTTAAAACCAACTTATCTTTTCAAAAGTGAAGATGTATTGTCTTTTTTATCCCTTATTAAATTGGTACTAGTTTCGTATAAAGAAGTTACATAATACTAATAGTTTACACGTGCGATGCACGTCTTAATAAATATAGTTTTTTTTAAAATAAAAATTCAGCGTGGTCTGAATTTGATCTAAAACCTCATTTATAATAGTTATGCACGTACATTGCACAGGTTGGTAGATGGACAAATTACACTAAGGCCTTCTCCCATTAATATAGTATAAGTAGAGATACTTTAAGGAAATTATTAATATAATGATTGGCTTAAATTTGTGATATCTTAAAATTAATACACATTAATATATAAAACATTAATTAAATTAATAAATATACGTATAATTGTAATTTTTAAACTGGGTGGAGTAAGCAGAGTTTTGTTTCTAGATGAAAGCCAGTAGTTTTAAATGAAATAATCCATACCCTAGACTCCTTAGCTTCTTTCTCTTTCGCAATCTCCCTTGCTCATCCTAAAGATTTTGATCACGCCATCTCCCTATATATTGTTGCAAATTCTGCCTCTTCCTTTACCAATCTGACCCTTTGTTCTCCCTTTGGTTTGTGACTTTGCTTCCATCTCTCATTGCTCATGTCATTTACTAGTGTGATCACATTTCTTGCCCTTCCGCCGCCGGAGATGAATGGTAGAATGATCGTTTGGTTATATAAATTGAGTGAGATGCTGATGACTTTGAAAATAGTAAACCATGAAGATGAAAACATGCCAATTCAACTGCAAATGATACACACAATTTTTTAACCTTTTGATCTTAACAAAGGAACTGGAGATTAATTACTGATGTCAAATATGAATTATTTTGCTTCTCTTTGTGTGGGTATAAATATTTTGCTCTAACGAAGAAATGTCTTTGGATTCATCCATGTGTAAATATACCCAAGATTCTTAATATACTTCCTGAAATCTTTGAAATATATAGCCAGCCAAACACCGACTTCTTTCAAAGTCCTGATATCTTCTCTAAAAGCATGAAAATTTCCGGTCACATTTACTAATCCTACATTTCCATTCATCAATGCAGGTTTACCATCATCAAGACCAGCTGATAATTCTGAGTAATCATAACTTCAACATCATCATGGCATTGTGTTGCTTTCTTTGATATCACTCAACTCTTATTGAGGCAACTGCCTGTAAATTTGTTTAAGTAGGTTGGGTGCTACTTTATCCTTAATTATTGTCTTAACTTTTTTAGAAGTGGTGTATAATGCAGTAAACAAAAGCTCTTACTCCTTCCTATATATGTCTTTTAACATTTGTTGATCTTGGATCAGACAAGTTGTGTTACCTACTTGTACACAAAGTACAGCTAGCTCTACTCTTCAACTAAAATAATGTTCAAATGTTGTAAAAGTATGTTTAGTTTCGTAAGTTTTGGAGTAGGATGAATGAAGGGATACTGTATTTTATTTGCACACCTGCTTTGAAATTGACTGGGATTAAAGGGATGTTTAATGGAGGCCATCCTGATGTTATAATGGTCCCATATCATGTGTGAAGCTTAGCTTGATATATGTCTTGTAGCCCAGAAAGAATCATTGGCTTCCTTCTTGATTTTGAAAAAGAATCCTCCGGATGCAGGTCTATACGATATCTTATGAGACTCTAGCGGGAGGTGCTTTTACATAATCTCTGATCTTATTGTGCAAAATTGGAAAAAAAAAAATTTCAAATCATGCCACTTTTTCAAACTATTTGCGAAAATAGGACATTTGTCAAACTATTTATTGGCATGGACAAAATTTGGCCGCGATAGCAAGGCTCGCATTTTCCAATTGTGCTCTCGACTCTTTCGAACCCGCAGTTGGAAACTGCGGGCCTAGTTAATGTTAGGGATTTCCCACTAGAAACCCTTATTTCAGGATCTTGTTGAGTTATTCGATGCAATCAATACAAACTACCAAGCACACATGAGATCATACCGAACACACCAAAGCACACAAATTTGTTCCAGTTGGGACTTTCGCCTTAATCCGGGAGAGAAGAAAACCAAGATATTATTCAACCAGAGAAGATACAAGAATATTACAATTCTCACCAAGACCCTCTCTCAAGCCTCACCAGCAAGTACTAGTTATTTACAATTAGAGAAACTCTCAATCTCTCCTTCATTGAAGTACTCTCTCTCTTCGCTCTCAATGGAGGCCAATAACAACAATATATAGAGATCTAGAGAAACCTAGTTTGATATCTTGATATAGTAACCATTGGATATTAGTGAAGAGACAATCCTATGATAGGAGCCGTCAGATCTGACTCGAAGAACAAGTTGGGCTTCTCACGAATCACCAAGATCCGACCCAATAAACTCATCAGTGCCGTGACCGGTCGACCGCACCCCCAAGGTCGATCGACCGTCCCCCTTTTGGGACTTCTGCACCCTATGACCGGTCGACCGCACCCTTCGACCGGTCGACCGCCACTTTTGCAAATACAGTAGCTGACTGTTTCCTTGCCTCCACTCCGTTTCCAATCTTCTCGATTCCTCCATCGTCTCATCGTCTTCTTTATCCAATCTAGTATGCAAGACATAAACCCAACAATCTCCACCTTGGATTGCATACTCATGAATCCACACCTATGTGATTTGAAACCCTCTAGACTCTTTTCCTTCTCTTCTTGCAAACAACTCGTTTCAATGGCTTCCTCTGCTAGTTGAATATATCTCCACCTGTTTTTCTCCCGCTGTATGCTTCCTCAAGGGCACACCCCAGTAGATGTAATCATGGAGGTGCCACCCTCTCCACGAACTCCACCTACCTCAAGGCTCTCTCCACCTTCCGACGATATTCGAACGTCGCAGTCTTGCTCGGATGATTCTAGTGACGGCATACTAGATAGTGCTTTAGGAACAATGAGTTTCAAACCACTTGGCCAAGGTTTCCTATTCCAACAAAGCTGGTAGAGATTGTGCTGAAACAGTCCAATCCCCCTCTTACCCTTCATCACCTTGCGATAACTTTTCCAAACTGAACGAACTCCACCTGGATCTGTGTACCTGCAGACCTGAACATCTAGAGTTCTCATGGAAATAAGGCTCCGCTTCATCAAAGGAATATGCATGCCCTCTTCTAGTGTGTGTCCCCTTCCGCCTGTCATCTTCGACTCATTTGTTTTCTCACATCTTACTTCAAAAGTCTTGTCAATCTTCGTTCTCACACAACGACATGACGCAAACTTGTAAGTAGAAACCATTACTTCACAAATCTTATCAAACTTCATTTCCACACAACGATATGATGCAGACTTATATGTAGAAACCATCTCCATCTCGGAGCAAACTTGAGAAGAACTAACCGAATCAAAAGAACAACCGGAAATCACATCTAAAGAACTTGAAACAAAAGCACCGTTTAAGCCTTCACCTGATTCAGCAGCACTGAATTTGGCACCCCTCAGACTCAATTGTTTGCAACAGTCTCTCATGTAATGCTCAATCCCTTTGCACTGGTGGCCACAGACCTTACCCCAACATACACTTTTCCTTCCAATCAAAGTACAATCCACCTCCAAGCAACTCACAGAAGTTGACGCCGATTTTTGACTCTCCTTCCTAAGTGCATCCTCCTCCAAGCCCTTGATCATACCTGCTATGAAAAACCTCTCCTTGGTAGATTTCTTGCCTAGCATGGTTATTATGTTGAATGAATTTGATGGTGAATATATTGAGTTGGAAACCCTTAGATCATCTGTGTTGAACGCCCTCAATTTAGATAACTCCATATTGAACTCCACTTCATGATCTAGAAGAGCGGTACTTTCCTTCATTGAGAAACCCCACAACTTTCTTCGCTGGTGCATCCGAACTTGTGACGACGATCCTGAGTAGTCAGTTCTGAATCTTGCCCAAAGACACACCGTACTTCTCCTATACCTGACTTCGTTCATTAATGACAACCGGATTAAACCCAAGGCTTCTGAACACATCTGCTTCCACTTCTCCTGCTTTGTGCCGATTGGTCTCCCTTTATCTCCTTCTAGGACTAGATCCAAGTCCTGTTGAACCGATGCTTCGTGCATATCGACCTTCAAGAGATTAAAGTCGATCTTGACTTTGAACTGCTTGATCTTCGTGATTTGATCTACCATCATCTCCAAGGAACTCAAACAAACCCTTGAACCGGAAGATCTGATACCAATTGTTAGGGATTTCCCACTAGAAACCCCTATTTCAGGATCTTGTTGAGTTATTCGATGCAATCAATACAAACTACCAAGCACATATGAGATCATACCAAACACACCAAAGCACACAAATTTGTTCCGGTTGGGACTTTCGCCTTAATCCAGGGGAGAAGAAACCCAAGTTGTTATTCAACTAGAGAAGATACAAGAATATTACAATTCTCTCAACGATCCTCTCTCAAGCCTCACCAGTATGTACTAGTTGTTTACAATTAGAGAATCTCTCGATCTCTCCTTCAATGAAGTACTCTCTCTCTCTTGGCTCTCAATGAAGGCCAATAACAACAATATATAGAGATCTAGAGAAAACGTAGTTTGATATCTTGATACAGTAACCATTGGATATTTCTGAAGAGACAACCCTACGATAGGAGCCGTCAGATCTGACTCGAAGAACAAGTTGGGCTTCTCATGAATCACCAAGATCCGACCCAATAAACCCATCAGTGCCGCAATCGGTCGACCGCACCCCCAAGGTCGATCGACCGTCCCTCTCTCGGGACTTCTGCACCCTATGACCGGTCGACCGCACCCTTCGACCGGTCGACCGCCACTTCTGCAAATACAGTAGCTGACTATTTCCTTGCCTCCACTCCGTTTCCAATCTTCTCGATTCCTCCATCGTCTCATCGTCTTCTTTATCCAATCTAGTATGCAAGACATGAACCCAACAGTTAGAACTTTTTCTATACGAGTGTAGTTCAAAATTCTCAAACTAGACTCGTAGTTTCCAACTACGGGGATTTTTATATTATGCTCACAATTGGAAAATGTGACTGCACACTTTTTCGAAATCTCACAGAGAGTGAACTCCCTGGTTGGAACATAGAGAATTTTTGAAAAAAAATCTCTAAGAAGAGCCTGCAGTTCCCAATTGCGGGCTCGAGTGAATTCGAACTAGATATGCAGTTGAGAAGTGCGTGTCTTATGGGCCCCTAGTTTACTTACCCGGCTTGTTTCCTCTCTTCTCGGCGCAAACCTAAATGATTTTGATGGGTTTTGGTTATCCATATTGAGTGTTTGACGGTTTCTTCTCTAACAAATCCTACAATGCCGAAAACCCGTCAAAATTACCAATTCCTCTATATGGATAACCAAAACCCAAACCCACCTCTTCATATGTAAAAATGACATGAGTGAGTGAAATAGTGAGTATTTTTGTGCGTGTGGAAAGGAGGGGGAGGTGTGTTGGTGAGGAATGACTATAGAAGGACTACTAAATGGAGTTGTAGCTAAATGTAAAGCATGTGAAATAGTGAGTATCTTTGTGCGCATGGGTTGGTGGGTGTGGGAAGGAGGGGGAGGTGTGTTGGTGAGGAATGACTATAGAAGGACTACTAGATGGAGTTGTAGCTAAATGTACATCATGTGAAATAGTGAGTATCTTTTTGTGTGTGGGTGGGTGGGTGTGGGAAGGAGGGGGAGGTGTGTTGGTGAGGAATGACCATAGAAGGATTACTAAATGGAGTTGTAGCTAAATGTAAATCATGTTAATGCAGTCTTAGGTTGAAAATGTGTCAATATTACCATACTTTCTTCATTGAAATCATGCATAAAACTAATGTGTTTGTACTCTTCACAATTGATTGTTAAGTTTGTATTATTCAAAGTAGATAATGGTAAGAGCTCGCGGTTCTGGACGTTGTCCTCCTACTAGAGTGGAGCAGGGAAAAACTCTTGCAGTGGTAAGAGTTGTTTAATGTATATTTTAGTTTCGAACTCCATGATATATATATTATTTTTAAACTAATGAATCTTCCATGCTTCCGATGCAAGATGTTTCTGATCCCTCTACTAATGACTGCCAACCATCAGGTACACCTTCCGTTGGAACTGGAGGTCTAGGTCCAGTTGACCCATCACTCCTCAAGATGCAAGCCACTCACCTATTCGGGATCCATATGAAACAGTGAGTCAAAGGACATGAAATTTCAAAGGCATAAGACTTCCCCTAGATGAGCGGATTGTCCCTTTCTTGGTCAAAGCGAGGTTTTACTGATTTGCACAAATGGTTAATTGAAGCTGGAACAGAGTTTAATCATAGCTCTGGTCGAGAAATGGTGACTAGGGATGCATACCTTCCCCCTAGCCATAAGGGAGATGACAGTTACCCTACAGGATGTTGCCGCAATCATTGGACTTCCAATTGACGAGGTGGTCATGACTGGAAGCATGGGGTTCGATAAGGAGCATCTTGTTCGAAAATATCTCGGTCACGAGCCCGATGCGACTACTTTTGTTGGATCGTTTATTAGACTCGCCTGGCTATCGAAGACATTCACCAATTACTTGAACCAGATTCAGGTGAGTATCAGGTAGAGTGTTACACCCCTTGCCGTCGAAGACATTCACCAATTACATAAAGCCAGATTTAGGTGAGTATCAGGTAGAGTGTTACACCCAGGGCCTACCTAATGTCACTACTTGGTGGTGTTGGATTTCCATACTCGTCGGGTGACAAAGTACTGTACCTGACGTTGATTGCTGACATTAGATCTGCTGGCTGTTACAGTTAGGGCAACGCGGCATTAGGCACCTATATAAGAGTTTGTTGCATGAGTACTGTACCAGGGTGTTGCACCGAACACTGTGATCTATGGTTGACGAGTGCACCACCAGTCCACTTTGATATCGTAGAGTTACCATTTCTAGACCGAGTGCTTCAACAGTTCGGTCTTCAGCAGAATATGCCAGTTGCACGAACATATAACAACACCTTGCTTGGTACCACCGGTGTAACCCCCGTTCCCGTAAATACGTATTTCCTAAATATTTTCTGTATTTTGATTATTTATAAACTTACTTTGGGTTAATTTCGTTTTTTTAAATCTTCTACCAAAGTATTTTCTAATAAGTAATTATATTTTTTTCGAATGACAATATATTTTAATTTTATTTTTCTATACCAAATTGATTAACTACTTACATTATTACTATTCAGATCATTTTAATAAGTTTGTTTAAATCCAATTCCTATTTGTTACATAATCTTATTATTACTATTACTATTATTGTTATTGTTATTTTCACTATTATTGCTATTTTTGTTATTATTATTATTATTATTATTATTATTATTATTATTATTATTATTATTATTATTATTATTATTATTATTATTATTATTATGAGTATTGTTATTATGATTATTGTTATTGTTATTATTATTTTAATTATCAACATTTGTTGTTATTGTTACTTTTGTTACCATTATTGTTATTATTTTTATTGTTTCTTATTTTATAAAGACCAATGTTATTACTACTATTATTACTATTTTGTTAAAGCACATTGATGTGATCTATATTATATTTGAAGCCCATCATCTAAAACCCAAATTTTATATTTATTTTTGTATTATTTATTTATATCTAATCTGAGCCCAACCCAAGCCCATCTCATATTGGATCCCAAACCCGAACCCTTTAACCCAATTCCCCTCCTATTTGTGTGTTAACCAGATCAACAAAACCCCTTCACATTCCGTAACTCCAATCCCCCATATCTCTCCATTATCCCTATAATCTCTCCCCATTACTATATCTTATAATCATTTGATTTATTATATTATAACTGTTTTAATAAACCCCCCTTACCCTACATAACCAAACCCTATTCCACTATAAAGCTGCCATAACCCTACTGTACAACCCTCCCCTATCCCCTTCGACTTCTTCTTCCTCCTTCTCCCCAAGCCGAAACCCCCACCCTCTTCCTCTCCAACCGAAACCCATTGCCATCAACACCCTCGAGCCGCCGCCTCTTGAGACCTTCACCACCCATTGCCATCGCCTCAACTCCCTCCTCCGCTGCACTTCGCAACCTCGTCGAACACATCGTCCCTTGCCTTCCCTCTAGCGACAACCACCCCCAGTCGCGAATCCCTTGCCTCGCCACCACCATAACCCAGTCGTCTCACCCCTCCGTCGAGCCTCCCGCTCGCACCCTCTGGTCTCCGCCATGGCTGTCCCTCATCGAAGAGCCACCATTGCCGAACCTCCGAAGAACCCATAATCTGTGCCAATACCGATGTTACAGCTATCTTCGACTGCCCCTCCGGTGGCCAGTCGACGACCACCAAGGCTTCCCCTCGTCGTCCTCCTTACTGTTTCCACTCGAGCCTTCCGCCTGCGTCGAGCCGCTCCAACCTACCATTGCCACTCATCTCCTTCCTTCTCTGTTTCCTCTATCAAAAAAGAGCACCCCCGATCGTCGACTCCTCCACCGTTGTCACCCAGTCGAACCCCGACCTTGAGTCCCGCCACCACGCCGCCTGTCTCTCCCCGCCGTGGTCGCCACCCCCCCTCTCGCCTACTCTCTCTCTCAGTTGAAGTTAAGAAGGAGGAGGAACAGTGGGCTTCTTGGTTGTTTGCTGTTCGGCTAGGAGGGAGATCCATTTGGTGTTTGTTGTTCTTTGGTAGAAGGGATCGGGTGGATTGTGTGTTTGCTGTTTGGTCTAGTAGGGGAGTGGCTACTCTTGGTGTGTTGCTGTTGTGTGGAGTGGGATCCAATACTCGCCGTTTGGTGTTTTGCCTTGGATCCGCTGTTGAGTTGCCGTGTTTGGTGTTGTGTGTTGTGTTGCTATTGCACGTGTGATCGTGGATTGTCGCCCGAGATTCCAATCCCGTTATTCTATTTATTGGAATCGTCTCCTAACAGGAAAGCGTCTTTTGAACTTATTTTTATTGTTTCTAGTTCAAGAAAACACTCTTTGAAATCTGGTAAGTAGTAATCAAATTGAATATCATATTTAATTGAACTCCATTGTTTATTTATTGTACCATGTTATTGATTCATAGTCTTCTCATCGTGCTATTATTGTTGACTTCAATCCTAAACCGAAATTTATTCTACTATTGAACATTCACATATACTGCCTGGTCATTTGCCCGAGTTTGTACTGAGGTTTTGACCTGGTTCCTGACACAAAAACTTAAAATTTTGCACATAGAAATCGTAGTACACTTAGTCTATATATTGTTATGTTTTGCATATAAACCGTGTTTTCCATATTTAATGAATTGGACCATGTATATTTCATATATTGCATAGTCTTGACATCATCTTGGAATAGTACTAGTGCTACCAGTCTCACCAATTGTACCTGTTGCATGAGTATTGATGCCATCGTCCACATTGATCACATGCATATTCATAAATGATTGTTAATAAAATGATAATAAGCCGGGGTTAAGGGTTGATTAGGGTAATTGATGACATAGTGACTGTACTCGGGAATGTGGGGCCCGTATTTTCCAAATTATCATTATCGTCATTTTGCAAGAAATTATAAATGGCCAATGTTATCGTCATCTTACAAGAAATTACAAATGGCCAGTGTTATCATCATTGTGTAAGAAATTGCAAATGGCCAGTGTTATCGTCATTATGCAAGAAATTGCAAATGGCAAGTGTTATCGTTATTGTGCAAGAAATTGCACAATAGCCAGTGATTATTATTGAAATGTTATATTGTGTCGAGTACATGACATATAGATTCTACCACCTTAGTCTAAACGAAATTGATTATATGTATGGAACCTGTAGTATGGGATACAGTAGTACGTGCATTAGTTAGAATTAAAATGAATAATTGGCTTATAGACATAAATGAACATTGAACATTGACACTAATACTGAATACTGGTTATTAAACATTGATTCCTGATTTCTGAATTATTGATTATCAACTTTTGATTTTGTTATCGTTTATTATTTATTGAATCCGATATCATTCCAATTTTTGTTCTTGTTATATAGTCATTTATTTCCTATTTTACTGCTTCCTACTACTTGTCGCTTGAAGCTTGCTCTAACGAATTCTCTTCCTCTTTCTTTTGAGCTATGTTATACAGGTACAGTGATGGGTAACCGAAAGGAACTTATCGAACTGTTACCGCATTGCATATTCTCGAACTACTTGGTAAGTTCTTACATTCCAGATTTGGTTATTGAATTTTATTCTCGTTTATGTGATTATGTTTTCTTCGTGGTTGTGATTGTTTCTTTTCATGTTGTTGAGTTAAGACTGGTACAGCTTATGGATGATATTAAAATCATTTGCTGGGCCATGTCACATGCTCGTATTTCCGTATTTTGGGAAGCGGGTGTGATAGGTTTTTAGTGGTATCAGAGCCAGATTTGACTCTAACTAGTTTGGGGTTGGATCCTGATTAGTTGGGTTTAACCGTTTTGACTCAACAATATGTACAACACGCGTGAATCACATGAATAATTGATAACCAACATATAATCTGGATTCCAACATTTTTGATCCACTTTTTGATTCCTTCATATTCAGTTCCTTCATTTCTTAGTTGTTTCGTCCATTCCATTCATTCACATTCATTGATTCCTTACTGGGTATAATTTTATTCTTTTGTGCCCATACTTCTTTGATTCTGGAGTTGTCCATTATTTTCTTCCCGCTTAGTTCGTCGATCGGCATCGGTGGATCTTCAACGACATGTTAGAGGTTTGTTTAATTCCTACGTTACTGTATATTTTTATGATATATTTATTGTGTAAATTTGCTACACTGTATATTTATTTTCTCATTCACATTTGCATTGTGCTTATGCATGTATTTCATTCCGTTTTTCTTCCTACTTTTATAAATCATTTTCACTACTACTATTTTGTGTTATTGTGTTTGATATTTATAATCTATACATCTATTTTGATATTCTATTGTGTGATCTTCAACTCCATTTCTTACTTTTCTACTATTTTTATATCACGAATTTCAAAACATAACACCATACTTAAATTAAATGTCTTATATCCCTGTGCATATGGAAGGTTACATCTTCCATTTCACCATTTTGATGCAACCTAATGTCGAGATGGCAAATATGCAACTCGATGTCAATGGAGGCAAATTGCAACTGGATGTCGGGGAGGCAAAATGTGCAACCGAATATCTAGACGGCAACCTACAATCTGGTGTCATGAAGGCAAACATGCAACTTGATGTTAAGGAGGCAAGATTTTCTACCTATTTACTAATTGATATTTCAAGACTTTTTACTTATATAATGAAACTAATGATAAAGAAATATTTTCTTTATGACATTTTGTTTATACAATTACACTTTATGTTTCCATACAATTTGAACAATATAGTTGATTTTACTCTATTTTGTGTTTACAATTTTTTTTTTCCATTTATGTTAAGATTGAGTACATCAACTATGGTCTAAGTTTTCGTTCCTTTGTGAATTACTATTTATTGCCACCGTTTTTCAATTCTTTAACATTTTAGATTTCTCACTTACTTTCGTTTCACATCCTAATTAATGATTTGACGTTTACTTTTGTAATATTTAATGAACTCCTTTTAAGTCTTCTTGCATATATATATTTTGGTCTATTTTGCTCGTTACCCTTTAATGTGTTTTTCGAGTATTGATTATAATGTCAACATTCACTAATTATTATATGTCTTTTACATTCATTGTTATTAATATTTTCTTTACTTAGCTAAATTTGTTCGTATCTCTATGTATCTTGACTTGTTATTTTTCCAAAACTATTTTTTTTATATAACCTTTAAAGTTTGTGTTCCTTTGTTGTTTGTATGGTTATCAACCTTTTTATATTTGGATTTTATCTCTTCACTTTTGACTTCTTATTCTATGTGAATAGTCTTCCTATTTTCTTACGATTGGGGATTAATAGTGTATTCAATTGGATTTCTTATACTTTCGCCATGTCAGTTTTCACATTTTACTCTTCGAACTATAATTATATGTTATTTTTGTTTTGCTTAGTAATTAAATCCAACTATAAAAAATAATGATAGAGTAGAATTTTGAAACTAACTTGTAAGTTTTGTATTTTATTTTCTTTTGCTTAGAGTACATCTGAGGACAGAACTATTCTAAGGGGGGAGTGATGTAATACCCCAAATTTTTTAAATAATGTTTTAAGATTAATAAATGAATTAAAATGATTTTTGGTGATTTAATAAATATTTTTCTGAAATTTATCTTTTTACACGTGTAAAGCACATGCAAATAATTTCTTGGGAAGTTCAAAATCAAAAATTATTTTTTTGAATCATCACCAGGAGAGGAAGTGTCTTCTTTAGCTCCAAGATGTGCAAGTAGTCCAAGGATCTCAGGAAGTGCTAAGAATATGAAGTTGCCCGAAGTTCGAACTTCATGCTAGAAAGATGTCATTTGTACGTATCAATGAAATGGTGAGCCACGAGGCAGATTACTGGAGTTATTGGATGCTGATGATGGAGTTTTTCTGATCAGACTTGCGCAGTGGAAGCGTGGTGGGTCCATAACCCACAGGTCCCAGGATTCTCTTGTTTCTTCTTCCCTGCATTGTTTGCTTACCTTTGTTACTTTTATTCATCTTCATCTGTTGATTCCTTGATTGCTTCAATTTTTCCCTGTCATTTCTCTTTCTGATTCCAGCCCCACCTACTCCCTATCTTGCTTTGCTATCTTATGTTGTTTCTTTCCTTTTGATATTGTTTATTTTTTTTCATGCATTTCATTTGACATCATTGTTATCTATCTTCCTTCTTTTTCTGGTATTGCCACTGCTTTATTCCTTTCCCTTTGACTCTCTGTTTTATTACCCTTCCCCCCAAGTTTGCTTTTGCCTTGTCCTATGTACCGCCTACGCAAATTTTGAGGATAAAATTTTGTTGTAAGCTGGGTAGGATTGTAACCCCCGTTCCCATAAATATGTATTTTCTAAATATTTTCTGTATTTCGATTATTTAGTATATTTTAATTTTATTTTTCTATACCAAATTGATCGACTACTTACATTATTACTATTCGGATCATTTTAATAAGTTTGTTTAAATCCAGTTCCTATTTGTTACATAATCTTATTATTACTATTATTATTATTGTTATTGTTATTTTCATTATTATTATTATTATTATTATTATTATTATTATTATTATTATTATTATTATTATTATTATTATTATTATTATCAGTATTATTATGAGTATTGTTATTATGATTATTGTTATTGTTATTATTATTTTAATTATCAACATTTGTTGTTATTGTTACTTTTGTTACCATTATTGTTATTATTTTTATTGTTTCTTATTTTATAAAGCTCAATGTTATTACTACTATTATTACTATTTTGTTAAAGCCCACTGATGTGATTTATATTATATTTAAAGCCCATCATCTAAAGCCCAAATTTTATATTTATTTTTGCATTATTTATTTATATCTAATCTGAGCCCAACCCAAGCCCATCTCATATTGGATCCCGAACCCGAACCCTTTAACCCAATTCCCCTCCTATTTGTGTGTTGATGTTGTATATCTCAGCTATCTAAATAAATAGATAAACTAGACACAAATTAAAATCTCACAAGTGTACGAATCGTTTATAGAAGCGTAGTGAAAAGCAAGGGTCGATCCCACAGAGATTGTAGTACTTAACTCACTAATCAATAAAACAAAAGAAAATGCAAATCATAAAGTTTTGTTCTAAAAGTCTATTTGAAAGGAAATGAAAAGATTAAAATCTAAATCAAGTAAAATCACAAATTGAGTCACAAATATCTATTAAAGTAGTTGGGCATGATTTCCACCGATAGTCATGAATGCTAAATTAACTTATACACTATTCTGGTCACTCATGTTTGTTCCTTTAAGGGCATGGTATCTACTCCTAAAAGTTAATGTTTCCCTAGGCCAAGAATTAGGCATGGTATCTACTCTAATTCGTTTCTTTTCTTAAGTATTTAGCATGGTATCTACTAAGTTGCACTTGAAGAAAGCATAGGAACAATGAAAACGAACAAACACTCAAAGTTCTAGAAGTTGGTATCAAATCTAGATCCCTCAAGTTGATTAAACCAAGAACCCCTAAAGATTCCTGTGTTACAAGTATGAGCACAAGATACGGGTCGTCTCTATGCTCATATAACAGAGTCAATTTTATAATAAGCAAACTTGATAACATCAGGTTCTTCATGTCAGTCGACTTGCTGTCACTCTCAGTCTACTGCTCCGAAGAAACTCTAACCAAGTTTGATTCATATTATAAAATTTGTGTCAATTAAACCAGGCTTAATCAATAAGTGAATAAAGTAATGATTTAGAAGATTATAAACATTACATGACTACGGTTTCAATCAGCCCAACAATGAAATTAGTTGCACATATTCATAATAAAAATATTGCAATTAATAAATTTGTTCAAGGATTGCATTACAAAAATTAGAGAGAGGAGAAAAAGAATAAAAAAATTAATTGCAAACCCCTATCTCAAAAACTGGATCCGAATGATTCCTTGAAAATTGTGCCGAACACTGTAGCTGTCGCACGCCACGTCAGCGTCTGGGTGCACGTCAGATTGCAGCACGCCAGTCACCTCGTGCGTCAGTGTGCTGGGGCCCGCCTGCTGCTTCCTTGCGTCTTGAAGTGTGAACCGAAGAAAGAAGAAGCCAGTCAAAGCAACCTCGCCACGTCACCGGCGAACTCAACTGTCTCCCTTCTCTTTGTTTTGATGCGTGCGCCAGGAAAGAAGAGAGTTTTCTCTCTCTCTGTTTCTCTCTTTGTATTCTCTGCGTTTTTATTATTCGTAGCCGTCACCTCCTTCTTTTCTCACTCTCTTTGCTTCTACTTATAGGGAACGGGAGAGAACAATTAGGGTTTGCACTTTTGCAGAAAACCCCACTCTTTTCCTTTATTTCCTTCCTTATTAGTTCTGAATTTTATTTCTTTCTCTTTTCTTCTTTTCTTCCTTTTCTGCTAACCACGTGCTTCTGCATACACAAAATAATATCTGAAATTAGGATTTTTAAATAAAATAAAATTAATTAGTTTAAAATTAATTAAACTAACTACAAATCATATTAGCGTATAAAAATCCTTTTAAACTATTTGTCGCACTTTTAACTCAACAAAACAATAAAAATTGATAAATCCATTATTCTACTTTGTTTGTTGATTTTTTTTTCCACAAATCTTTACTTTTTGCATCAAAAATATTATTTCTTCAAAACTAATGAATTAAATGAAATCTTATTGAAATATGATGAATTATAGACAATATCAACGAAAACAAGCGATTTTAATGGTAAATGATTGCAAATATTTGTATATAAATTAGACACATCAAATACCCCCAAACTTAAGATTTTGCTTGTCCTCGAGCAAAAAATAGATTCATGAACAAGGGAATAATAATAATAGACTCAACCCACCACACCAAGAGATCTTATCATGCAAGCATTAAAATTGCAATTAAAAATATAAACAATTGCAAATAAGTAAAACTAAGCATTCCCACTTTCACCAGTGCAATTATTTATTCATAATTCCCAACCCAATCGCATTTGTCATACAATTATTGTAATTGTAGTATGCAACAACTTAATCTGTGATTATCCCTTCTTTCTACTACAAACCGAGTAGCAAACTAGAGTTTTTTTTTTTTTTTTTTTTCGTCTCTTCTTTAAGTTGTCACTTGCCTTTTGACGCGAATGCAAAACATTTGTGATGAATTCACCCGGTTACTCAACAAGTCACAAACTTAAAGTGCTTTGCATACTCTTATTTCAAGTTGCCGTTCTACGTAAGTGTAGACATTTGTGATGAATACCCCTAGTTACTAAGCAACTCAAAACATTGGAGTAGATTGACTTTATTCATAAACAATTTTTTTTTTCATTATTACTCTATTTACTTAAACTCTGTTTAGGACTAGATCAAAGGGGATAATCACAAGAAACAACATCACATTTGTCTTTTATGTATAATCGCATGACTCATACAATTTTGTAAGGAATTATGAAACTCAACAATCCTAAAGTAAATAAGTATAATTACTCTTACTTTATAAGAAATTGTTTATCCCAAAAAAAAATATATTTCAATGCTTATCTAAATGAAGAACTCAAAAGTGTAATGGTGAGATTAATTTAAATCCTTTTTAAAAATTTTGTTTTTTCTTTTCTAAAAATAAATCATAAATTTGTAAACCTTCCCCCCCAAACTTGAATACCACATTGTCCTCAATGGGAAAGTAAAAAAAGAAAAACAAAAAAAATGCGTAAAGTTCAGAATTTCTCCCCTGATTCGTCCTTAAATTTCTGCACGCGCAGCGTTCGGTATTTTGGCGATATCTGGAGCTTTAGATGTCCAAATGGGCTGAATTTTTTATTTTTATTTTTATTTTTATTTTTATTTTTATTTTTATTTTTATTTTTATTTTTATTTTTATTTTTATTTTTATTTTTATTTTTTTTTGCTGGAAAGCTAAGAAGATAGGCTACAACTTCTCTTTGAATCACTTTTCCAGATTTTGACTCCAAATTGCTCAAAAACAGCCATCAATGCATGTGTTCAAAACAGCTCCGCCCCGATGACTTCAAATTTTCTGCAATCCTACAAGATAAAATAAACTAAAAGATAACTCAAATCTAAATGCAATAAAAGAAATGATTAAAGAAATGAATAAAGAGAGAGTGTAAGTACTCCCCTAAAAATTGGGTTGCCTCCCAATAAGCGCTGTGTTTCTTGTCTTCAGCTAGACTGGACGAGTTTATGCAATGTATTGAATGGCTCGCGGCTCAAAACTCATCTTAATATAAGGTTTCCCCCTATGCCCATTTACCTTGAACGTTTGATTTTTCTCTTCGTATGAACCTCCAACGTTCCATGTGGGGAAACCTTTGCAACAATGTATGGACCGTACCATCTTGACATAAGCCTATCAGCATTGGTCCACCTTAATGCACCATTGTGTTCTTGCAATATTCTCAACACTGTCTCTTCTTCCTGCATCCTCAATTTTGCAGCGACTACCACAGGTAACGTCTGGTTTTCACCCGCATATGCATACTTCCAATGTTCAGGCAGCAGCTTTAGCTCCAAATCTGGTGTCCTAGTAAAAGAAGAAACAAAAATATTATTAGACACAAGATTTTCAAACACAGGTGCAAACTTACCTGAATATGATTCTGAATTTTCAAGATAATGTACTGTCTCTGCAATCCTCCAATCATCATGTTCCTGTTCAACTTGAGATAGTGATAGAGAGTGTGTAACTGTGGCTTGTAATGGATCGACACTATTTTCCTGAAATGTTTGGTCATAAATTTCCTGAACCACATCAACATTATAACATTCATGATCATCGTGTGGTAATTTTGGTGCATCAAACATTTTAAACTCAATCTCGTCCTCTAGTGTTGTCACCGATTGGAGCTATTCTTGTCCTCTAGGATTTGGTATGGTTTGTGATGGGAGTTCTCCTGCCTTTCTTTCACTTAACTCCTTAGCAATTTGACCGATTTGAGTTTCCAATTTTTGAATGGCCTGCCCTTGTTGGTTGCTTATTTGCTGTTGCTGTTGGAGTAATTGAAGAACGGTGGATTCGAAATCCAACTTCTTCTGTTCTTGCACTGGCCGATCAAACCCATTCCCACTCTGAAATTGCTGCGCATGCCCTTGTGCGAATTGATTGCCTTGATGGTTTTGATTATTGCTCCATGAGAAATTTGGATGGTTTTGCCACCCTGGATTGTACGTGTTTGAAAAAGGGTTGTTCTTGGGCGGGTTCATTCCCTGTCCTATGTAGTTTGCGTGCTCCTGATCTGTGAAAGAAGACATGAGACATGTATTAGTTGTATGGTCAGAATGAGAACAAATTGGACAAATTTCTTTTGTTTGGTTTTTTACGCCACCCAACGTTGAAATAGCATTAACAAGCATATCAATCTTTTTGTTCATAATTTTCATTTCTAATTGCATGCTATTATCACTAGAAATTTCGTAAACTCCCTGTTTTTTCGAAAGACCCCTCCTTGTTGAGAATTGTTGTGAGTTCTCGCTGAGTTCTTCAAATAGCTCGTTGGCCTCCTCACCACTCTTTCTCATCAAGATTCCATTGCAAGCTGAATCTACGATTGCTCTGTTAGTGTCATTTAAACCCTCATAGAATGCTTGTACCTGATCATCCATGGGTATGTTGTGCGTAGGACACTTGAGAAGCTTGTTCTTAAAGTCCTTCCATGCCTCGAAGAACAAATCGCCATCTTTTTGTTGGAAGAGGTGAATTTCTCTTTTTAGTTGTTTGGTTTTCTGAGCTGGAAAGAATTCCTTCAAGAACTTTGTTGCCAATTGCTCCCATGATTGAATTGATCCTGGTTCCAAAGAATTATACCATAATTTAGCATTAAGTTTTAATGAAAATGGAAACAAAATTAACCTGATTTGTTCGGGGGTGAGCCCTTGGACGCTTTGTGTTCTGCAAAGATCAAAGAAATCTTGCAAATGTAGATGAGGATCCTCGTCTAGTCTGCCACTGAAGTGGGAAACCATGCTGAGTAATTGAGGTGATAGATGCATATTCCCTGTGACATTAGGTTGATAAGCTATGCAAGAAGGTTGCTCAATGTTCTTCGGAGTGAATTTGTCTTGCATTGGCACTCGATTTGGTACTTTCTCACCCATCGTTGCTTTTTGGAATAATTCGCTGTACAGTCGACTGATCCTTGGAGACAGTCGACTGGTCTGAATCTGTCTGTGCAGAGTGTAACCTAAAAGAAAATGTTATAAAAGAAAAGAAAAAAAAAAGAAAAAGATAAAAATTGATTTGCAAGTTAAAATACTAAACAATCCTCGGCAACGGTGCCAAAAACTTGTAGTAAATCTCAGCTATCTAAATAAATAGATAAACTAGACACAAATTAAAACCTCGCAAGTGTACGAATCGTTTATAGAAGCGTAGTGAAAAGCAAGGGTCGATCCCAGAGAGATTGTAGTACTTAACTCACTAATCAATAAAACAAAAGAAAATGCAAATCATGAAGTTTTGTTCTAAAAGTCTATTTGAAAGGAAATGAAAAGATTAAAATCTAAATCAAGTAGAATCACAAATTGAGTCACAAATATCTATTAAAGTAGTTGGGCATGATTTCCACCTATAGTCATGAATGCTAAATTAACTTCTACACTATTCCGGTCACTCATATTTGTTCCTTTAAGGGCATGGTATCTACTCCTAAAAGTTAAGGTTTCCCTAGGCCAAGAATTAGGCATGGTATCTACTCTAATTCGTTTCTTTCCTTAAGTATTTAGCATGGTATCTACTAAGTTGCACTTGAAGAAAGTATAGGAACAATGGAAATGAACAAACACTCAAAGTTCTAAAAGTTGGTATCAAATCTAGATCCCTCAAGTTGATTAAACCAAGAACCCATAAAGATTCCTGTGTTACAAGTATGAGCACAAGATACGGGTCATCTCTATGCTCACATAACAGAGTCAATTTTATAATAAGCAAACTTGATAACATCAGGTTCTTCATGTCAGTCGACTTGCTGTCACTCTCAGTCTACTGCTCCAAAGAAACTCTAACCAAGTTTGATTCATATTATAAAATTTGTGTCAATTAAATCAGGCTTAATCAATAAGTGAATAAAGTAATGATTTGGAAGATTATAAACATTACATGACTACGGTTTCAATCAGCCCAACAATGAAATTAGTTGCACATATTCATAATAAAAATATTGCAATTAATAAATTTGTTCAAAGATTGCATTACAAAAATTAGAGAGAGGAGAAAAAGAATAAAAAAATTAATTGCAAACCCCTATCTCAAAAACTGGATCCGAATGATTCCTTGAAAATTGTGCCGAACACTGCAGCTGTCGCACGCCACGTCAGCGTCTGGGTGCACGTCAGATCGCAGCATGCCAGTCACCTCGTGCGTCAGTGTGCTGGGGCCCGCCTGCTGCTTCCTTGCGTCTTGAAGTGTGAACCGAAGAAAGAAGAAGCCAGTCAAAGCAACCTCGCCACATCACCTGCGAACTCAACTGTCTCCCTTCTCTTTGTTTTGATGCGTGCGCCAGGAAAGAAGAGAGTTTTCTCTCTCTCTGTTTCTCTCTTTGTATTCTCTGCGTTTTTATTATTCGTAGCCGTCACCTCCTTCTTTTCTCTCTCTCTTTGCTTCTACTTATAGGGAACGGGAGAGAACAATTAGGGTTTGCACTTTTGCAGAAAACCCCACCCTTTTCCTTTATTTCCTTCCTTATTAGTTCTGAATTTTATTTCTTTCTCTTTTCTTCTTTTCTTCCTTTTCTGCTAACCACGTGCTTCTGCATACACAAAATAATATCTGAAATTATGATTTTTAAATAAAATAAAATTAATTAGTTTAAAATTAATTAAAATAACTACAAATCATATTAGCGTATAAAAATCCTTTTAAACTATTTGTCGCACTTTTAACTCAACAAAACAATAAAAATTGATAAATCCATTATTCTACTTTGTTTGTTGATTTTTTTTTCCACAAATCTTTACCTTTTGCATCAAAAATATTATTTCTTCAAAACTAATGAATTAAATGAAATCTTATTGAAATATGATGAATTATAGACAATATCAACGAAAACAAGCGATTTTAATGGAAAATGATTACAAATATTTGTATATAAATTAGACACATCAGTTGACCAGATCAACAAAACCCCTTCACATCCTGTAACTCCAATTCCCCATATCTCTCCACTATCCTTATAATCTCTCCCCATTACTATATCTTATAATCATTTTATTTATTATATTATAACTGTTTTAATAAACCCCCCTTGCCCTACATAACCTAACCCTATTCCACTATAAAGCCGCCATAACCTTACTGTACAACCCTCCCCTACCCCCTTCGACTTCTTCTTCCAACTTCTCCCCAAGCTGAAACCCCCACTTCTTCCTCTGTTCTCCAACCGAAACCCATTGCCATCAACACCCTCGAGCCGCCGCCTCTTGAGCCCTTCACCACCCATTGCCATCGCCTCAACTCCCTCCTCCACTGCACTTCGCAACCTCGTCGAACCCATCGTCCCTCGCCTTCCCTCTAGCGACAACCACCCCCAGTCGCGAATCCCTTGCCTCGCCACCACCATAACCCAGTCATCTCCCCCCTCTATCGAGCCTCTCGCTCGCACCTTCTGGTCTCCGCCATGGCTGCCCCCCCATCGAAGAGCCACCATTGCCGAACCTCCGAAGAACCCATAATCTGTGCCATTGCCGATGTTGCTGCTGTCTTCGACTGCCCCTCCGATGGCCAGTCGACGACCACCGAGGCTTCCCCTCGTCGTCCTCCTTACCGTTGCCGCGCGAGCCTCCCTCCTGCGTCGAGCTGCTCCAACCTACCATTGCCACTCATCTCCTTCCTCATTTGTTTCCTCTATCAAAACAAAGCACCCCCGATCGTCGACTCCTCCATCGTTGTCGCCCAGTCGAGCCCCGACCTTGAGTCCCGCCACCACGCCGCCTGTCTTTCCCTGCCGTGGTCGTCGTCCCCCCTCTCGCCTACTCTCTATCTCTCTCTGTTGAAGTTAAGAAGGAGGAGGAACAGTGGGCTTCTTGGTTGTTTGCAGTTTGGCTAGAAGGGAGATCCATTTGGTGTTTGCTGTTCTATGGTAGAAGGGATTGGGTGGATTGTGTGTTTACTGTTTGGTCTAGTAGGGGAGTGGCTACTCTTGGTGCATTGTTGTTGTGTGGAGTGGGATCCAATACTCGCCGTTTGGTGTTTTGCCTTGGATCCGCTGTTGATTTGCTGTGTTTGGTGTTGTGTGCTGTATTGCCGTTGCACGTGTGATCATGGATTGTCTCCCGGGATTCCAATCCTGTTATTCTATTTATTGGAATCGTCTCCTAACATGCAAGCGTCTCTTGAACTTTTTTTATTATTTCTAGTTTAAGAAAACACTCTATGAAATTCGGTAAGTAGTAATCAAATTGAATATCATATTTAATTGAAATCCATTGTTTATTTATTGTACCATGTTATTGATTCATAGTCTTCTCATTGTGCTATTATTATTGACTTCAATCCCAAACCGTAATTTATTGTATTATTGAACATTCACATATACTGCCTGGTCATTATCCCGAGTTTGTGCTGAGGTTTCGACCCGGTTTCTGACACAGAAACTTAAAATCTTGCACATAGAAATCGTAGTACACTTAGTCCATATATTGTTATGTTTTGCATATAAACTGTATTTTCTATATTTAATGAATTGGACCATGTATATTTCATATATTGTATAGTCTTGACATCATCTTGGAATTGTACTAGTGCTACCAGTCTCACCAATTGTACCTGTTGCATGAGTATTGATGCCATCGTCCACATTGATCACATGCATGTTCATAAATAATTGTTAATAAAATGATAACAAGCTGGGGTTAAGGGTTCACTAGGGTAGTTGATGATATAGTGACTGTACTCGAAAATGTGGGGTCTGTGTTTCCCAAATTATCGTTATCGTCATTTTGCAAGAAATTGCAAATGGCCAGTATTATCGTCATCTTGCAAGTAATTGCAAATGGCAAGTGTTTTCGTCATTGTGCAAGAAATTGCAAATGGCCAGTGTTATTGTTATTGTGCAAACTCAATAGCCAGTGATTATTATTGAAATGTTATATTGTGCCGAGTACATGACTTATAGAATCTACCATCTTAGTCTAAATGAAATTGATTGTATGCATGGAACTTGTAGTATGGGATGCAGTAGTACGTGCATTAGTTAGAATTAAAATGAATAATAGACTTATAGACATAAATGAACATTGAACATTGACACTAATACTGAATACTAGTTATTAAACATTGATTCCTGATTTCTGAATTATTGATTATCAACTTTTGATTTTGTTACTGTTTATCATTTATTGACTCCGATATCGTTCTAATTTATATTCTTGTTATATAGTCCTTTATTTCCTATTTTACTGCTTCCTACTACTTATCGCCCGAAGCTTGATCTAACGGGTTCTCTTCCTCTTTCTTTTGAGTTATGTTATACAGGTACAGTGATGGGTAACCGAAAAGAACTCGTCGAACTGTTACCGCATTGCATATTCTCGAACTACTTGGTAAGTTCTTGCATTCCAGATTTGGTTATTGAATTTTATTCTTGTTTATGTGATTATGTTTTCTACGTGGTTGTGATTATTTCTTTTCATGTTTTCGAGTTAAAACTGGTACAGCTTATGGATGATGTTAAAATCATTCGCTGGGCCATGTCACGTGCTCGTATTCTCGTATTTTAGGAAGCGGAGCGTGACAACTGGGATGGGTCGATTGCCTAATCATGACTGGGCTGCACATCATCATGATCATGTTTATTCTTTTAAAGAGCGCTAATTCCATATGATTATTGGAGAAATTCCTTCATATGATGGACAAATGCACGATGAGTACATGGCATGGTATTAGCATATTACACGGTTGATTGTCACGACTCCTACCTCAACGCTAGCGCGGGTGACACTTCCAATTCCGAGAAGAGAAAGGGAACCATCGCCCGGCCATTTCGCGAGGCAGAACACATTTCAACCTAAGGCGGAGATGGTGGCATTCATTGTAAGAAGTTATATTTTCCAATAGTTCAAGTTCATTTAAAAAATTTATCTTTATATTTTTTGTTCTTGCATATGTTTATGGGTAAATCGCAAAAAACACCCCTGATCTATGAGCCAAAAACCTTTAACCCCCAATGCGATAGACCCTCCAAACTATAAAATGTGGTAAAATCCAGTACGAAAAACCTAAAAGATGGTGTGAAATGACCAAATTGGCCTTATATGAAACTGAACCAGTAAAAAAACCAAAAAAATCACAAAAAAAACTCCAAAATTTCACTTTTTATGTCCCTTTTTTTTCAAATACAAATTCAAATGCAAATCCAAATTCCAAATCAAAATCCCATCACTCTCTTTCCCAAATCAAAATCCAAATCCAAAATTCAAAAGCAGCAGCACCGAAACCCACCACCACCACCACCACCACCATCATCATCATCATCATCATCATCATCTTCTTCTGTTTTGTTCTTGATTTTGTTCTTAACCCATCATCATCATCGTCGTCGTCGTCGTCGTCGTCGTCATCGAAATCCAAATCCAAATCTCCGTTTTCGATTTCAAATTTTTCGTTGATTTTGATTTTGATTTCGATTTCCAAATTTTTGTTTTTGATTTCGAATTTCAAATCCAAATCCAAATCAATTTCGATTGATCAAAATCCAAATCAATTTCGATTGATCCAAATGCAAACCAAATCCAAATCTATGTTCCTTCAAATTTTTTTAGAAAAAACACTGAAACCCCTCCTTCAGATCTGGGAAAAAAACACACAAAGAAAACCCAACAAAATCAAGAACAAAATCAGGAGATGATGATGATAATGGGTTTGGTTCTAATTTTGAGGAACATAATCAAGAATAAAATCAAGAACATCATAAACATTGGATTTTAGATTTGGATGGGTTTGATTCTGATTTTGATTTTTATTTGGATTTTAGATTTGGATTTTGATTTTGATCCTAAGTTCTGATTTTTTTTATTTTTTTGGTTTTTAGTGGTTCAGTTTCATATCAGGGCAATTTGGTCATTTCACACTCCCCTTTAGGATTTCTGTACTGGATTTGACCACATTTTGTAGTTTGGGGGGGTTTATCGTATTGACCGATATTTTAGGGACTTAAATACTTTTGACTCATAAATCAGGGGTGTTTTTCGCTATTTACCCTATGTTTATATGATAAATTCTAACTTCTTGTAGGTTGGGGACTTATGGGCGATTGCAAGATGTTGCGCTCGACGGTTGTCGAGCGCAACTTTTGATGTGTTCGATGCTGTAAAGGAGTTCACACACGAGGTTATCGCTCCGTGTAGGCGAAATCTTCATACGGTGGGTGAAGGCCCCGCATTAGATGCAATGTTGTCAGCATCAGTGAGTTAGGCCTAGGGCACGAAAGCAACCCCAAGAAGAATCAAAGTAACTCGAAGAAGATGAGCAAGCACAAGATGAGTGAGGGTCACAACAAGAAACCCATCAAGATAACGGCGAGCATGTCCCCATCTCCCAGTTTACACAAAAAGTTGCAACTCCACGCAAGAAACCACTCCGGAAGAGAACGAAGACTTAGATATACACTGGGGTAAAAAATATATATTTTAATTCATCTCATTATTATTATTATTATTATTATTATTATTATTATTATTATTATTATTATTTATATATATATATATATATATATATATATATATATATATATATATATATATATATATATATATATATATATATATATATATATCAATTGTTTTAGTTAAATTTAGAGATTTTGAGACATTTGAGGTTTTGGTGATTATTTACACATCGAGATATTGTGGAGTTTGAAATCATTATGATTTTGATGAAATGTTGGATTGTGTAATTGATGTTGAGATATTGGATTGTGTTGGATTGTGTGTGATGTTGGATTGTATATTGTGTTGAATTCTAGAATTTGATTATGTTGGATATATGTAAACACAGTCAATATCAGAATTGTGTTGAAAAAAAAATCTACTTGACCCGCATATCCCAACTGCGGGTCTAATTCTCTCCAGTTCGTAGTTGTGAACTGCGGGCTCTTCTTAGAGAATTTTTTTCATAAATTCTCTAAGTTCCAACCAAAAAGTTCCTTTTTGTGAGATTTCGAAAAAGTTTGCAGTCGTATTCTCCAATTGTGAGTTTAGTTTGAGAATTTTGAAATATACTCGCAATGCCCAACTGCAAGTGTATAGATTAAGTTCTAACTAAGCCCCGTAGTTCTCAATAGCGGGCTCGAAAGAGCCAAGAGCGCAGTTGGGAATTGCAAACCTTGCTGACACGGCCAACTTTTGTCCATATCCGTACATAGTTTGGCAAGTGTCTTATTTCTACAAATAGTTTGAAAAAGTCGCATAATTTGGAAGAAATAAAAACGAATCTACAAAATTGTGAGGGTGATTCCTCTGACCCTTGAAATGATGAGATGATGTAGGGGATCACTTTGTGTTGTGCGTGTCCTCGCATCCAATGGCTAAAGTAAACGGATTGGATTCGATGGGGGTGTTTTCTTCTTTCCTCTTTTATTCTATTCGATTCTTTTCGATTCTATTCTTATGTAGGGGACAAGAAGAGTCTTGTTTGTTAAGGTTTAAGGATTGCATCAAAGTTGTCTGTAAATTTGCAAAAAAATAATCATAATCATATCTCCAAAGCAAACATCTATGATTAAGCATGGTTATGATGTGGATTTATCAAGTAAACAAAAAAAAAGGTGTTTGCTGCAAAACCCTTACAAATCAGCCCTTAAGAATTATAAATATTGTTCACAACTTTTTCACATGTTCACTGAGACTGACCTACCGATATATGAATAAGCAAACTTTCTGTAAAGGAAAAGGACTGATGTATAAATAAGGGAAAAAGGAACTAAAGCCCTGTAAAATGTAAATGCATGAGAGAAACTTATATAGAATTATGAACATACGAGGTACTAATCTGTTAAAAATCCCTTAAATTTTGCTTGCTTCCTTTTTCCATTGAAAAAACCGAAGGGAGCAGCAGTAGTCCACTAATAGACGAAGAAGAGCTTGGAGGAATGTTGGAGCTCCAATTAGTACCCGAATCCGCATCCAAACCCTAACCCTAGCTTTACCCCCAACTCGATGGAAGGTAAAAGATTCTCCCTTTCCTCAATTCGGCTTTCATATTCTTCATTATGTTCCTTCAATTCACTTGATTCTTTGCTACTAGTCGAAAAATCGGATTTTTTTTGTCTGTGAATAAAATTATCTTTTTTGGGTGGGTTTTAGGGTAATTGAGGGTAGAGCTAGGGTTTTGATTTGGGGTCTGGGAATTTGGTGCTGTATTGATTTGGTGACCTTAAAGTTGAAATTTTGAGATTAGAATTAGGGTGCAATTTGTTATTCATAGCAATGCTTAAAGGCTGACTCAGGTTTGACCCAGTTGACTTGTATGCTTGTTTTATTAAATTGGAAGGTATATTTATGACTAGTTAGTTACTACAGTGTGTTGTGGGGTTGCTGTTTCTGCCGTTTTGGTGGGTTGAAATTTAAATATAGGTACAAATGAGGAGGAAATTCTGGAAGTTTTGTATTTCTTGTTTAGTTTCATCATGAACACGTGAATATGTCTGCTTGGTTGAATGGGTAGATCGAACTTTCCGACGTTTAGGGTCGAAGTCACAACAAGAAGCCTAATCCAAAATCTTTGGGTTTGACCACATAAATCCTTTTTATTTAATCAGCCCTATGGCTTAAGGATCATCTTCCTCGTCAAATTAACAACGGTCACATCGTTGTTAACTACCTCAGTTCTATAGGTCAACAGACTCGGCACCTATTCCTGCATTGTAATTGGCACATTTCTTGATTCTCCGCCCTCTAAACTAACTTAGTTAATGATGCAAGAGACAACATAGTGGATAGTAGATTGATTGGGTCAAGTATACCAACAAAACCGTGTCTTTTGGTAGAATTTCAATGAGTAGGTGAGGATGATGTCATAGAACAGACGAAGGAAATTGTTAGGGGTGGATGGCCTAGCAAACCCAAAATCTTCTCCTTGTCAAGCTAGTAGCAACCTATAGCATCCATAGTGAATAATAGAACAGAGACTGAAAATAGCGAAAAGGTAGAATCTTCTTACTTTGGGTAGATAGTTGCCAATTTTATCTGCTATATTTGGTATATACTAAATTTGAAAGTATCTCCTTTTCAAGAGATATCCACCGCAATACATGAGTGTTGTTTTGTGGGGGCTTCTAGGCAACTCTAGGAGGTTAATGGAAGATATTTTGGATATTCTTAGAATCTTGGTGTATGAGCGGATTTTAATTGCTATTGACCATCATATTTTGGCTCATTAATTTCTAAATTTAATATTCTTATGTTCCAAAATATGTACGATTATTTCGAGATTTTGATGATAGTGCTTGTTAGAATAACTATATAAGCACTATACATAAGTTACCTATATGTGGATATTGCTTAAGGTAAGATTGGGCCTGCTATGTTTCTGATCCGATAATAGCATGACCTCTGACCTGGATCTCAGTCAAACCCAAAGGGGAAGAGAGATTTTTGAATTGAATGCTATGCAATCCTGTGAGTAAAGCTTGACCCCAATCTCTAGCAAGTGAGCGAATCTGATGTGTCTCCTTTCACTGTGTTGATTTGTACTTGATATGATTCGTAACTATATATTTCTTCGGTCCATATTTACGAGTAATGGACTGATACGGAAATAATGTCCAGTTGTCCACATTCACCATATATTATATATTGAATCTGCTCATGTATTTAAATTTCATTTTGTGATTCTGCCTGTGTATTTAAAATTTTAAATAAAGGTCTGCAATAGATTGATGATATTTGTTCTTAAATAGCACAATCATCTCCTAAATCTGGCATATTTTGACAGGTGGGTCACCAGACCATGCTTCAGCTGGGTCCGGGCCCAAAAGATCTAGTGGGTCATCAGGTAGCAAACCTGTTCGTTCATCATCTTCCACTCGTAAAAACTTTCTTCGTAACTTCATAGATGCAGAAATTTTGACGGCACATCTAGAAGATTGGCTGTCTGGAACCTTTGATGTTCCTTTTGAATTCTCAGAACTCCAAAATTTGGATTATGCCCTGGAAGACATCGCTTTTCAACAGTTAATTAGGATGCCAAATGCTTTGTATGCATCGACATCTGACGCAATCGAAGCAACCGCACATCTTGCAATTGAAGATTTTTTACATGCTGGTGTCAAGGGCATATGGGAAACCTTTTGGGGTCAAGATTTACCTTTACCTTTCTCTGTTGCTTGTATACACAGTGCAAGCTCTAAATTTTACTCTGCTGAGAAGGCTATTGCCAGTGGGAAGTTGGGAGGTCTTTGTGCAACTGCTATAATGTTGAAAAGCACCCATAGTTTGCATGGGAGGTGGGATCAGATTCTTGAGTTAGCTCTGTTGAGGCCTGATATCGGGACCCATCCACAACCTTCTCCTGCCATCTTAGGAGAGGCATTGTTCTTTGCTCTACGTGTTCTCTTATCTAGGAGTTTAAGCAGATCAACTGCTATTATTCGCAATTCAAATTGTGTTTTTGTACTTCTTGTTGATTCACAATATGGCGGAGTGGTAAAATTAGAAGGTGATATCAACAAATTGGATTTTGATGTTAATAATGTCTATGAATGTGCATCCGAATGGTTCAAGGTTCATGCCAAAATAAGTGTTTCCCCCATTGATCAGATATGGAACAAGCTCGGTAACTGCAACTGGGGAGATATTGGAACACTACGGGTTCTCCTAGCAACTTACCACTCAATAATTCAGTTCTTTGGATTGCCCAAGGACTCACTTGAAGATTTAGCTACAGAACATGGGTCCCGCCTACAGTCTCGGAGAACAGAGAGGCAGCTAGTAGATTCACATGTTAATGAAAATAGTTTATTTCGTTTTCAACAGTGTAGCATCTCTCCTGAAATTGTGGAAGTCCAAGAAGAAGAATCTGTCAAAATTGAACCAAGAGAAACTTTGAAGTTGGAAAAAGGATCAGTGATATGGCTCGAGGATTCAAACTGGCAAAAGGGTTTCGTGATCAATGAAGTTTCGACTGATGGCGAGCTCCCAATGTATAGTGCAAACCCTTTAGAAGAACCAGGGAAGTCATTTCTATTGTATGTCGGTTCCAGTCCTTCTCATTTGGAGCCAGCTTGGGAAGATATGAACCAATGGTATCAAGTTCAAAGACAAACTAAAGTTTTGACTTTGATGAAACAGAGAGGCCTTTCTAGCAAGTACCTACCGCAGATTGCTGCATCCGGGCGAATCATTCACCCAGGCTCGTGCAACAAGCCGAGCTCTGGAGGAAATTGCAATCATCCATGGTGTGGAACCCCCATCCTTGTCACTTCACCGGTTGGTGTAACTGTTTCTACATTGATAGCAAATGGTTTGTTTGGCCCTGAGGAGACTCTTAGATGCTGCCATGACTGTCTGTCTGCCCTTGTTTCTGCCTCTTCGGCTGGAATCAGGCATGGAGATATACGAGCAGAGAATGTGATTCGGGTGAGCAACGGCTCAAAGCGTCCTTTCTTTGTTCTAATTGGGTGGGGCCATGCTGTTCTTGAAGATAGAGACCGACCTTCAATGAATCTTTTCTTCTCCTCGACTTATGCTCTTCAAGAAGGGAAACTGTGTGCAGCTTCTGATGCAGAGAGTCTCATCTATCTTTTGTATTTTGCCTGTGGCGGAGTTTTCCCTGAATTGGATTCAGTCGAAGGTGCACTTCAGTGGAGGGAGGTATCATGGTCGAAAAGGGTTATACAACAGAAGCTAGGGGATATCTCTGCTGTACTGAAGGCTTTTGCAGATTATGTTGATAGTCTCTGCGGTACCCCATATCCGATAGATTATGAGATATGGTTGAGACGGTTGAGAAGGACTATTAATGAAGAGGATCATGGGAAGGAGATTGTTATTTCATATTAGATTCATTTGGCCAGCATCGAATTTTGTAGATTTTTGGAAGACAGAGACCCTGAAGAGGATTGCGAGTTTCAGTTCTAATCTACGTGCATAAATTATGGGGAAGATTTGATGGGTGTTCCCTTCATATTTTAATTTTCTTTTTATTATTAAATTCTTTTAATTTGGGAAAAGGGTT
Source organism: Hemerocallis citrina (assembly GCA_017893485.1). Classification (NCBI taxonomy): domain Eukaryota; kingdom Viridiplantae; phylum Streptophyta; class Magnoliopsida; order Asparagales; family Asphodelaceae; genus Hemerocallis; species Hemerocallis citrina. Next base: position 73,134,493 of record CM030361.1, on the reverse strand, counting down.
GGTTGTTTCAATTATGTGAATGCCTTGTGTAGTTATTTTTATAAAGGGTTAGACCTTTATCTTTTAAAGATTTACAATGCATATCATTTATGTAAATGGTTCTGGTGACAGTGTGACTCTGCATTTGATTTCTGACTGGGTTTTCTAATTCAAGATCAGTTACAAGATTAGCCCTTTTTTCATGTACTTATTCTGTGTGTGGATATGCAGTTACCAAATATCGGAAGAACATTTTACTATTTTTCGTTATCCTTCAGTTATATAGTTTTTCAATTTACCATGTTTCATTTGCTTATTCAAATTTTCTATGTTGTGAGATTGAGTCAGATACTTGTATAGCTGAAGTAAAATATAGAAGGTTTGTGTTTTTTGTTCATTTGCATTGAAAGATAATCATTGCTTGATTATTTATTTGTTCAAATTTAGGAGGGGTTTCTGATAATTTCTTACACCAAATTAGGTTGCTTGAAAGAAAAAAAAAAGGTTGAGAGGGTGCTTGCTGCATGTCCAAATAGCTTCTGTTGACAATCAATTGGAGAGAATAATATTTATCAGGTTGATTCTGATTAATTGATCTAATGTAAGACTATGAAGCGACTGAGAGAATTGATTCTAGCAAGGACTTGTGGTACAGTTTACATGGGTTTTTACTCTTAGAGATTCGGACTTTTGACAGAATTAATTTGGGATGTTAAAATATTTGAGCGGCTATGGCGGAACCTAGAAATTTTTTAAAACGAAGATAAAGAACTGATTATATCTATGTCTGAGAGCATCCACAATGGTGTTTCTCATTTTTTTACAAAATAGCAGCTACAGTAATAGAAAATAGGATATTTGTCTGCACTAGTTGTTTGCTAAAATTTTGCTAAAAATTGAAAAAGGAGAGACATGTTGTTTCGTCCGGTTTCTATTTTTTTAAAGAGTTATTTAATCAGTGATTAGATATTAAAATAGGTTAATTAAATATTTTAAATAATAAAATATAATAATCTAAACCTAATTAATTACACACTAAACTAGGATTTCCACTAACCTAAACCTAATTAATGATCCCCATTTGCTGGACGGGACAAAAAATATGGGATATTACAACTAATGCACACTTGTTCGGATTCTATGCATCCCATACTACATATGTCCGAGTGCAAGCCCTTAAGGTACTCCACATTATAAGGTTCCTGGCTGAGGATACGTCCAGTAAATCCACTGAGGTGGGCTAAGGGTAGGCCAGTAAGGTCCAATATCCTAAGGGTGTGACTCTTCGGTGACTACGCATTGGAATATATTCATTGGGTTAGGTTTTCAAGCAAATTTTGCGTTTTTTGAAAAAAAAATTCAGACAGTACATGTTGTACTGTCTGATCATTTAAAAAAAATAAAAATAAAAATAAAAAACGACTATAGCTATTTTGTCATAAAAGTAAACTACTGCACCAACTTTCTTAAAAATTTGAGAAATTTACAAATATAGCAAGCCATTGCGGATGCTCTTAAGTACAAAATATGGCAAGACTTGCAGGCTGCAGCCAAACAATACACTGAAACCATATGGTAACTTTACCATCATTTTAGTCAAAATCCAATGACTCATGCAGTCACATTCTCATACGGAACAAAAAGGCATTAATGTATCCTTGTTATATACAGGCCGGTCCTGAATTCCTCAATTCAGAGTTCAGGCCCGAAGCGAAAACTTCTAAAGACCCAAATAATTATTTTTGAGGTCTTTAATAACAATATAATTTTTTATGTGCAAAATACGTATCTATATTTACAAAAAATAAATAAATTTGGAGCTCCTAAAATTACAAAAAATTCAAGAGTCTGAGACGACCGTCTCACCTGTCTCAAGGATGGGGCCTACCCTAGTTATTTATAATCGAGAATGGTAATCTGTGAGCAACCATCCAACATGAAACTAGCACTCCTTGTAATTACATGTTACAACACTAGAATTTATCCGAAACACTTGTGTTCAACATTGTTAGATTTGTGAGGAGAAAGTAGTTGTAGTACTTAATGTGCTTGTAATGCTTGATAATCGTGATAATAGCTTGATTGATAGGGCTCATGACCAATTTATACAAGTAGATGGTACATATAGATGGAAAGACTTGCATGAGAAAAAAATACAATATAAGGAGATACTTGCCTACAAAGAAATATAAAAGAGGAAATAAATAAGATAAATAAAAGAGAGAATGGTAGAGATGATTGTTTTCAGTCGACCGCACCACAAGGTCGGTCGACCGTCCCCCTCTCGGAAACTCTGTGCAGTCGGAGTGGTCGACCGACATCAAGCCTCGTCGACCACAACTCCACCTGCTACTGCTGCTGACTATATCCCTTGCTTCCACTCAGTCTCCGATCGTCTTGATTTCTTCATTGTCTTATCGTTTTCTTATTCAACATAGTATGCAAGATATAAATTCAACATTAATATATTTAACATAAATGCATTTCATGCTACCATTGATGTGTACTTGAATGTCATCAACTTTCTCATTCATGCAGGCAATTAGCTCTTCATGCGATGTATGCTAAAAGCATAAAATAATCATTTTGGGTTTAAGAATGACCTCAGCCTACCATCAATACCTTACTATATAACTCCATAAGCAAGCTATCAAGGGCTAATACTGTTAGAGATGAGAGATAATAACAATGAAAAAATAGGGTTAGGATTAATATCCCTACTACTTAAAATATTATATCCTGATTATCAGAATTGGAATTGTAACTCCTATTTTCGATAATAAGTATTTTTCATGTATTTTCTATAATTTGATTTTTCTAAAGTTATTTTATGCTAAATTCATTTCGGATTTTATTAAAGTGTTTTCTAATCGAAAATCTTATTAATTTCGAATAATAGTATATTTTAATTTCTATTCTTATTGATCGGCTATTATATTTAGTATTATTGCTATTTGGGTTATTTTGATGAATTTATATTTTATTATATAATCTTATTATTATCGTTATTGTTATTTTTATCCTTGTAATTATTATTATTGTTGTTATTGTTGTTATTATTATTGTTATCGGTATTATTATTTTTATCATTATTATTAATATTATTATTAATATTATTTTGTTTTAAGTCCGAGCATGCACAATTTATATGCAGTTCACTGTTTGATTCAATGTATATGTAACCCAGTACCCTAATTGTATCCTATAAATACAACCCTACTACAAACCCTAAAAATTGCACATCTTCGAAACCTAGCCGCTTATTCTCTCTCCTCTCTCCCCTCTCCTCCTCTTCCGCTCTCGTCGTCTACGCCAGAACCCAAAGACCCAAAACCCCCGATCTCTTTCCCTGTTCGATCGCCGACCATGTCACCAGCGCCCACCAGTGGGCTGCTCGGCCGTCGACGTCACGCCTCCAGCCACCACCGCCCCTCGACCGTTGCTGCTGCCATCACTACTCTCTCTCTCTCTCTCTCTCTCTGCTGTTGCTGCTGTCTCTTTGAGTCGGTGTTGCTTTGACTCTTTGTGTGCTCCTGTATTGCACTTATATTGCACGTGCTAGTTCGGGTGTTCATGGGTTCGTTGCTTCGGGATCCTTATCCCGTTATTCTTTATATTCGAATTAACCGTCTAACAGGCAAATTACCGTCCTCTTGAATTGCTAATTGTATCAAATTTAAGTTTTGTTAAAATTCTTGCAAGTAGATCTCTTTGTTATCGTATTATTCATTGTTTATCTCTTCGTTGGGTTTATTGAGGGTTTACACGAGCTAACCCCAATACTCTTGATATCGTGCTAATTTGACTCCAAAAATATTGAATCTTGCATACATCATATAGTATGGATAATAGAGTTACACATACAGTCACGACACAAATAAATTATTGTAAAGACAATTAATAGGTTGTATGTTGTTTGATTGACTGATGGTTGATTGATGATAAATTGATGTATGAGTGTGTTATAATTTTGTTTATCATGTTTTGACACCCATCATGTTGATTATATAACTTATTGACTAATAGAATTGATACCTATCATGTTAATTAATTTATTTTTCCAAGAAAAATTACCCAAAATCATGTATATGCTTGCTAACCTGTATATTGACCGCTGTTTTCGAACCAGTAAACGACCTTAAAATAAAATACTTTCTGAATATGAATTGTAGCTTTATCTTTCTAGTTTCCAGAACATCTTGAATTTTTGAATTCTAAGTTGTGTAACAAAAGTTATGCCCGTTTTACTACAGCTGTGTTTTTAATTTCAGATTTTTAGATTCTCGTACCTTTCATGTTTAAACTGTAAAAAGGCTGATCAAATGATAGAATTTTGCTCTGAAAATTTCCAGATTGTTGATTAACATGTTTAGGAATTTAAAAAGTATTTTTAATAAATTTAATACTGAGTTTTTGCTGATGCTAGAAATTAAAATAACAAGATGTCAAATTTCTACATGAACATAAAACCCATAAAGAATCATGTGATTGACCTAGCTACTGTTGTCGAAATTTGAACTTTAAATATGCGATGAAACCGTGTGGAAATCTAGTTTTCAGATTTTCTAACAGATTCAACTTTCGATTTCTGAGTCAGCAGAAAATTATATTTTTGTACAGACTGCGCTTGCTGTCCAGAATTTTAGATTTCACTTTTTAATAAATTAATTATTCCTATATCGCACTATTGCATGAATTTATGAATTTATGTTGCATTGCATGTTCCCAATGAGTTATTATCATCATTTTAATTTTCCTATTTTATGTTATCATCCTATTGTTCCCCTATTGATACTATGGTTCACACCATGTCCCAAATTGCATATTGTGTTGTTGCATTGATAAATAATTAACAAGCCGGAGTTTAAGGGATTGACTTTAGTGGTGGACAATATAGGGACTGTACTCAGAGGAGGGGTCCGTGCTTACCTATTTATTTTTCTATTGATCTATTGGTCTATTGGTTATATCGGTCATCCATTAATTATAGATTACTGACTACAGTATCTCGATTGATTCGGTCATTGATCATTATTGAATATCGTTACCGAGTACATGAACTATAGAATCCACCACTATAGTCTAAAACGAAATTAATTGTATGCATCAAACCTGTAGTATGGGATGCAGTAGTACGTGCATTAATTAGGATTAAAAATGATTAATAGACATAAGGATTGACACATCACCGACATTGCATATTGTTCCTCATTGTTCCTATTGATATCGAATTGATCATTGATTATTGTTATCGAATATTGCATCATTGTTTACAGCTATTATACCGATTATCATGATATCAATTATTGTTATTGTCCCGTGTTATTGATTTCTATCGATCCATTGATTCATTGTTATACCGTTATTTCATTGTTCCCTGCTTTCTCTACTTGCTGTCCATGACTTGTTCTAAGGACAATTTTTCTCCTCTTTTTAGATGAAGTGTTTACAGGTGTTGATGGAGAATTACCTGATGGATTGGGAGAACAATATTGGTGAAGAAATTGATTGCATTGCCGCTTAATAAATATTTATTGCTTTGTTATGAATACTTAATTATTGGATTATTGTTATTTCATTGTATTGGGCTTATGACCCGAATATTGCTATTTATTTCCAGACGTTGGATTATTATTGTATTTGGATATTTTTAGTGCTTCATTCCAAGTATTATTGTTCATAAGATTATTATTATTGTCTGTGCAATTGTTCTGTATTAATTATATTGTTGAGTTAATCGGATAAACAGCTTATGGGTTACGTTAGTCATTCGCTGGGCCAATGTCATGTACTCGTATTTCGTATTTTTGGTAAACGGGGCGTGACAGGAATAATCTCAGGCACTACCACAATATATGGGATTAAACTGGGTTTAGGGTACTGGGTTTCATGCCTTGTCAACCCGGTCCAACAATTAACAGATAACACGTGAAAGCACGTGTTTCCCCATAGAACATTATACACAATATATTCTATTATACTGAGAATATACCTATATATCCAACAATCTCCTCCTATATTCTCAATATATTAGGCAATACCCTTTTATATCATTGGATCACAAAAGAATATAGTTCATAGACTAAATCAATTATAACTCGAATAGTTCAAATGAGCCTAAACCAAAATAATCAAATAGTTCAAAGACCATATCAGAATAGAATAGTTCACAATGACTAAACCAACTGGAGAAATCATTTATAGTTTCAAAATCAACCAAAGCAAATAAACTTCAAGAACAAAACAGGAGTTTGAAGCTCATGAACACAAGAGTCTTAAACACAATAGAAGTTTTACTAAACAAGTGACACATTTATTCTCGAGAGAAATAAACCGAACTCTATCCTTGCAAAATGCTTAATGTTACTCCTCCATTTTGAACAAATCGTTATTTTAAAATCTATAATGACATATTCAACTTCTCCATCTTTGCTAGCTTATTGAAAACAAAAATATCAAGAGACACATCTCTAAGAATTTCAATGTATTACACAAAGTATCTAGTTCCACAAAAGAACTTAGTAAAACTCATAATTAGCTTAGCAAAAATATATTGTTTCTACACAAGATATTTTCTACAAAATATATAGCGCAAGCATCACGATCAAGTTTCTTTAACAAAATAGAGAACAAGAACTATTATTGTTTCTACACAAGAACTATACTATGTTTCATATTGGAATGATAGAACAGTCAAATCAATTATGGCTAATTCGGAATCATCAAAATTGGAATGAAATATGAATCCATAAATGAGATATATCATCAAAATTGGAATGATATAACAACATTCTAAACATCAAAAACACATCGACAAGTTTTCACACTTTCTTTTGGAATAATAAGATGATTCTAAGTGAATTATGAAAATATATAGTATCATCAAAATTGGAATGAAATTATATATTAACAAAATTTACATAGAACTTTTCAAATTATCTAAAGCATGCCAACTGCCTAAAATTGATGCTTAATTTTGAACTTCTCTGTGACTCCAATTGGATTCTAATTTTCAAAACAAGTATATAAGATGTTAAAACTTTACTTCTCTATGGCTCCAATTGGATTCTAATTTTCAAAACAAGTATATAGGATGTTAAAAATTTTGGCTCAATAGCTTTTAACTTCATTTTCCCCACAGTTTTGATAATTAGATCACTTTCAAGTCTCTTAGCAAGAGCATTAGTCATATTTTATCTCAATTACACTTTATTTATGAGAAAGTTCAATTAGGCTTCTTTCAGCCTTGATATACTCCTCTAACTATTATAGAGTGAGTTATAAGTTACAGTGCATTGTAGCTTGATAATCGACAAATAGAGTTAAAGAGTCACTTAAACTTCTTAATGGATGACTAGCAACAAACTCTTCAATCCACTCAGCCTCTTCCCCTGCAGAGGATAACACATAGAGGTATGATTTCATGGATAATATCACAGTGCCTGTTTTCCTTTTAATTTCCATAACATTTCTGTCCCTTCTCGTGTAAACACATATCCACTAGTTATCGACTTTCACTAAATTCTGAGCATTATAATGTATCAGATTATCCATTCACTCATGAAGGATGACTAGAGTAGCACAAAGCAAACTCTTGAATACCTCTCAATTATCTCATTTGCCTCTTAGGGCTCTCCAAGGCTACTAATGAACCTGCACTTCATACCTATCTCAAAGGCTATGTCTGCTAGTGCAGATCATAGTTGCACCATCATTAGGTGTCAAACTTTATCATAATCATAAGGTGTTTCAAAATACACTTTCAGTCACTATACCCCCACTTTTGGAACACATTACTGATTAAGTGAATTAGACTAAGGGTTATCCCTTGCCAACCAAAATACAACCTTTTACCTAATAAGGTGTCCTCAACACCTAGGTGTTTCATACTGAATTCTTTGGATAGCAAAGTTTTAACTTCATTGATAATAGAGAGGTCACTTCCAATCAACAAGCATATCAACAGTATACAAATAAAAGAAGACAATTATATTTGACTCACCACATAATTAAAGACATTTATCTGAATTACTTGATTCAAATCTAAGCTCTTTAAAATTTTGTCAAATTATTTGTGCCTCAATTTTAACATTTTTTTTTAAATTTTGAAACATACAATGAATTTACCAATTTGTAAATCTTGTTCGCTAACCATATTAGTGCAAACTTTTCAGTACAAAATTGTTTGGTACAAACCTTTTCAATGCAAAACATCAAGTACAAAACTTTTAGTATAAAAACTGTGTAAACATATTTCATGAATAACAAAATTTTCAATAGTTGTAAAAGCAATAAGAATACTTATTGGAGCAATATGATAGACATGTGAGTAGACTTCAAACAAATCTTCCCCATTTATCTCAGTCAATCCTTTAACTGCTAAAAATGCATTAAAATTGCTACTGAACATTTCAAAACTAAGCTTCTTCTACAAAACCCCACTTACTATAGTTTTAGCTCATTTCGACAAATCAACTAAATTAAAGTATTTTTGTATAACAACAAATTCATTTCAATATCAACTAAAGACTCTTCTTGGCTCATCTGCCATTGAAATTGCCATTGAAATTTTAAGTGTCAGTAAGGCAGGTTCTTAATTCTAACTGTGAATTATTAATCGTGTCTTTAGGACTAAATAATTTCATACATTTATCTTTGATGAACACATCCTCAAAGAACTCTGCAAGTCTAGATTCTTCTAACACAAATTAGATAGATCCAACATCTATCCATAGAACTACATTCTGTACTTTATAGGTACACACAAATATTTGTTATAGGTCCTACTTTAGGCCTTCTAGGGTCATGTACTCTAACAAATGTACCGCACTACATATTTTCACTCTAACAAAATTATTTGTGTTTCCATTCCATAGTCAATAATGTGTAAATAATTTAGAGTGCAGTAATATATTAGGAATATGATTAACAATACAATATCAGTCATAATTACACAAAATCAAACAACAATTAATAATATAGAATTCAACATTTCAATAAGTGTTTGATTCTAACTTTTATCAATACCGTTTTGACTGTTGTAAATTGAGTGCACTAGAGATTATGCAAAATGCAAACTTCTCTTAAAGTATTAAAACATATTCACCACATCTATCAAATCGGGAGCATTTTGATCTTAGCATTTAACTAGATTTTTAATTCATCAAAATGACGAGTGCTGCATCCTCCATATATATGACAAATAATCATTTCCAAGAATAACTAAATACTTCTGACCAATCATTATCTCATCTAGTCACAAAGCTACTGAGATCACAAATATTTGAATGTAATGACTCAATAAATTATGTACTCCTAGAGACCATACTAAATGGTTTTCTAGTGATCATAATCTAAGCACAAATTTTATAATTATCATATTTAATGAGGTGTCGTTTAGCAGAATTATGAGTTTTAACAAGAACAAACAATTTAATACATAGTTCATATGTCCTAGTCCATTATGTCGTATTCAAGGACTACACAAATTAGAACTACTATTATCAGTTGCTTTGTTTGTTAAACTGAACTTATACATGCAATAGACTGTATTATGCACATTGAAATAATAAGAATAAAATATAGGTTAATACAAAATTACTCTATTACATTTCACAAAAATGTTTACTTTCTCTCGTGGTTCTAACAATGTCTAATTGCTCAAATACATTGAGCGAAGAGTTCTTTCCTATATTCATTCTTCATCATCTTCGGAATGTTAAACGAGATAATGACCAATATTTTATAATTTAATTTTGCACACACAGTACAATGAACGATAAAGAACAAAACATAATTAATGGAGTCAAATCCTGCATTAAAGGATGACATCTCCTAAGTTACAGACATTTGTTATACATATTATACATCAATCTTTATTAGAGAAGCAAACATACAATCTCACACAAACTGTAAACGATGAATTTAGCCAATATGTCTATACACATAGTATGACAAAGCACACTAAACAATTTAAAACATGCTAGTTTCAAAATGAGAAAAAAATATGATCTAAAACTCCCAATCATGTGATCAAACGCACAAAATGTTAACACATTCATCACATGAAAACACTAAGAAAGATTAGAGTAGATCATACTGAAACTTCAAGTTAGAAGTGCTTTCCAAATTCGATGAAGAAGTTTGTGTAGTGCAGACTTATCCTACAGTAACGCAAATCCATTTTCTCCAATACACACAATTGTAAATAACTTTGAAGTTCCTACATTCATCAAATTGTTAAAGATTAGCCAATTAAGCGAATTATTAGCTCTATTTAATTCTAAGAACAATCTAATTGGAGATATAATGTTGTAGTCAAAACTATAATTTAACTTATCAAAATAAATATTTGATCCTTAGCACATAGCCAAAACAGTTATTCAAACTTGTATGTATATAAACAATGGTTAACATGGTTTTGAACTTTAACGCTTGGCAACAACAAATAATAATATGTATATGCAGGTAAGGAACTCATTTTTAATTTAGATCTGATCCAGTCCAATCATAGTTTGATCTAGTCAAAACAACCTACAAAAAATTTATCCACATCTCATATTGTGCTTTCTTCTTCAAATTGTTAAATTCATAAATATCGAACGCTCTAGTTTCGGAATCTTGTATGCTCAATTCAATTTTTCCATCTTAAGGAATAAATAGTAAATTCCGAAATCTATATGTTTTTTTCTGAATAATTACTACTAGTGTAATTTCAGTAAACTGAAGGGTTTTTTCTTTAAAACTGTGTAATAAACAATCAACACAGAAAATAACATTAAAGAATAACCACAAATCTTAAAGTTTAAAGTGGACCGTATCTTGATGAAAATCAAGAAGTAGTGGAGAGTTAGATCTGAATTGGAATACTTCTGATGCAAATCACGTACTCCACACAACACACGAAAACACGAAGCTAGAACTAATGGAGACTCTTGACTGCAAGTGGTTGTGCATCACACAAGATCCAATCTCAAGGCCGAACACGCAATAGCAACTCTTCAACCAATCAATGGTCAGGTTGACTTAAACCCGAAGATCCGATCTCTTCCCCACACACGAAACACAGAAACCAACCAATCCAAAATTCAGATCAAATCTGAGTTAAATCACTCCAACAATCCCCTCTTCACACCCGAACATGGAATAGCAAAATCCACCATTCAAAAAATCGGATTTGAGCAGATCCATCTTCCTGATCCTATGTCGGCTTGGGAATGAGGAGAAGAGAGTCGCAACCGGTGTGGTGGCTAGCGATGGCGGCGACGCTGGCTTTAAGGGCGGCGACAGTGGCCAGTGACGGTGGGTGCGGATTCTGATGAACGGGCACTTCGACTACAATGATTAGATTTTGACTATCTCTTTCTTAATCTCAAAATTAAAATCTAATATCTCAAGATTGTTAGAGATTATGAGAGATAATAACAATGAGAAATTAGAGTTAGAGTTAATATCCCTACTGCTTGAGATATTATACCCTAATTATCAGAATTGAAATAATCTCAAGCACTGCCACAAGACCAGTATATATGGGATTAAACTTGGTTTAGGGTACTGGGCTTCATGTCCAGTCAACCCTGTGTTGGGATTGGGGCGCCAACCAATGCCCGTTGTCGCAACAGAACTAATAGAGTAATGAGGAAGTCGAAGTAAACGAGACGAATAAATTGAGCAAGCAAGTAGATCCACCAAACTAACACAAACACACCGATGACTTATCCCGGTTAGCTTTTGCTTAATCCGGGGGGAAATATAGGGAGATCTGATATTCAACTAGAAGTGATTATAAGGAGTTATTTATTCACTCAATACAAGGAATTAAACTCACCCACCAAGAACTATCTCTCTCTCGAGCCTCTTTTTGCAATGGAGAAAAGAATCTATGAAGTACTATACTCTCATAAAGGAGGAGTTTACAATATATATAGAAGAATAGAGAGAAACCTAGGTCTAATCTTGATTTTCAGTCGTCCGATATAACCTGGAAAAGAAGTAACTGAATAGGAGCCGCACGATCTAACTTGGAGTTGAAGACTGAGCTGAAACGACCTAACAAATCGAAGCCCAAAAACGAACACAGCGCCGCGGTCGGTCGACCGTCCAACAAGACCGGTCGACCGTACCACTCTCTGACATTCCCTGTACTACGGCAGCCGGGGGGTGCGGTCGACCGCAACATGGGACAGTCAACCGCAACTATACCTGCACCTTGCTGCTGATGTTTTTCCTTCTACTCACTTCGACGCTTCGACCTTCGTGCTTCATATTACCTTCTTCTAATCTGAACAATGAGTATACAAGACACAATCCTAACAAACTCCACCTTGGATTGCATATGAGTGCTATCACATGATGTGTTACTCATCTCCAAACTCAAATAAATTCCACTTGTAAAGAAAACTTAGAACAATAGTTTCTTCTTCTAGTTGAAATGATCTCTACCCAATCTCACCAAATCCAGTATACCCCTTCAAGAGTACACCTCCGTAGATGTATTCACGAAGTTGCCAAACTCCGTACGAACTACACCTACCCTTAGGCATTCTCCACCTTTCGACGATATTCGAACGTCATGGTCTCGTCTCGATGAATCTAGTTGCGGTAAACTAGCTGAGTTTGCGAAAATAATGGAAAAAGAACTAACAACCCCTGCGCAGGATTTTCGAATTCCCCAAAGCTTCTAGAGATTGTGTTGGCTCGGCCCAACCACTCTCATACCTCTAATCACCTCACGACGACCTTGAAAAACAGACAGAACTCCACCTCGAGCTATGTACCTGCAGTCCCGTGCATCAAGAGTTTCCAAGGAAATTAGATTCCGTTTCAGCAAAGGAATATGCAAAACATCCCTTAAAGTTAACATATTTAGACCTGACATCTTCAACTCAACTGTCCCCTCACCCACTACTTCACAAATCTCCGCAGTTCTCGTTGTCACACAACGCCCCGTAGTAGACTTTTAAGTAGAAAACAACTCCCTCTCGGAGCAAATATGAGAAGAACTCCCTGAGTCAAGAAACCAACTAGAATCCACTTCTAAATAATTTGAAACAAGAAGACACGAATTGCCTGAATCAAAGGCACTAACCACATTAGCAGCTGAACTCCCGTTCTTGGCGCTCTCCTGATTCTATAATTTCAAACAGTCTTTCTTGATATACCCTAGCCTTTTGCAATATCGGCAACGGATCGAATCCTTTTGCAAAGCACTTTGTCTTCCCCCCGAAGGACCATCCACTTCTAGACAACTTGTAGGAATAGACGATGATGATATATGGGTCTCCTTCCTAAGTTGATTTTCCTTCAATACTTTAATTACACCATCAACCGAAATACTCTCCTTGGCAGATCTACATGTAGCGTGGTAGTGATCAAAGGCTCGTACGAATTCGACAGTGAATATATCATGTTGAAAGCTTTATCTTCCTCACACACATCTGCGTTGATCGTCTTAAGTTCAGATAATACCTTATTGAACTTTGTAATGTGGTCTTGGAGATCGGTACCTTCCTTCATAGATAAACAGAACAACTTCCTCTTCCAATGCATCCAATCTAATAACAACGAACTGGAGTAGTCAGCTATGAGTTTTTCCTACAAACTCGCCGTATCAGTTTTTTCAAGAAATTTGCACTTGACCTTGTTCGCCAAGGATAGTCGGATCAGACTTATGGCTCTTTCATGAATATCTTCCCAACCTTCATCCTTCATATCAGTTCGCTTTTCTTTCTTCTTAACGGCTAATTGCAAACGTTTTTGAACAAGAACATCATACACGTCAGTCTTCCAAAGATTGAAATTAAGGTTTCCATCGAACTATTTGATCTTCAAAATACTGTGGCATGTCATCTTAATCAAGGGACTCGGCAACCTGAAGCTCTGATACCAGTTGTTGGGATTGGGGCGTCAACCAACGTCCGTTGTCGCAGTGGAACTAATAGAGCAATGAGGAAGTCAGAGTAGACGAGACGAATAAATTGAGCAAGCAAGTAGATCCACCAAACTAACACAAACACACCGATGACTTATCCCGGTTAGCTTTTGCTTAATCCGAGGGAAAATATAGGGAGATCTGATATTCAACTAGAAGAGATTACAAAGAGTTATTGATTTACTCAATACAAGGAATTAAACTCACCCACCAAGAACTATCTCTCTCTCGAGCCTCTCTTTGCAATAGAGAAAAGAATCTATGAAGTACTCTACTCTTATAAAGGAGAAGTTTACAATATATATAGAAGAATATAGAGAAACCTAGGTCTAATCTTGATTCTCAGTCGTCCATAATCTGGAAAAGAAGTAACTGAATAGGAGTCGCACGATCTAACTTAGAGTTGAAGATTGGGCTGAAACGATCTAACAAATCGAAGCCCAAAAACAAATACAGCGCCACGATCGGTGGACGGTCCTTGTACCACTCTCTGACATTCCTTGTACTACGAATGGTCGGGGGGGGGGGGGGGGGGGCAACCAGTATACAAGACACAATCCTAACACCCTGTCCAACAATAGATAACATATGAAAGTACGTATTGCCCCATAGAACTTTAAACACATTATATTCTATTATATTGAGAATATACTTATATATCCAACAAATAGGAAAGTCTATCCCTTGTACCCATTCCTAGTTGTTAACACCTCGGTCCTAGAATAATCTTGGCTATACTCATATGTCAAAGGCCCAAATGGCGCATCTTATCTTGACATCAAACGTTGATAATAAATAAGGCTAAATTTAAAAAAAGTACACAAAGTTTTGGGTGAGTTTAAAAAAAGTACACAAAAGTTTTTTTTTTATAAAAAAGACACAATGTTTAAATAAACTCCAATGGGTTAGTTAGGGTTAGGGTTAGAGTTAGGGTTGGGTTAGGGTAGGGTTTAAAAAAACCACTTACATCTTTCATTTGTGTTTAAAAAAACTACATTCATCATTTATTTGTGTTTAAAAAAACATCACTTAACTAATCAGATGTTTAAATAAATCCCCCGAACTAACCCTAACCCTAAGCCTAACTAACTCAGTAGAGTTTATTTAAACATTGTCTCCTTTTTTTAAATAAAAAAAATTTATTGTGTACTTTTTTTAAACTGACCCAAAATTTTGTGTACATTTTTTTAAATTTAGCCTAATAAATAATAATGACCGTAAAGTTTGCACATCAACGCGAAGATGAAAATTCAAAATCAATTGGACAAAACCCATCAGCGAGAACAAACATTACATATGACATATCCAGACAAAACAGCTCAAATCAATTGTAAACAATGTGACGAAGATGAATGTACATAAAGCGACTACAATGCATGCTTTCCTAATCAAAAAACTGATTTACTCCACGAATGTTCCCTCGAATATCCAAGACACCACAAATAGTTCTAGAATCAATCAACAAATTAGACCACAAACATAGCAAGAAAAATCAAATGGTTTTGGTAGCAATTTTTGTACTTGTGGTCACATATTATTCACCAAAGAAAACAAAACTCATTTCATTTCTAACCATCAATTCAAAGATTAATGCCCTGAAATCGAACACTTTGCCGAAATAAAAATGAAACAAGTCCAAGCATTTTTCACCATATCAACACCAACCACCAATTCACATGAACATGCTTAATTTCCCAGAACAAAAAAAAGAGGAAAACAAAGCCTTCACATGAGCTGGAATCCTCACAAAAATAGTGAAGAGAAACCCAGGAAAGCTCCCAGAAATCCCGTAACAGGTAACCATCAAAGGGTTGTAAGGCTCCCCTTGTTGCCTTACGAAGCCACGCAAAGAAGACAAGATAGAGAACAGCTAATGACCCTTCGAAGATGAGGGCTGCTGGGTGGTGGGAGTTTAAACCCCAAGAACCTGTAGGCTATGTATCCAATGAGTGATCCTGACCAAACCCAGATGAAGGAGACAATAAAATCGGACAGGATGATGTTAGAATGCGGAAATGGGTCATTTTCTGTTGATTTCTTCATCCTTTTTGGTGGGGCATTTGATGTGGGTTTGGACAATGTAGGAGCAAGGAGATGGTATTTGTGTATCAGGTTTTAAATTACAGTTTGGAATGAAGATTCAGACCAAAGTCAGAAGGTGTTATGTACCTGCCTCTTCATGAATTTGATATTTACACAACAAATCTCCAACTCTCAAATGTAAAAATATACACTGCACTTACAGGATTAAACACTGTGAAAGCTTCTTCAATCTCTCATGACTCATCCTCGTAGCTCTCAACCAAGTGGCATATTTAATACATTTATGCGCAAAACAGAGATAAAGGGGTTCTGCATTATCTACAAAATAAAAAACCCTAAATGTTACATACACGATTACTTTTTCTTCACCTGCACCTAATAATTCCTATAGTTTGTACGATAGTGCAGCAAAACTTTACAGTTTCCAGCAGAAAATCGTTCCAACTAATTAATTACAAGAATTTAAATATGGGTCAAGTTGGACAGCCGAATGTATCCAGAAGACGACATTGTGATGACTCTTATATAAGAACCCAAGATCGAAGTTTGCATGTCAATGGCATTCTTAATTAAAGAAGCATGATGCCGGAATGAAGCATATAACGAATTTATCAACAAACCTGCAAAAGTAAAATACAGGTTGTGAATTTTTAATTAAATAAGAACTATATTAATAAAGGAGAAGAAACATATATAGAAGAGAACGTAGTGCAGGAAAAAAAGGGAATTTCTACATCCAACAAACCTAAACACCTTCTACACACGAATCATGAGGTACATCAGAGACTTATCTAGTTATATTACGTCAATATTGGATTGCCCTTCTTTGATTTAATAACAAGAGTTGAAATATACTCGAATGTCATTAAATTTTATTATTCATCTGTTAATGTTCGTTTTGCTTTCTCAACTACTAGTCTACTTCTACTATTCAAGAATTTGCTGGATTTTCATGTCATGTCTGTCGCATATTGGTGCCCATTCATCCTTGATATATTTTGCAGTGTGGATCTCTGTAACTCTAGGAAAATGGCAGGACCTCTGGAACATACTACTGGTGGTATTTTCGTATGAATGCATGTACATGAATTTTCTTGTGAAAATGTAACTATAATCTCAAATGGCTAAAACCCTTTACTACGTGTAGTAATTATAACGAATCTATCTAATGCTCCATTCCAACATCGAAGGTTGTAAATATCTCATACCATGCTAAAGAGTAAATCCAGATCGTATCAAATCACATTACTGTGTAGCGATTAATAATTATTTTCATATTATTTAATAATAATATTTCATGTCATTACCATATTGAAACCAGTAATTTAAGTTGATTAATCAGAAAATTTTACCCTTCTGAATGCAGCCAATATGAGGATTCTGATCTTCAATGCTGTTAGTAGTTTCTTAGGACGTATGGATATAACTGAAGGTAAAAGACATAACACACTACAGGAACAAGACAAAAGAAATTTTAAAGAGTAGGACTCCGAAATGCTGCCATTGTCTTATATACAGTAATGGCTATTACTGTTAAGCATAGTCTAGACTGAAATGACATCCAACAAAATTATTTTTGAGCAACCATAGTCGATACAATTACAGATCGGAGAAGTTCCATAATCCATAAAGCAACATGCGATCACTAGCAAAAGAAATGCAAATAACTCTATGGGAACTGTTGCCTTTTCAGTTTATGAAATGTTTGGCAATTATTTAAGAAGTGGCTAACATAAAAGAAATATTACAAAATTTTGGCTGTATGAGAAGCGTCCTACACGTGTTCATGAAGTATTCATGAAATGTTGACACGGATATGGCTCTCTAATATAACCATCCATTCCACATAGTTTCTCTAAAGTGATGAAGTATGGACAAGTACAAGAGATTTTAGATAATTACCTTTATGCCTCCAGCATGTCTATATTGTGATCAGAAGAAGACAATGTTCTTTCATAGTTACTCTTCTCCTTGGTTGTTACAGCCACAGGTCTTCTATCCTTCCTTTCCCCAGGATAACGAATATTAGCTTCACTTTCTTCTGTAGGAAGAGCAACATGATCCATTCCACCCTCATCATCCCTGCTCTTTCCAACTAAATTATCAAAATCAACGGCTGTATAATCCACATTCTGTAATATAGTTGGAAGAGAAGTACTGTGTCCTAATTGAACTTTAGTGCCCATATCTCTGTCAACCTTCTTTGAACTCGTGGCATTCATCCCAATGTTAGGAGTAAAAGAACCAACCTCGATTATCTCTTCAGGTGCCAATGATCTGAAGTCATTTAGTGAATGTGGGATTTTGGAGAAGAACACATCTATGAAATTTCCGAAGAGACCCCTGGTGTATGGATTCTCCTTTCTATCATAGCGATACCGGAAATTTTCATAGGTAGTCTGCAACCAAAATAGTAAACTCAGTTATCTAATATAAGTCAAACTGTTATAAGATGGAAAATGAAATTTTCAACCCAAAACTAACTATGTCAGAAAATTAATGAATTGGATGAGGAAGCTATAAATCAAATATACATTAAAAAATTGTGCAGATGTCATGATTTTCTTTGAATGCTGCCTGAATTCAAATCGAAATCCCTCGACCCTCACCTTTGGTACATTGACAGGGTCATCTTACATGGTACAAGAGCAACACATGTTCAATTCTCAACATGCTCTCATAAGTCGTTAGAGCGAGATTATAAATAAAATAAAATTCTCTATGTACAACCAAAGCATCAGAGTTCTTATGTAAATGTAGGGATATTTCACAAATGCATTGTTGAAGATTTTACTAATAGAAATAGTAAAAATTTTACCTGATTTGTGCTGATCAAATAGGTATGGAAGACAGTGAGCCCACCAACAAACCAGACTGTTATGAAGGTGTACACGATCAGTACAAGTGAAATGACCTCATTCTTCATGGATTTCAAGATGGAGTCATGATGAAATTTCTTTTCCTTGATAATGTTTAACCACGAAAAGATAAAGACATATAAGCAGAGAAAGGTAGATGTTGATATAAACATGAAAAAGAACCGGTAGTTCCGCTGCAAACAAATTTGATACCAAGTGTTAGTAGAATTCTAGAAATATAATTATATATGATTAGATATTGAAGTAAAACAAAATTTCTGCACAGTCAGACATTAATATACAAGAAGACATGGTGGCTGGTAAAATCAAAAAGCCATTTTGACCACTCCAATAAGATCATGCACCAGTTGAGATGAGTGTAGCTGAGATGGATGAGATGCATGTTGGGGTTTGTGAATCCAATACACGATAACGAGGTTGAAGAAGATAGGCGAGAAGGAGAGTCGAAGTGGGAGCAAGAGGTCAAGAGCAGTTGGAGGCTACAGCAGAGTTGCGGTCGACCGCACCCCCGACCGACGACCGGTCGACCGCGCAGTCGACCGTCCCGCTCTCTGGTTCAACCTGCAGTCTTGAAGAAGTGACCAGTCGACCGCGCAGTCGACCGACCCGCTCTCTGTTGGATTTCGTACAGTCGAGGGAGAAGACCGGTCGACCGTCAAGATGGACCGATCGACCGTCCAGACGCTGAATAGATGAACGGCTGTGATTAGAGTTGTGGAATCCTATATATATTGTATTGTACACGATTTTAGGGTTAACTGAAACAAAACTGAAAAGAAAAGAGAGATCTACCAGTCGTCATTGAGAGAGAGGGAGATAGAGAGAAACCCTACACCTTGGTGGTGAGTTCCTGAGAGATTTGTAAACTTAATCTTCATATTTCTAGTGAAAATCGCAGGAGTACCTCTGTGCGGGGAAGTAGCCATTATTTGGGTGAACCTCGATAAAAATCTTGTGTGTTCTTGTGTGTTGCTTTTGCTTGTTCTTTGTTCTCTTGTTTTGATTCTATAGTTCTTGCATTTCATCGTCGTTGTTGAGTTTATTCCGCAGTTAGAATTCAACAAAGTGGTATCAGAGCTACAGGTTGGTAGTATTGATTGAGATAGGGGACAAGAGTAGAGTCAAGAAGTTCGATGGAACTGGATTTCACAATGTGGAAGATCCAAATGATTGCGTATCTCCGACAGAAGGATCTAGATGATCCGTTGTTTGGTGTGAAGCCAGAAGGGGCGGAGGTCGATCCAGTTGCTTTGGCGGGCAGAAATAGATTGGATCAAAAAGCGCTTGGGCAGATTCAGTTGTCGCTGACCAGGAAGGCGCTATTTCATATTGAGAAAGCAAGAACCGCAAAGGAGGCATTGGAGATATTGACAGACATGTTTGAGAAACCGAATGCAGTGAACCAGATCTTACATCTAAAGAAGTTGGTTAACTTGAAGTTGTCAGAAAGAGGTTCGGTTGCTGACCACATCAACAATTTCTGTATGGTTTACAATCAAATGGAATCGTCGGGTTTAAAGTTTGAAAAGATGGCACAATCGTTGTTGTTGCTATCCAGTCTTCCCGATAGTTACGACACAGTAGAGCAGACTATTACTAGCACCATAACTGATATGACAACCCTAAAGGATGTTATAAGCAGCATCATGAATGAGGATGCAAGGAGGAAGAGACATGGAGAGACTTCAGTGTCATGTCCTAGTAATACCGCGCTGTCAGTTGATAACCGTAGTAGAAGTAACAACAGAGAGAGGTCGCAAAGCAGGAATCACAGGTCCAAGTCGAACAAGACAACGCAAAGGTGAGTGTTGGTACTGCAAGAAGCCAGGACATAGAAGAGACCAATGCGAGGAGTATAAAAAAGCACAAGCAGGGTCACAGGTAGCCAATGTAGTAAGTATTGAACCCCGTCTATATAAATTGTGTTTATCTGCTGGATTTAATATTTTGCAAGATGATTGGTGTGTAGACTCAGGTGCTTCTTATCATTGTACTCCTATGAGGAATGTTATTGAGGATTACATGACAGGTGATTTTAGTGCATTTTCAGTTGATAATGGACAGATATGTCTAGTTGTGGGTAGAGACACTGTGAAAGTGAAGGCTTGCAATGGTGGGCAATTGGTCTTGTATGACACAAGACATATTCCGAGCTTGAAGAAAAACTTGATCTCGACTAGCAAACTAGACAAAGAAGGATTCACGACAACCTTTGGGTTTGGAGAATAGAAGGTGACTACAGGTGCCAGGTTGGTGGCAAAAGAAAAGCATGGTGACACGTTGTACTTACTCAGGGGAGGTAATTCAGGTGATATCATTGCTACAGCATCAGTAGGTAGTTCCTCTTCAATTCTATGGCATGTCTAGGTTAGGACACCTTGGTGAAAAGAGTGTCAAGCAGCTTTTTTTAGGAATCTTCTGTCGGGGCTGAAGAAGGTTGAGATGAATTTTTGTGAGAATTGCGTGATGGGCAAACAGAAGACAGTTAGCTTTCAGTTGGGTGGACGTGAGAAGAAGCTTGCGAAGCTAGAGTTGGTACATACAGATGTGTGGGGTCCAACTCAGGAATTCTCTTATGGTGGTAAGAGATACTTCGTCACATTCATAGATGATGCTACAAGAAAGGTTTGGGTTTATGCAATTCGCGAGAAATCAGAAGTATTTGAGGCATTCAGAGCTTGGAAGGCCAGGGTTGAGAATGAGACGGGTTGCAAGATGAAAGCAATCAAGTCAGACAACGGAGGTGAGTACACAAGCAAAGAGTTTGTTAACTATCTGGCAAAGGAAGGTATCAGAGAAATCAAGACAGTTCCTAAGACTCCACAGAAGAATGGTGTAGCATAAAGGATGAACCGCACGATACTCGAAAGGACGAGATGCATGAGACTTCATGCGAATCTTCCGATCCATCTTTGGGCCGCTACAGTTGATACAGCAATGTACTTGATTAACCGTTGCCCGTCTAGTACCCTTGATGGGGCCATTCCAGAAAAATTATGGTCAGGTAAAACTGTTAATTATTCGCATTTGAAAGTTTATGGTTGTATGGCATATGCACTAATTGACAGGAAAGAAAGAAAGAAGCTGGACTCTAAGTCCAGGAGGTGTGTGTTCGTTGGCTACGGTGGCGATGAGTATGGTTACAGGCTTTGGGATTTTGTGGATAACAAAGTCATTCGCAGCAGGAATGTAGTATTCAATGAAGAGGTCTTATACAAAGACAGGCACACAGGTCAAAATAGTACAACCAGTTCAGAGTCGGATTTGGGTTCAGAGTCGGATTTGGGTTCAGACTCAGACTCTGAAGGCGGCCCTAGTGATAGGAGTCCTACAGTGCAGCAGCAGGTACAGATACCACAGGCAGCACAGAAAGCTCATGGTGAGCCTATTGGGAATGAGCAGGTTATCCAAGATGAACAGGTACAGCCAGAATAGTTTGGGAAACCTGAACAGGTCGGTGAACCGGTACCCACGTTGAGGAGATCGACACGAAAGAAGAGGCCAACCAGGATATTTGATCCATTAGCTAGTATTGTTCACGAGCATGTTCTGTACACGGATTCGGAGAAGCCCGAGACTCATGAGGAGACTTTGAGGGATGAGACTCGAATTCAGTGGGAGTTAGCCATGAAGGACGAGATGAGCTCCTTGGAACAGAACCAAACTTGGGAGTTGACCAAGTTACTAGCAGGGAAGCGCACTCTTATGAACAAATGGGTCTTTAGAGTCAAAGATGAGGCAGATGGCAGTAAGAGGTACAAGGCCAGGCTTGTTGTAAAAGGATTCTCTCAAAGAGAAGGTGTCGATTATAGTGAGATCTTTGCACCGATTGTGAAGATGGCTTCTATTAGGGATTCTGCTCAGTGTTGTAGCAGTTGAAGACTTGCACTTAGAGCAGTTTGATGTGAAGACAGCATTTCTCCATGGTGATGTCGAAGAAGAGCTGTATATGAAACAACCCACAGGTTTTGAAGCTAAAGGAAAGGAAGACATGGCATGTCGATTGAAGAAGAGTCTTTATGGGCTCAAACAAGCACCGCGGTAATGGTACTTAAAGTTTGACTGCTTCATGAGAGGAAAAGGTTTCGATAGGTGCGAAACGGATCATTGTGTTTATATTCGTAGATATGAGGGCAATGATACAGTTACCTTGGCGTTGTATGTGGACGACATGCTGTTAGCAGGTTCATGTATGGAGAGGATCAAGGAAGTAAAAAAGTTGCTAGCTTCGGAGTTTTCAATGAAGGAATTGGGTGAAGCAAAGCAAATCCTCGGCATGAAGATCAGTAGAGACAGGAGTAGCAAGAAACTTTGGTTATCCCAAGCGGACTATGTGAAGAAGGTATTGAAAAGATTCAATATGGATGGCGCGAGGCCAGTCACTTGTCCCTTGGCTGCTCACTTCAAGTTATCAATAGACTTGTGTCCTAAGACGGAGGAGGAGATGGAGGAAATGGCTGCTATTCCTTATGCCTCAGCCGTTGGGAGTTTGATGTATGCGATGGTGTCTACAAGACCGGACATCGCACAACCAGTGAGAGTTGTCAGCCGTTACATGAAGAATCCAGGTAAACAACATTGGGATGCAGTAAGGTGGATTCTTAGATATCTAGCAGGTACTTCAGATCACTCTCTTTGTTTTGGGAGAGATTCTTTACATATACGTGGTTATGTAGATGCGGATTTTTGGGGCGATCGTGATGGTTGTAGAAGTACTACAGGGTATGTATTTACAGTTGGTGGAACAGCTGTTAGTTGGGCTTCGCAGTTACAAAAGGTTGTAGCGCAGTCAACCTACGGAGTCAGAGTATATGGCACTTACGGAAGCGACGAAAGACATGTTATGAATTTCAGAGCTTATGAAACAGTTGGGCAGGAAGCAACCCATAGGTGAACTATGGTGTGACAGTCAAAGTGCAGTTTTCTTAACGAAAAACTCGGCATATCACTCTAGAACTCGGCACATTCAAATGAGGTATCATTTTGTTAGAATGGCGGTTGAGAAGAAATGGCTGAAGCTAACTAAGATTCTTGGTACTAAGAATCCGACGGACATGCTCACTAAGGTGGTGGATAGCAAGAAACATCAGTTCTGCCATACCGCTATCGGATTGTCTCCAGGTTAATTATTGAGTAGACTCGCAGAGGCACAGGCCTAGACTAGGCCAATGGAAGAATGAAGAACAGGTTAGAGACTTCATGTATATGTCTCCAAGTGGGAGATTGTTGGGATTTGTGGATCCAATACACGATAATGAGGTTGAAGAAGATAGGCGAAAAGGAGAGTCGAAGTGGGAGCAAGAGGTCAAGAGTAGTTGGAGGCTACAGCAGAGTTGCGGTCGACCGCAACCCCAGACCGCACCCCCGACCGACGACCGGTCGACCGCACAGTCGACCATCCCGCTCTCTGGTTCAACCTGCAGTCTTGAAGAAGTGACCGGTTGACCACGCAGTCGACCGACCCGCTCTCTGTTGGATTTCGTACAGTCGAGGGAGAAGACCAGTCGACCGTCCAGATGGACCGGTTGACCGTCCCGACGCTGAATAGATGAACGGCTGTGATTAGAGTTGTGGAATCCTATATATATTGTATTGTGTACGATTTTAGGGTTAACCTGAAACAAAACTGAAAAGAAAAGAGATATCTACCAGCCGTCATTGAGAGAGAGGGAGATAGAGAGAAACCCTACACCTTGGTGGTGAGTTCCTGAGAGATTTGTAAACCTAATCTTCATACTTCTAGTGAAAATCGCAGGAGTGCCTCTGCGCAGGGAAGTAGCCATTGTTTGGGTGAACCTCGAATAAAAATCTTGTGTGTTCTTATGTATTGCTTTTGCTTGTTCTTTGTTCTCTTGTTTTGATTCGATAGTTCTTCTATCTCGTCGTCGTTGTTGAGTTTATTCCGCAGTTAGAATTCAACAACGCAAACCACTAAAAGATGAGGAATGAGTCAAAACTGTAAGAAATTAGAGGTAACTCCAATCGGGAAATAAAATGATAGAATTGTAACTAATGGAGAGACGACTACTAGAGGTGGAAAAACTCCGGCTGAGGCAGTTAAAAATGTTATTACAAGGGTGGATTGAACAAAGGAGATGACCTTTAACATAGCTAAACGGACAGAAAGGACGCACGAGGGCAATCCCCAAGATTTAGGTGAAGGCATTATTGTCGTTTTTGAAGATCACCGATACCATGACAATTTTATTTATATTCATTCATATAGCACATATCAAATGCGTTCAAAAGGTAATCAACATATCATAATAACTTACTAGTCCAATGCACTGGTCTACCCATGGGCAATGGTGATCAAACTTCTGAACACAATTGTTACAGATCGAACAATGAGAGGCACGTGGTGGACGATACAAAAGGCATGTATCACAGTATTTTACTTTTACAGAAAAACCATTGACAATAACTTCTTTCATCCTAGGTAATCTCATGTGTGGGGTTCTCCCACCAATCCATTCCATGGATGGTGTGGGGATATCAAATGCTTCTTCTGACTCTGGTGGTGGTCGAGAATTTCTGGGAACTATTCCTGGATCTCTACTAGATGTCAATAACAGAAAAAGTAAGTCCTGCATATTCAAACATAGATTTTAGATCATCACATCTAGATTTTTTTTGTGTGATATTTTTAATAAGTTAAAATTTCAAACCATTACTTACCAAAAGCACAATGACTATTGTCGCTACTAACACTGGAACACCAAGAATATGGCTATGGTCATCAAGAATACTCCCTTGATAGCTATGTTTCTTAATGTCGTCATGGATTTTTACACATATTTGGGCAGCAAATAATATTGCTGGAGTAGATATCAGAAGCATGGATAGAAACAGAGATCCCACATCTGGACCATATATCAGTCTCCCTCCACAACAAAATCTCTGAAAAGGGAGAAAAATGCTCTCAGACCTCTATATTGTCAAGTTGACCATGAAGTAACTAAAAGTATGTACATAGTGGCATATGAAGCAACTGCACATCAGAATTGATTGTGTTGATCATGTTGGTTAGAAAGGTACAATGTCTTATTTTGCACTTCGATGCAAATATTATGTTTTGCTCATAACATACTTAATTTTCTACTGCCAACTGAAGGATAAGAAAAGTAGTTGTGTATACATGAAATGAGTCAGAGAAAGAGATCAACAAACTACAAAGCAGTATTTCAATTGTTAACCACTGCTTATCTTACATGCCACTGTCGAAAACCACGGGTCTACTCCATATTGCAACATGAGCTAAATCTTATAAAATGAAACAAAAACTCAATGTGACCATTGGTCCATTAATTCCTATACTCCCACAAAGGTGACATTTTTCCTCCCTAAGAATAAATTCCACTCAAGATCAGGATCATGCATGGACTAACATTAAGATTATAGTTTTAACATGAAGATGCAAATTGAACAAATAATCGAACAATTCAACTGAAAATTAAAACAATAACAGGTTTCCGCAATTCACATACCACAATATAATCATATTAGGATCAAACCAAGGGGGAATCTAATACATACATAAACAAATCAAAAGGAATGAGATAGAATGAGTCCTCACATTGTTCCCCTTCCATGCTTGATACACCCTCCTAGAATTGGGCTTTATGAGCCCTGCCATATATCCCCGAAATCACAATCAAAATCTGATTTTTAAGACATGGGTCATCACAATTTGATCAAAAGAGCCTCAATTTCATTAAAAAAAAAATCACCAAAATGAGGAAGGCAAAAGGGTTCCAAAAAAAATGACAAAATATGAACAGGGTCTCTCTCTCCTCAAATCTCTATTTTGTAATGGGCATTGTTTCCTCTTCCTGTTTTGTTTTTTCTCTATCTTGTTTTTTCTCTCTCTATAATTCTTTTTAAAAAAAAGGGGAAAAAAGGGAAAGAAAAATAGAGATGGGAGGTTTTTTGTCTTGCATGGCAATGAGCCAATGAGGCGATATGACAGACACATCGGCGGGGATCTCAAAGGGGCGCGAATTTCTCAGACAGTAATATGAGAGAGAGAAACATTTCCCAAAATGACCCACTTAAGAAAATAAATACCAAAATGATTCACTTTCGAAACTAATTATTAAACTGACACACTCGCTGTTTGAAACAGGGGTAATGCTACACTTACTACCAAATTTACTACCTTTCTCTTTACTACCTTAGGTGGCACACTATTAGTGGAGGTTATTGTAGAGTAGGTGGTAAAAACATCCAATAGTAGTGTGCCACCTAAGGTAGTAAAGAGAAATGTAGTAGATTTGGTAGTAGGTGTAGCATTACCCTTGAAACAGATAATGAGCTCATTGTTTGAACTGGTTAGACTTTGCGAAAATAAACACCAAACCGACCCATTTAACGAAAATAAATATCTAATTGATCCACTTTTGAAACTAATTATCAAACTGACACACTCGCTGTTTGAAAGTGAGTTATTTAATAATGAGCTCATTGTTTGAAACAGTGAGTTTAGTTGTAGGATTTTCTCTAACACTTGGAAAAATCTCGCAATGTCTCATAAAGTTGGACTCGCTATTTCGAACAACGACCCTAATTGAACTAGACTTGCTGTTCGAAATTGCGAGTTTAGAGTTTTTTTTTTCTAAAACCAAGTCCCTTTTCTCTCTCCCCTTCACTTCATCTCTCTCCACTCCAACTCCAAACCCTAGCTCCCAAATTTGACATCTCACCCACAAAATTCCTCCAAAATCTCTTCCACTTCACTTCATCCCTCCCAACCCTCTCTCCTCCAACTCTCAAACCCCGAAACCCATCCTTCAAAACCCCCAAAATTAGCCCCACACTTATTTCAGATCTCAGACCAATTAGTTTGTTGAACGGATCCTTCAAAATCATCATCAATGTTCTGGCAAGTAGATTAGCCCCACACTTAAGGGATATTATTGATAAGACGCAGAGTGGATTTGTTAAAGGGCGGGATATCATGGATAGTATCATATCAGCACACGAAACGATGTTTAGAGGAAATAAGGAGAAAGTATAGGATTTTTTTTAATTAAACTAGACTTAGAAAAGGCATACGATAGGTAGATTGGGACTGTGTCGATGAGGTGTTAGAACTCAAAGGATTCGGAACAAAATGAAGGATGTGGATGAGGATGTGTGTTAGAAATGGTAAGTTTTTTATCTAAATCAATGGAGAACCGGGTAAAGAAATTCGGTGTAGAAGAGGACTAAGGCAGAGAGATCCACTGTCACCGCAAATTTTTACTATTATTGCTGACGGACTGGCCGAAATGACTAAAAGAGGGAAGGAAGCATAGATGATCAAAGGAGTCGAGGTGAAAGGAATTCCGGTGTCAATGTCTATATTGCAGTATGCAAATGACACTCTAATGTTTGGTGTGACAAAGATGGAAGAAATTGTGGCACTTCGAATATTATTAAGATGTTTTGATTATTGGTCGAGATTGACGGTCAATCTAAACAAGAGTTGTGTGCTGCTCCTCTGTGGTGATAATTTGAACTCGATTGAGATGATCTCAACAGGGCTGGGTTGTGTCCGGGGAGACTTTCCACAAACATATTTGGGGACACCTATTCGACCAGAAAAGATGCTTAAAGAAGATTGGAGTATACTGGTGGAAAAAATAGAGAAAAAACTGGCAGGGTAGAAAGGAAAATCATTATTGTTGGGAGCTAGAATCACTTATAAACTCGGTTCTAAGCAGTTTGCCTACATACTTGATGTCAATCTATGTAACACCCCGCAAAAAATTGAGTAATGACAATTTTGTCCTCGTGTATTATGCACGTGTATTTTGTATCGTTACGAGTAATATTCGCAACGTATTTTTATATAAATGTCATATTCTGATTATTTATATGTTTTCCATTTTCTAAAAAAAACTATTTTTAGCGTCTAACATTTATTTTAATCCTTGTGTTTTACGTACATTGCACGTGTTTTCAATACACATATCGATTACATATATTTTTTCTTATGTGAAGTATCCGTAACATTATTGTTCTACGTATTTTGTATTTTGACTGTTTTTCTCTAAAATTAAATTTTAATATTTTTACACGTGCATTGCACGTGCAAATTTTAAGCAATTTAATCCATAAATAATTTTTTTAGAATTATGCATATCGATTCTCATTTTTATGTAAGTTATTTATTTTTATTTTAAATCCATAGGCCCTAATCTATTTTTAAAAGCCCAAAAGAAACTAATTGCAAAATAGAAGCTTATGAGAAAATTCTTAATTAAATACACTTTTAAATGTGTGATCAGACTTGTCATGTAACGAACATAAATAATTGGACTATAAACAAATAATTAAATGAATGAGGGGGGTGTGCACATAGAGTGCACGTGCACAAAAGTCATGTGGGAAATTCAAAGGGCTTGGTCATGCATAAGAAGGGGAAGAGTTGGGGGTTTGTGGTAGTAATGGTGAGTGAGTATTTATTTTGGTTAATGAGTCTTTATTTTTGAGTAATGGGTGTCTCTTCATTCACCCATTTAGCCCTATAAATATTATATCTTACTTCATGAACATTGCACCAAAAATCAAAAGAGAAACAAAAGGAAAAAAAAGAAAAGGAAAGAAAAGAATAAGAGAAATAGAGTGTTTGAATTTTTTCAATGATGAGGGCTTGAGCTTTGCTTTGCAAGGCTAACATCTTGTTGGAACTTGGAGCACCATCCAAGGAGTTTTCTTCCCTTTTTTTTCTTCAACTAAGGTGGGTGTTTCATCTTTCTTTCTAAAATATAGTAGTATGCATGTGTAGGAAAGATTGATGCATAAAATTGATATTTCATGTGAATCTAGTTAATTTTGTGAGCTATGTGATGATGTTATTTAGAATGTTTATAGAAATGAATATGAAATGCATGCTAGTTGAAAGATTGTCATGTAGATAAGTTGAAATGATATTGTTTAGGTGCATGGTAATACATCATGAGATTAAATAAATATGGGATGAATTCATACACAAAGTTGTTAATTTATACAAAGAAAGTTGTTGTTTTGAGTTTTATTTGTACTTCAGAAAATCATGTCAAATAATCTAGATGGAATATAGAGCTAAAACTTTTATCGGAGCATCTTGTATATGTCAGGAAAATCCCTTTAAAATTTCATAATATTTGGAGGTAGTTTACTATTTTAATAAAATCTAAACTTATGACTGGTTGGCAGTCGACTAGTTGCTGAAAGTCTGTACACATTTTGGCTTTTGATCATTTAAGCATGGTAAATGAAGTAATTTGAGAAAAGTCAAACTAAGAAATTGTAGAAGACTCGTTAACATTTCTGTAAAGTCTAAGAAATAAAACTTTCACAAAGAATTGCAATTATAATGAATTTTACAAGACTGAATAAGTGACAGTATTTCAATATTTCGACTCTACTGTAGATTTCGAAGAATTCAGAATTATAGATACAATATTTTGAAGAAACTTATAACTAAGAAATTGTAGTAGACTTGTATACCTTTATTTTGATCTAAAGAACACAAAGTTTCATGAAGTATGTAATTTTCTATAATTTTTACAAGTAACATGAACTGCAGTTTTCTGGTTTTAAACTTACTGTTTTGCAAATAAATTTAGATGAAGTAATTGAGGATGATTCTAGGTGATTTTAACTACAAAGATATAGTAGACTCTTTTATGAAACTACTAAGTCTATCTTTTGGATAGAATTGATGTTTATAATTGAAATATAGATGAATATGAAAAGGGGAAACTTGTAGCTTATTAAAGTAAATTGTTGGTTGTGTGATCAACCAAGAAGTGTTTGCTTCATAGTTGGGGAATAAGTATAAATTAAAATATTGAATAAGATATGAATAAAGGAAAATGAGAATATGAATTAAGGGTATGAGTACCCCAAGTTGTTGAACATGAAAAGATGTTGATTCTAGAGGCTTAGTGAGACCTAGGTACCGGCAAAAGTAATGGAAATGATTATTAATTTTGAGCAAGGGCCAGTATGGGCTATCGTTCTCGATATTTTTGTGTAAGTCCGGTAAAGGTGTAAGCTAGCTCTGGTAGTATTATTTATTCATGTTTCAAACTTAAGAATAAACACTAAGGGGAGATGTAATAAAACTTGGGCAAACGTAAGTGTGGTGCGTCTATATAGTCGGGTGGTGGATTTCGAACTATAGACCCAGTCGGGCGGTGGATTCTGTGACTGTGCTTGCTTGTGGAGCGAGACGTGCCTCAATTAAATTCGGATTATGATTGATCGGGCGATGGATTCCGGGATCATGATTAGTCAGGCGGATAGGAGGTAGATCTCCAATATATTCCGGGGCTAGAGCAGCACTTGCGGGATGTTCGAACGACGAGGATTTTCATATAAGCCTGACAGTGGACTCCATGGCTGGGGTCCGTACTCGTGGGATATCTAAAACTTGATTTTGTTACCGAGTATTTTTCTTAGCGAAGGATTTAACCCTATACTGTGGAGTACGTAGGTGGCTTGCCCTCGGATCTATGTAAGATGGGGTGCATAGAATCCGAACAAGTATGCATTAGTGTCATTGTAGTATAACATCTGCATTAGGCATTAAGTCATATCATACACTGACATGTTTAGGATAGTCACTCTTTTATACTTTATTTATGCATTCAAGTTTGTGCTTTTTAAAGTAAGAGATTTTGTTATAATACAGCATAGAAAGGATTGATGTTTATAACATTGAGTCGGTTGTAAGCAACTGACGTGCCCACATATTTTCAGTGCAGGGCTTGATTGGATTGGTAAGGACTTAAAGACGGTTGATGATAAAGATTATATTCATGATTCAAGCTGCTGATATTAGAATTGTATTTCATGTTATATTTTATTTTAACTTCCGTTGTGCAACTATGTAATAAACATTGTTGTGTAATGAAAAGTTTAAATTTCCTTGTAAAATTGTACGAACTGAAGTAAAAGATCATGTTGTACTACGAATTACATGTAAATAGAATTCGGGGTGTTACAATCTATGAGATCCCCAGTTTGGTGATTGAACGAATCAATAAATGTAGGAGACGATTTTTGTGGAAAGGTTCGAGAGAGGAGAGTAAGGGGTTTCATCTGGTTAAGTGTGGGAAGGTGTGTAAAAAGAAGGAATTTGGAGGGCTGGGAATTGTGAATCTTCACGATATGAATAAAGCTCTCTTATCAAAATGTTGGT
Source organism: Hemerocallis citrina (assembly GCA_017893485.1). NCBI lineage: Eukaryota > Viridiplantae > Streptophyta > Magnoliopsida > Asparagales > Asphodelaceae > Hemerocallis > Hemerocallis citrina. The sequence continues at coordinate 73,102,488 of CM030361.1, read as the reverse complement.
GTAAAATGCACAAACGAAGAAAGGCGCGGTGGTGCAATTCATTCAAACTGTATCGACATCGAAAGAAATTTAGATATGGAGGAAGGATCAAACATGAAAAAGGGTTGTTTATTCTGAAAGGGATTGCAAAGGTGGGGGATGTGTTTCATGCAAACACTAGATGCAGAGTAGAAAACGAAAAAGATAAGAGATTTTGGAAGGATAAATGGTGTGGGGATAACACTATACATGCAATGATCCCACAACTGGCTGAGAAGTCATGTAATGTGGACGCACTGGTGACAGATGTCTGGAAGCATGAAAGTCTCAAGTTTGAGTTTGAGGGAGATACCTCACTAGAGTATCAGGGACAACTTCAGAGCCTACAAAGATTGGTGGAGAAGTATTTGAACCCAAACAGAAACTCGGCTCTAGTATTACGTTCTCAGTGAGATCCATGTATTCATTCTTTAATGATGGGGGAGTCAGAAACTCAAGAGCGAATATTATATGGAATTCTAAATGCCCTAATAAGGTTAAGGCGTTCCTTTGGTTGGTGATGAATAACGCTATTCTTTCCAAAACTAATATTAGGAAAGACAACTTTCTGATTGATGTTACGTGCCCGCGATGCAATTTTGGAGAAGATGATGTTAACCATATTTTCATTCTTACCTGAGAAACTTTGGGACTGGGATTTGGTACTGTAGAGACACCCAATAGTATTGATGACATTTTGGGTAGTTGGAGGCTAAGGTATATTCAGCAAGACGATCGTCTAATGTGGGATACTTCAGTTGCAACTAATGTATGGAGTCTGTGGCTAGATAGATATAATGCTTACGTTTGTAGCATTAATTGTAAATTATGTATGATGTTGCATACTGTCTCTAATTGATGATTGGATAGGTATAGCATGGGCTAGGAAGAGGCTTCGCGTGGATAATGCAAAGTAGAGCAGATAGTGATATTAGGTGGTACCTCCTTCCGCGAAGACTTGTGTGTGGTTAAGCTGGCGGTTTTGATATTTTGGTATCAGAGCGGGTGTTTGTTGTATCAGGCACTTGTTGATGTTTATAGTATTTCAGTATTTTGACTAGAGTATGGTTGGTTTGCAGTATGTTATATTTGTTGATTCTTGATTTTGATGATTACAACACAATGCAAAGTTGTTGTGCTACCTCTCACATATTGCAGGTTGTATCAAAATTTATCATGTATGATACACAAAGGCCTCAAAGCAAATTGATCAAGCAAGTTCTTCTAAAGCAGAAGAATGATCAAGCAAAGCTTCATACAAGGACAATGGCTAAAACTTCTCTCAAGACTAAAGACTCAAGTCAAGACCAAAGCTTCAATGTCTTATATTTTGTGTCTTGTAAAAACAAATGTAATCTTCTTTTGTTGAGCCTTAGATTGATGTAAAAGCCTTGTCACACACACACATACATATAATTTTATAACTGTGTGGTTTTCAAAAATAAAGGTCAAAACAATTTGAACTAGGTCAGCTGTTGAGTAGCAGTTGACTGCCATTAAGGACCAGTCGACTGTACTTGTACAAAACTGTCTGAGCTTCTTCTAACTCTAGCCAGTCGACTCATAACGACAACCTAGTCGACTGTTCAAGTCGTTTCGACAGTTTACTGATTTCAAAACTTGATTTTTCGAATTCAAAAGATTTATTTCCGTTGGTTGACAGTTGGTACAACTGTTTCTCAACGTCCAGTGATTCTAACTCTATAAACAGAGTGTAGAAATCACTTGGAAAATGTTACTCTCTTTTATAATCTTTCAATTCAAGAGTTCAAAAGCTTTCAAATCCTCAAAGTTTTTTGGTTCTCGGTTTTCAGTCCAATATAATATTGATTTCGTTTTGGACTGATTTCAGAAGTGACCCTATTAGCCTCCATACACAAATCACAATCACAACAAGGCTATAGGTTGATTGTAACTCTTTCATTGTTCTTTCTTTCACTCTCGGTTGTGAGAGTGGTCCTCTCAGTTGGAGAGGAAGGCTCTTGGTTGTAGAATCGGTTTTCACTCTCGATTGTGAGAGTGGTCCTCTCGGTTGGAGAGTAGGACCCTAGGGTGTGGAGTCAGGTTTTCACTCTTGGTGGAAGAGTGGGTTGCTCTCTCTAGTGGTGAGAGAAGACTACGGGTTGGACAAGGTTGTTGTCTAACGCCGTAGAGTATTCTTGTACATTTTTCAAGAATAGTGGAAAATCTCAAGTGGGTTGCTTGGGGACTGGATGTAGGTTGGGAGGACCGAACCAGGATACATCGTGTGTACTTTGTGGTTGTAATTTCTGTGGTTGTATCTCTTGAACCTTTTATTACTTGCATTTCAATTCTCTCAAAACCGTTCTGGTAAGTCGACTGTATTCCCATCTTAAGTCGACTGATCAGACTGATATTACAATCTTTTCGTAAAAACTCTTCTGGCAAGTCGACTGCCTTTCTGTATTAAGTCGACTTATCAGACTAGTATCAAAATACTCTTTTACTCTGACGCCTCACTCGACTGAACTTCCTTTTACAGTCGACTGAACAGAAGATAATTTTTAATTCCGCAATGAATTTTTTATAAAGCACTATTCACTCTCCTCTAGTATTTCTTGCCTTGCCTACAGGATCTAACACTTGGTATCTAAGCCTGGTTGAGTGCAATGGAAACTACTTTTAATGCAAATCAATACCATGAAGACCAATCTACACAAAGGCCACCCCTCTTCGATGGAACGAATTACAACTATTGGAAGTGTAGAATGAAGATCTACCTTCATTCCATCAACTATGAAATATGAAACATGACAGAGACCGAGTACACCGCTCCTACTATTCCATATGCACAATGGAACGATGAAATGAAGAACCAAACAATGAACAATGCAAAGGCGATGAATGCGCTGTTTTGTACCCTTACAAAGAAGGAGTTCAACTGTGTGTCTAATGCAACAACTACACATCAAATTTGGCACACACTCGAGGTAACCCATGAAGGAACAAATAAAGTAAAAGAATCTAAAATATATGTTCTTGTTCATAGGTTTGAAATATTCCGCATGAAGGAGAATGAAAATGTGTCTGAGATGATTACAAGGTTCACGGACATTACCAATTCACTTGTGGCACTTGGAAAGACGTATACTCAAGCCGAGATGGTAAGGAAGGTGCTTCGTGCACTAACCCCCGAATGGGAGAAGAAGACCACCGCCACAGAAGAGGCCAATGATTTAATACAACTTTCTCTTGAGAATCTTGTGGGAAATCTTATGGCTTATGAGGTACAACTTGAAGAGCACAAGAAGGATGTCGAACCACAACAATCAAAGAAGAAGACATCAGCATTCAAAGCAATGTCGGACTTCGAGGATGAAGAAGAAGATGAGGAAGAGATTGCCATGTTCATGAGAAAATTCAAAAAATTCCTAAGAAAAGGTAAGTTTAATTCAAAATCTAAGGAATCTAATAAACTTCCAACTTGTTTCAGGTGTAACAAGACAGACCATATGAAGAAGGATTGCCCACTAGAGAAAGCAAAAATCTAAGGGAAAGGCGTTCAACTTCAAGAAGGACAAGTACACAAAGAACAAGTTCATGAATAACAAAAAGGCATACCAAGCAACTTGGGATGATTGCGATTCTTCGTCGGAAGAAGAAATTGATGAGACAAACGAGCTTGCAAACGTGTGTTTTATGGCATCTCAAAATCAAGTAAGTAATGACTATGATTATAATGATTTACTTGATGCTTTCAACGAGATTTTTCAAGAACTTAAAAAGGAAAAGATTAGAGTTAAGAACTTAGAGAAAGTTAATAAAACACTTTCTCAAGAGAATCTTAACCTTGATAAAGAAGTAAAATCTTTAAATTCTCGTCTTTCTAGTTTAGATATGAATCTTGAGTATCTAAAGAAAAAATATGAAGATATATCCAAGAACGTATCTAAATTTAATAAAGGAAAAGATAATTTAAATGATGTTCTTCAAAATCAAGTACAATCTAATCATAAGTTTGGACTTGGTTTTAAAAATCTCATTCTTCAAGAACACTAGTGTAAACAAATCTGTATCTATTTCTAGTGTTAAAAATAAACTTTATGAGTTTTTTGAAAAACCTAAAACTGTAATTTTTCATGAAAAAGGCAAATTTACAGTTCAGACCCGTCGACTGAATCCACATATCAGTCGCTTGTCCAGAGGTACTGAGTCTCATTCAACGAGACAAATACCTCAGATAAGTCGACCTATACTACCTCTCAGTCGACTGAATAACAGTAAAAGTCGACTAAAAGGTGTTGTAAAGTCGACTGGACATAGCAAATATATATGGGTTCTAGTCAACCTGAGTTTGAAAGATAGAAATGCTTATATTAATTCATATATGCTTACTGTATGTAATTCTGCTAATTATATTTCTGCTTATGGTGGAAAATTAAACTCTTCATGGGTTTAGTTTCCCACAAACTAAGCTATTTTTGGACCCAATGAAAAGGGTACCATATTCACTTTGAATATTGTATAGGTACCTAAGAGAGATCGTTGGATACTTGACAGCAGATGCTCAAAGCACATGACTGGTCACACCAACCTCCTATCTTCCATACAAGACATTGATGGAGGAACAGTCATATTTGGTGACAACAACAAAGGAAAGGTTATAGGAATTTGTATGGCCGGTAAGCACACTAATCCCTCTATAGAAGATGTCTTATTAGTTAGTGGACTTAAGCATAACCTGTTAAGTATTAGCCAACTATGTGATAAGGGTTATAAAATCATGTTTGAAAAAGATGCATGTTTAATTTATGATTCTACCATGCAAAATATAATTTTTCAAGGTTTTAGGAAAAATAACATTTATGAATTGTGTTTAAAAGCATATGAGTTTTCGAATGATTTTTGCTTAGTAGCTTCTAATAATGATTCTTGGCTATGAAATAGACGTTTTGGTCATATGAATATGAAAAATCTCTCTAAATTGTCTAAGTACAACCTAGTTAAAGGGCTACCAAGACTATCCTTTAAAAAGGATAAGTTATGTGATGCATGTCAACTAGGTAAACAAATTAAATTTACTTTTAAAACTAAAGAAGTAATTTCTACTAGTAGGCCGCTCGAATTAATCCACATAGATTTATTTGGCCCTACTAGAGTTGCTTCTTTAAATAAAAGTAGGTATGTATTTGTTTTAGTAGACGATTTTTCACGATTCACTTGGACTTTCTTTTTAAAACATAAGAATGATTCTTTTGAAGAATTTGCTAATTTTTGTAAACGAATTCAAAATCAAAAGTCTCTAACCATAGTCACTATAAGAAGTGATCATGGTGGAGAATTTGAAAATGAAACATTTGCAGAATATTGCAACAAGAATGGTATAACTCATTCGTTTGCATTTCCTAGAGCTTCACCACAAAATGGAATGGTTGAAAGGAAGAATAGGACTTTGCAAGAATGTGCACATACCATGCTTGTTGAAAGCAATTTACCTAAGTATTTTTGGGCTGAAGCCGTTGCTACAGCTTGTTATGTTTTAAATAGAATTTTGATTAGGCCCTAAGCTAAAGAAAACATGTTCTGAGCTATTTTTTGATAGAATTCCTAAGGTCTCTTACTTTAAAATATTTGGATGTAAGTGTTTTATTCTGAATACTAAGGATAATTTAGATAAGTTTGATCCTAGATCTAACGAGGGTATCTTTGTATGATACTCAAATAGGAGTAAGGCATATAGAATCTTCAATAAGTCAACAATGACTATTGAAGAATCCATGCATGTTGCATTTGATGAATCTCTGTCTTCATCGACTTTAATTGAAGATGATGAAACTGATTCATCACCTTTAAATAAAGTAATTACATCTTTAGAGCAAACTAGCCTTGCGGATAAGTCGACCGATAAGGAAGTCAAGTCGACTGCTGTAAATCAGTCGACTGGTGGACTGGTCAAGTCGAATGATCCTGTTGTGATGTCTCCAGCTTTACCAAAGTCTTTTGTTGAAGTTAGAGATCATCCTCATGACTTAATAATTGGTGACATTTCACATGGTATTCAGATGAGATCACATGTTAACATGATATCTCACACAGCTTTCTTATCGGATTTTGAGCCGAAGAATATACAAGAAGCATGTGAGAATGAATTTTGGATGAATGCTATGCAAGATGAGTTAAACCAATTCATAAGGAATGATGTATGAGATTTAGTTCCACGACCTCCTGATCATACTATAATTGGTACCAAATGGGTATTCAAGAATAAGTTAGATGAATCAGGACAAGTTATTAGGAACAAAGCTAGACTAGTTGCTTAAGGGTATAATCAAGAAGTAGACATAGATTTTGATGAAATATATGCCCCTGTTGCTAGATTAGAATCAATCCGTATCTTATTATCTTTTGCATGTTTTATGAATTTTACACTCTTTCAAATGGATGTTAAAAGTGCTTTCTTAATGGGTTTATAAAGGAAGATGTTTATGTTAAGTAACCACCTGGTTTCGAACATGAAGAATTCCCAAACCCTGTTTTTGAATTGAAAAAGGCTTTATACGGTCTTAAACAAGCACTACGTGCTTGGTATGATCGACTGAAGACTTTTCTTTTAGAAACAGGTTTTGCAATAGGTAAAGTAGACACTACTCTGTTTATTAGGAGAATAGAGACAGATATCTTGATCATACAAATATATGTAGATGACATAATTTTTTGTTCTACTAATAGTAATCCATGTCAAGAGTTTGCTAACACCATGAAAAACGAGTTTGAGATGAGTCACATTGGTGAAATCAATTATTTCATTGGACTACAAATTAAGAAGTCACATAATGGCATATTTATTAATCAAGAAAAATATGCTAAGGAATTTTTCAAACAGTTTAACATGGATAGCACGAGTAGTAAGACCACACTTATGGCTACTACCACTACCCTTGACAAAGATGAATTAGGTAAGAGTGTCGATCAGAAACTTTATCGAGGTATGATTGGCTCACTCTTATATATAACTGCTAGTAAACCGGACATTATGTTTAGTGTATATTTGTGTGCTAGATATCAGTCAAGTCCTAAAGAGTCTCACTTAAAAGCTGTGAAATGTATTTTAAGATACCTTAAAGGCACATCTGAATATGGTCTATTTTATCCACACACCGATAACTTTCAACTTTTGTCATATAATGATGCAGATTTTGCCGGTAATAAAACTGACCGCACGAGCACTAGTGGGACATGTCACTTTTTGGGATATTCACTAGTCTCTTGATGCAGTAAGAAGCAAAATTCGGTATTCCTATCTACTACAGAAGCTGAATATATCGCTGCAAGTTTGGCTTGTGCCCAAATCTTGTGCATGAAACAAACCCTATTAGACTATGGTATTTCATTTGAAAAACCTTCAATAATGAGTGATAATACCAGTGTCATTAACTTATCTAAAAATCCGGTTCAACACTTACGTACGAAACATATTGATATCGACATCATTTTTTACGTGATCATGTTTTAAAGGGAGATATTTCTTTAGACTTTATTTTTACTGATAAACAGGTAGCTGACATTTTTACCAAACCTCTTAAGGAAGACACATTTATCACCTTAAGAAGAGAACTAAGGATTTGTAGTTTTCATGATGTTTTTTAAAATTTTCTCTGGTAAGTCGACTTACAAGTATTTTTCAGTCGACTGCCAAGAATCTTTATTTTTCTAAGTTTTTGTCTGAGTTTTATATTCTGGACAGTCGACTTGTGCAGAGTATCCAGTCGACTGACCCGTTGTATTAATGCTATGTTTGATTTTCTTTTTTGAACTCGACTAAGTCGACTGTTGTTGAATTTCCTGCTTATTGTTGCATTTTCTATTTATTATATAACCGTTTGAACTAAGAATATTTCCTTTCTATAAATAAATTTGTCTTTGTCTGTCATTTTGCTATGTACTTTGTGTGGTTTATTTTTTTTCCTCCATTTTTTTGTTGATGACAAAGGAGGAGAAATATAGCTATAAGCATTGTGTTGCTTTGCTTTGTGTTATGTTGTGCATGTTTTGTGATGCATATCTTTGTGTATATCTTTGTGCATGTTGTTGTGCATGTTTCACACCTATGCATGTTGTACATTTGATAGGGGGAGCATGTGAGCATTTGTAATATTTATTTCCATTATTGTAAGCTATTGTGTTGTCATCATCAAAAAGGGGGAGAATGTTGATTCTTAATTTTGATGATTACAACACAATGCAAAGTTGTTGTGCTACCTCTCAAATATTGCAGGTTGTGTCAAAGTTATCATGTATGATACACAAAGGCCTCAAAGCAAATTGATCAAGCAAGTTGTTCTAAAGCTGAATAATGATCAAGCAAAGCTTCATACAAGGACAATGGCTAAAGCTTCTCTCAAGACTAAAGACTCAAGTCAAGACCAAAGGTTCAATGCCTTATATTTTGTGTCTTGTAAAAACAAATATAATCTTCTTTTGTTGAGTCTTAGATTGATGTAAAAGCTTTGTCACACACACACACACACACATATAATTTTATAACTGTGTGGTTTTCAGAAATAAAGGTCAAAACAGTTTGAACTAGGTCAGCTGTTGAGTACCAGTCGACTGCCATTAAGGACCAGTCGACAGTACCTATACAAAACTATCTGAGCTTCTTCAAACTCTGGCCAGTCGACTCATAACAGCAACCCAGTCGACTGTTCAAGTCGTTTCGACAGTTTACTGATTTCAAAACTTGATTTTTTCGAATTCAAAAGATTTATTTCCGTTGGTTGACAGTTGGTACAAATGTTTCTCAACGTCCAGTGATTCTAACTCTATAAATAGAGTGTAGAAATCACTTGGAAAAGGTTACTCTCTTTTATAAGCTTTCAAGTCCTTATTTTCAAAAAGAGAACAAGTTCAAAAGCTTTCAAATCCTCAAAGTTTTTTGGTTCTCTGTTTTCAGTCCAATATAACATTGATTTCGTTTTGGACTGATTTCAGAAGTGACCTATTAGCCTCATACACAAATCACAATCACAACAAGGCTATAGGTTGATTGTAACTCTTTCATTATTCTTTCTTTCACTTTCGGTTGTGAGAGTGGTCCTCTCGGTTGGAGAGTAGGGCTATTGGTTGTAGAGTCGGTTTTCACTCTCGGTTGTGAGAGTGGTCCTCTCAGTTGGAGAGTAGGACTCTAGGGTGTAGAGTCAGGTTTTCACTCTTGGTGGAAGAGTGGGTTGCTCTCTCTAGTGGTGAGAGAGGACTACAGGTTGGACAAGGTTGTTGTCTAATGCCGTAGAGTATTTTTGTACATTTTTCAAGAATAGTGAAAAATCTCAAGTGGGTTGCTTGGGGGCTAGATGTAGGTCGGAAGGACCGAACCAGGATACATCGTGTATACTTTGTGGTTAGATTTTTTGTGGTTGTATCTCTTGAACCTTTTATTACTTGCATTTCAATTCTCTCAAAACTGTTCTGGTAAGTCGACTGTATTCCCATCTTAAGTCGACTGATCAGACTGGTATTACAATCTTCTCAAAAACTCTTCTGGCAAAGTCGACTGCCTTTCTGTATTAAGTCGACTTATCAGACTAGTATCAAAATACTCTTCTACTCTGACGCCTCAGTCGACTGAACTTCCTTTTACAGTCGACTAAATGGAAAATAATTTTTAATTCGCAATTAATTTTTTATAAAATACTATTCACCCCCCCTCTAGTGTTTCTTACCTTGCCTACAGGATCCAACAATATTTGCTACTTTGTTTCGTTAACTTTTCATTAATAAAACATGTGACTGGTCACTTTTATATGAAAAAAAAAGGGGGGGGGGGGGGAGAAGAGGAAAAAAAAAACCAAATTTGCAGATATGAAATCGAGCTCCATCAAGAGTCTTCCAAAGTATCAAGTGCACACCTTACCACATCTCTTACATCATCGAGGCCAGTACATCCGACAACACCTAAATATTGTATGTATATCTTCATTCATTTTCTTTTGGAATAATTTTGAGAATTCGATTGTTAGAGTGTAATGTTGATAAATGGTGTTGTTGGATTGGGGTTGTCGGACTGGGATGGTCGGATTGGGTTTGTGTGATGAATGGGTTGTTCATTGAATTCTTGATAATTCGGTTGTTAGATTGTAATGTTGATAAATGAGGTTGTTGGATTGAGTTTGTCGCATGAATGGATTGTTCATTGAATTTTTGATAATTTGGTTGTTGATAATTCTTCGTTCTTGATTAAATTATTGATAATGATTTGTTGTTTACTTGCTTTTGTTTGTCCAGTGGCATTAATAATTAGGGTTCTTGATTGAATTGGTTTTGATAATTGATAGTTGGGGTTAGTGAAATGTATGCCCTGGTTTATCATTATTGTCAAGTGGTGTTGGTAATTGGCGTTTGTGAAATGTATTGAAATTTTGCGTATAAAGCATGTAGAAAAAAGACAAGAATGATATGTGCTTGTTCAACTTTTCAAACTATATGTATAGGTTCTATTTATTTTTGTTGTATATCATTCATCAAATATATGCAAATTGAGAAGGGTTGATATGGAAAAATTGGGAGTTTGAATTTGTTATGTAATTTGTTTTTAAAAGTATTAAAATTTATTACAAACAATCACATTTGAAGTGTATCAAAGCCATACATATGGCACGAACGCGAGGTAATCTTCGGGATGCGTCAACTAGCAGACCACATGTTCGTATTTTTTATTTAGTTGTATTATGAATACGTTGTTTTTCATGCGATTAACAAAGATTATTGATTTATGAAGAACGTGTTGAATGAAGGAGCCGGCACAAGTGACCGAGGCCGGGGACCACAAACTCGCGGTGGACGATAGTGGTGGTCGCAGTGGTGGAAACCGCACGTAAAATGTATGATTAAGTAATAATTTTTTGATGATTTTGAGTTTGCACATTATAACAACTCTTCCTAAATTGACGATTCTTCGTTGTTGGTGTGGGTATCACCTAATCCGTCTTCTTCGTCAATTGAGCCGAGCCCGTCTTCATCATCTTCTGCTGCGCATGAAGGTCCCGGTCATCTCGCCCCAAGATTCTTGACCTTGCAAGCGCAACACCATTCAAAATCTGTGTGGGACAGACAATCAAAGGAGTGCACTTTTCGGTCGCACGCCACCTTGCCCATGCACCCACGTATCTATGAGTTGTTGCGAGATTACTGCTTGTAGATTGGTTTGATGAGTTTCATAAATCTCGATGTCCTTTCCTAATCGCTCTTCTCGAGAGATGAAGACCAGAGATGCACTCTTTCCACATGTCCGTAGGGGAAATATTCGTCACGCTATAGGATGTTGCGGTCATCACAGTTTTCCCCATAAATGGACAAACCATGACTGGGACCATGGATTTCGATCTAGAGTATTTAGTCACAAAATACCTCGGTGTTCAGCCTGACCCTACAGCAATCATCGGGAATTCCATTAGGCTGATGTAACCCCCATTCCCGTAAATACGTATTTTCTGAATGTTTTCTGTATTTCAATATTATAAATTCATTATTTGTTAAAATCATTTTGGATTTTATATTAAAGTATTTTTCTAATCGAAAATTTATTCATTTCAAATAATGACGTGTTTTGATTTTATTTTCTAGATCTTATTGATCAACTATTTGTATTTGAGTCCAAATTATGTGTGTGTGTGTGTGTGTGTGTGTGTGTGTGTCTATATATATATATATATATATATATATATATATATATATATATATATATATATATATATATATATATTGGGTCATTTTAGTAAATTGTTAAACCTGGATATTACGTTATTGTATGGTTTTATTATTATAATAATTAATTGTCATTTCTTGATTATTTAATTAAATTCATTTATTGAATTATTTTGTTATTGTACTAAACCTAGTTTTTTTGGCGAATTCCAACTTATTTTCAAGCCCAGTTTATATTCAATTTATTTGTATTATTTATTTATTTATTTAGATTTAAATTCTTGTTCATGAAACTCTTTGATCTTCTTGATGAATTATTTTCTTGTTAATCCTATTTCTCTTTTTATTTTATGGGTATTTTTGATTTGAACCCTATTGATTTGGATCTACCTCTTATTAAACCCTAAAACCCAATTTCATTGTTCTTAACCCAAATCAACTTTTATTGGACCCTAAACCACTAACCCAGTACCCTAATTGTACCCTATAAATACAACTCTAATGCAAACCCTAATTTTGCACACAAATCGAAACCCTAGCCGTCTACTCTCTCTCCTCCCATTCTCTCTCTCCCCGTTCAATTTTGCCTAACACAGGAAACCACTACTGTTCACCTTCTCCCCCAAATTTCCCGACCATATTCCGGCGCCCCCTTCTCTGGCGACCCCCACCGCCGTTCCATCACGCCACCCCGTGACGCGTGCGCTGCCACACCAAAACCCCCTCCTCCTCTAGTTCTCGTCGACAACAACCAAGACCCCCTCCTGTCCTCCCTGTTTGATCGACGACCACCACCCAATCGCCGTTGCTCCCTGCTCCGTCGACTACGTCATCGTCGACGCCCTGCCCCGTCGCGCCAGCCGCCAGCGACGCTGATGAGCCCCCTTGGTTGTCACTGCAGTTGCTGGTTGTCTCTTTGTTGCTGCCTTTTGTTTTGGGTTCTATTGTGCACGTAACTTGTGTGTTCGTGGGATTGTGTTGTTGCGGATTTGTGTTCGTTGCTTCGGGATCCTTATCTCGTTATTCTTGGTATTCAAACTCACCATTTATAAGGCAAGTAACTTGTATCAAATTTTTTTGCATATACAAGTACAAAATACCGCTTGTAGTGTAGTTGGGTTCTAGAGACAATTCGTGTGTGAAACCCCTTGTTGATATTGTCTCTATTGTGATGATTTGACCATAGTTGCCTCACGACATATATGACATGAATTAACCTAGAGTTGACCACTTTTGATGTATATGTTCATTCTATCTTGAGATATATGTGTTTGATGTGTTATTCGTGTTATATTTGTCGTATACTTGTAAAATACCCTATAGCCATGTTGCTTGGACATCTAGTACACCATATTCCATATTATCATCCTATTGGTTCCCTATTGTTATTATCGTTCATCTCATGTATCTAAATTGCATATTATATTGTTGCATTAATAAAATAATTAACAAGCCGGGGATTAAGGGTTGACTTTTAGTAGTGGACAATATAGGAACTGTACTCGGATAAGAGGCTCGTGGTTCCCTATACCGTTATCTTGTGATCTTGTGTTCTTGTGATCTTGTGATCTTGTGATCTTGTGATTGTAGCATCTTATGGATAAATTACCGTTATGAATGGAATATTGTCATCGTGCCGAGTACATGAACTATAAAATCTACCACTAGGTCTAAAGCGAAATTGTTTGAATGTAGCAACCATGTAGTGAAAGGATGGATGCATGAAGTGCTACCTAGATAGTAATAATACAAGACTTGAACATACTCACTTGATACTAGCTACCTGATACTTGTTACTTGATTCTTGACACTCGTTACTCGTTACTTGTTTACATAGTACTTGTTTACTTGACACTTGATACATGCCGCTTGCACTTATTCATCTTGCCATACTAGTATTCTATTTTGTTATCATGCTTATTCCATATTATTAGTTATCCCTTTTCCCATGTACTTGTGCCTGCACTACAAGCGGCCCGTAAGTTGCATTGATAGGCATACATTTTGTTTTCTTTTCCTCTTCCTGCAATTTATTAAATTGCAGATTTTGGAGAACAGTTGCCGGTTGGAGTCGGAGAACAACAGTCTGAAGACTACTGCTTTCTAATTGCTTATTGCTTTAATAAATTAATGTATTGAGACTTATTATTATTTTGATTGTATTTATTATTGTATTGGACTTATGTCCCGAATATTGTTATTTGTTTCCAAACGTTGGATTATTATTGTAATTGGATATTTTTATTGCTTAATTCCAAATATTATTATTCATGAGATTATTATTATTGCTTGCGCAATTGTTCTGTATTATTTATATTGTTGAGTTAATCGGATAAATGGCTTATGGGTGACGTTAGTCATTCGGTGAGCTAATGTTATGTGCTCGTATTCCGTATTTTTGGGAAGCGGGGCGTGATAGCTGAAATTGTTGAAGGAATCTTTCAAAAACAAGCTGAAAGATGATAAAAACGAATATCGAGTTTGAAGTCATAAATAACACATAACTCAAACTGATCAGTGACATAAAAATGAATACAACTCATGAACCATGTCCAACTATGTACACTCTCTCCATCAACTATTGCAAACGCAAATGAAAATAAGATGGCGGTCGGTGGTGATGATGAGGTTTAAACCCGTTAAGATGGTGGAAATGGTGGAGATGGTGGAAGGCAATTTCGACATTTAACACTCTTCTTAACGAGTTTAATCCCATTAAGAAGTATATTCTGGGTATATTATACTAATTTAACAGAAAACTTAACGACAAGTGGTTTTTGGTCATATTTTAAAAGATTCGAGTGTTATTTGGGTATTATAAAAGGTTTGAGTGCTATTTAAAAATTAGGATAAACTTTGGATATCATTTGGTCATTTACCCCTTAAATCTTATGAACACCATAATTTTTGTATGTTATCATTAGCATTGGTATAAATACCCGAAACCCGTATCCGACTCGACCCGACCCAGACCCGACATTGGACCAGAACTGACCCGGCCTATCCGGGTCTAGGTCCTGGTCCTAAAATGTGACCCATTGTACTTTCGGGTCTGAGTCCTGGTCCGCTCAAAAGCGACCCGACTCGGACCCGAACCCGTTAAAAAAATCCAAAAAATCAACATAAAAATAAATATTCTATCCCCATCCCTCCTTTCCTTCCTCCTCAATTCTAAATCTTCCTCTTCCAAACTCAAAACTCATGCCTTTATCTTCTTTCCTCTATTCTAAATCCTCCACTCGCAGCTCACACTCCCGTGTCGGAGATATCTACTCCCAACTCATAGTGCTAATAACGGAAGTGCACCACAAGTAATAGAAACTCCCAAGAAATAGATGAACCAAGAACAAGCCACCACAATATATGGATCTCACAAGAACACAACCAATATGCAGAGATAATCAATACTTCTTATTCCAAAGAAATACAAAGATTACAAAAGAGATTACAACTCTTAATCTCTCTCTCACCTTTGAAACACTCGGCACAATCTCTCTTGAAGTTGAATAATGATCAGCACTTAGGATATCTAAACCCTAGAGTTTACGGCTATATATATAGCCCCCAAGCAAATCCTAAAAGATAAACAAAAATCTAGCAAATTGGGCCTTTCTCCCGTAAGCCCAAAAAGAACAATCAGCTTCGGTGTCGGTCAACCGTACCCCAAGCCGGTCGACCGCATCGTGCGGAATCAATCCAGAGGGCTGACCGGTCGACCGCACCCTTAGTGTCAGTCGACCATCCCCTCCTCTGTTGAACGCCTACACTCGAAGAACCCCCAGTCGACTGGGTCGGTCGACTACACCCCTAGCCGGTCGACCGCAACCCTCCAGACTTCTCTTCTTCTACTTGCTGCTTATCTTCCCTTGCTTCTTTGTCTCCTCCTCTTCTTCTCCAACTTCAAGTACCCCATGCCTACGAGTATTTGAGGCCACAATTCCTAACAATCTCCCACTTGGATCAAATACACCACGCTTCCAAGTTATTGCAATCTTTCCTCGCATTATCTCTGCCATCTCCCACTTTCATGGAAGACCCAAGTACTTCCCACTCTCATGAAGAGCACCTCCGCCACTCCACCACGTGGAGTGCACCAACCACCCCTCATCGTCTCATGAAGGATGTGCTCCACCATTGCATCGAGCACGAATAACGGAGAAACAATCTCCCGTGTCGGATTCCGTGTTATGAGACTCCCCACCTCGCAAGATCTCCATCAACACCGGACATGGTTCAAAGCCTCTCAATGCACCCTTTGCACTAGAAACCTCCGTGGACGACACCTCCACAAACTCCGCAGACTGTTCAACCCCTACAGTCCCAATTCGGTTACCCTCATCGACATCACCCCGCATATCATACCAGTGCTCTCTACCACACAAGAGCGACTTGAAGCTTCAACTACCAATTCACAAAGTACCCTTTCCGCAGCAACGTCTTGCCCACCAGGATCACTTCCATGGCCAGCAGCTCCCACTAAATTAGTAACATCCCCTCCACAACTGAAAGAACTCGGTTGCACCCCACACAACCTACTACTCGATTTCGGCTGAGAGTCAACTACAGGAGAAATGCCTCTCACGTCACTAGGCAAATACAGTGTTCCCTCACGCTTTCCTTTTGCAACCACCCTTGAACCTGCAGCTATGCACCACTCCCCACTACCAAATATAGTAGACAACCCCTCCTTGTCTAGCCTTCAAATCGAGATAAGATTTTCTTTCAAGTCTGTAACATGCCTTGTCTCCCGCAAGACAACACTTTGATCATCAATGGTATTCACGCGAACAGTACCAACCCCACGTATAGAACACCGGTGACCATTCCCCACGATCACATCTCCAAAAGAACCCTCCTTGTAGTCATCAAATATCTCTTTCCTCGGAGTGCAATGAAAAGTTGCTCCCGAATCAATACACCAATCTTGAGTGCCCAACTTCTCCCGAGCTGATAAGCATAGATCCTCAACAAGCCCCACTTGAGCTTCCTTTGGAGTATCTCTCTTCGGTTTCTCCTGCTTCTTCTTCATATAAGCCTTACAACTGCGCATCATGTGATCCTTCTTGTGACAATACCAGCACTCAGGCCCATGTCCTCCATCGCTAACATCAGACCCACTCTCAGATGAACTACTCTGCTCATTTCTTCTTCGATTGTTCTTAGATCTCCCACGTCTCTTCTCAACATACATGGCGGAATCACTAGAAGATGATGATGGATATCTCCCGTTTCTCACCCTTCTCACCTCCTCGCTCAGAATACTACTCACCACATCCTGTAGAGTCGTCGAATCTGTCATAATGCCTGTAATTGTCTGTTCCACCGTACCATAACTATCGGGTAAAGTAGATAGAAGTAACAATGACTGCCCCCTCTCTGAAAACTTCAAACCTGCAGCTTCAATCTGGTTGTAAACCATACAGTAATTGTTCACATGTTCTGCTACTGAATCCCCTTCCTTCAACTTCATATTAACCAATTTCTTCAGATGAAGAATTTGATTAGATGCCAACGGTTTCTTATACATATTCGTGAGAATCTCCATAGCCTCCTTTGTTGTCTTTGCCTTCGAGATATGAAATAACGCCTTCCTACTCAGCCCCAACTGAATCTGCCACAACACCTTCTGATCCAAACGATTCCACTCTGCCAAGACCTTCACATCCTTGTCTGCACCAACCGGCTTCTCATCAAACAACGGACCATCAAGATCTTTCTGACGAAGATACACTATCATCTGAATCTTCCACATCGCGAATTCACTCCCATCGAATCTCTCGATCTTCATCTTGTTATCGGTCATCTCGAACCAACTGCTCTGATACCACTTGTTGGAGAAATCTACTCTCAACTCGTAGTGCTAATAGTGGAAGTGCACCACAAGCAATAGAAACTCCTAAGAAATAGATGAACTAAGAACAAGCCACCACAATATATGGATTTCACAAGAATACAACCAATATGTAGAGATAACCAATACTTCTTATTCCCAAAGAAATACAAAGATTACAAAAGAGATTACAACTCTCAATCTCTCCCTCTCTCACCTTTGAAACACTCGGTACAATCTCTCTTGAAGTTGAATAATGATCAGCACTTAGGATATCTGTTACCGCTGAATCTGGTGTGGAGGTAAACAGATAGAATTTGTGAGTTCGTGGAAAAACCTGAATAGCGAATCCAAGCCTGTTCGTTGGAATTGGGCTGCCGGCTCCCGCCGTTCACCTGCAAGGAAGTGCGATACACCGGGGTTGATCCCGGCGACGCACCCTCCGACGCTCTTGTCAGTAACCAGTGATATGATTAAGAAAGAGCTTTAATTGGAAAAAGAGTGATTACCTTGTAACAGTGGTAGGTTGGAGGTATTTATAGTCGCCATGGGGAGTTGATTAGGGATCTGATTTCCTGTGATTCTGTTAGGAGTAAAGTCCTCATAATCAGTTTAGGAAACTGATCCCTAATTCCCGGTGAGAGGATAACTGTGGATCAGGCCCGTTGATTTAGTCAAATCAGAGACCCTGATTTCCTCTTGCTGGTCTGGGTTTGTCTCGGGTCGGAACCCGTACCCAGTTAGAGTGGATCCGTTCGCGGGTTATTGGATCTATGGAGGGGAGATCCAGTGCCCACTTCAGACCCGTTGGTGGGTGAAATTACCGTTTTACCCCTGAGCTTCAAGATTCGTGCCCGATCTGGACGGTTCCGATTAAACCCCATTTTAGCCATATCAATATCTAAACCCTAGAGTTTACGGCTATACATATAGCCCCCAAGCAAATCCTAAAAGATAAACAAAAATCTAGCAAATTGGGCCTTTCTCTCGTAAGTCCAAAAAGAACAATCAGCGTCGGTGTCGGTCCACCGCACCCCAAGCCGGTTGACCGCATCATGCGGAATCAATTCAGAGGGCTGACCGGTCGACCGCACCCCTAGTGTCGGTCGACCGTCCCCTTCTCTGTTGAATGCCTGCACTCGAAGAACCCCCAGTCGATTGGGTCGGTCAACCGCACCCCTAGCCGGTCGACCGCAACCCTCCAGACTTTTCTTATTCTACTTGCTGCTTGTCTTCCCTTGCTTCTTTGTCTCCTCCTCTTCTTCTCCAACTTCAAGTACCACGTGCCTACGTGTATTTGAGGCCACAATTCCTAACATCCCGCTCATACCCCGAACGGGTAGGAATATTTTAATAGGATCCGGCCCCGGAACCGGACCCGGTCCTCATGGGTCCGGGGTCCAATTTTTGGATCCATAGGAAACCGGATTTGGGTCCGGATAGTGAAGGACCCGACCTGACCCGACCCGATACCAATGTTAGTTATCATTATTTATGGATGGATTCACCACCTTCTATCCCTCCTTTTCCTACACGCTATTCTCTCTTTCTCTTTCACGCGCGAGAACCCACATCTATCTTATTCTTTTATGTGAGATAATTCATTTTTTTTAAAAAATAAGAGATAATTTCCATTGGGCTACAAATTTTATTTGTATAATTATTTGATTTTCTCCTTTTTTTTGTTTATATTATTTGGTTGCAATTCTAACTTCTTAATATCCCTTTTAGATTATATAAATTTTTCATCCATATGTTTTGATAACGTCCCTAACTCTCTATGATCAGAGTACCCTAGTAAAAACTTTGCATGTCCTAATAAATAAAAATTTTAAAGTAAATACTAAGATACAATCTGGTCTCAAATCTGAGACTCTCATTCGCTCATCACATACTCTTTACAAATTGTCCCTGTTGGCACCAACTTTTATTTTATACGATTGACACTTTTGTAAATAAATTTGAACTTTGAGGGTATTATGCTAACTAACAACAATTGAGTAAATGAGTGGTTAATATAACTAAAACTTAAAAATGAATGACTGAGATTAGATGGTTGATTGTCTATAAATTATAATTTTTCTACAAATTATACAACCCTAACTCTGAAGATTTTTTCCCCGAGATATGTTTCTTTTTTAAACTAATTCAAAAAATAGGTCTGTTTCGAAATTAATTCTCAAAATAGGTCTGTCCTCATAAGCCGTTGTACCGAACTGCGACATTTTCGATAACGAACTGCGGTCTCAGTACATGCCATATAATGCTAAACTCCGACACTTGGAAGATTTTTTTTTATAAGTGTAAAATGTGAAAAATATGAGGCCGCAATTGGGTACTGCGGCCTCGATATAACATAAGCCGCAGTCCACAACCGCGACCTCAGTTATATGCTAAAAACTGGGTCATACAAAACATATAACTGAGGCCGCAGTACTATGTTATATCGAGGCCGCAATACCTAACTGCAGTGTTGTATTTTTTACATTTTACACAAGTTTTTTTCCCAAGTCTCAGAGCATATTAGATATGATATGTAATTATGCCGTAGTTGTGAACTGCGGCTTCGAAATAGAAGAGACCGCAGTTCGATATTGCAGCCTATGGTATATTGAGGTTGCAGTACTCAACTACAACATCGTATTTTTTACATTTTACACTTAGAATGTTTTCCAAGAATCGGAGTTTAGCATTATATGGTATGTATTGCACAGTTCGGTTCTGCGACCTATGAGGACAAACCTATTTTGAAAATTAGTTTCAAAATATACATATTTTATAAATTAATTTAAAATAGAGACCTACTTCGGAAAAAAAAAAAAATCAAAATTATAGTTAATGAGACAGAGATATAATGAATATAAATTATTCTCTCCTTCAATTAAAGATATTTCTTTTTAAAAGGCATCAGGAATCTTTAAGTCAACAAATTATTTTTAAAGAAATGAATTGAATATGAGTGTAATTAAAAAGTTAAAGGAATTTTGAAAATTGAGTGGTAATACAATGATCCATAAGCAAATTGATTATCTCTTCATGCTCTTTGTGGGTCCTTTTCCCGCTTCTTTCGAAAATTTTGCCGAAATGCCCTCTTTTTTGAAAATAATTAGCGACCTACCCTATTTTCGAAAACATTTAGCGAGATGCCCTTGTCTGTGACACGTCAGCAACAAACGTTATTGGGAAAAACGGCATCAGCTATTTGTATGCCGTTCTTCCCAATAACGGTATCTCTTTTTAAAAAAATTATCATGCCGTTATTCCCAATAACGGCATTGCTTATTTTTTGTAAAGATCTCTACTGTATCAATCTTGACTCGAGATTGAAATGCAAAAAGGAAAATAACTGATGCCGTTCTTCGGGAGAACGGCATCGTTTATACTGATGCCATGTTCCACAATAACGGCATCAGTTATTATCTTTTTGCACAAGTCCCTATAATCGAAAAACCCACCTTCTTCCCATTTTCTTCCCCTTCTGATTCGTAAACATCTCTCTCTCGCATCGCTCATTTTACCCACAAACCGTAGATCTCAAAATCAAAAAATTTCAACCATTTGAGTCCTGTAAAATTCCATACATCCAACCTCCTCACTCCCACTCTCATTTTTCAGTCTTCCTCCACAACGAAATTTTTGCCAGTGGTTTTTTTGGTTTAATTTGAAGGTATTATCAGCTTAACCTTATGTTTGATTTTTATTTCAATGTTTTGTTTATTGTGAGTAGTGAATGACCTGAATATGTTTTAATTTTTATGCATAGGTATGGAATTTGATATCCCTATTTGGTTATATTATGGGGGTGAAGTAATTAAGGATCCAAAAATTGGATATTCTTATAGTGATGTTGATCCGGTAATTATTTGGGCTACCCCCAATTTTGGTTACTCAGAATTAATAGATAAGATATATGAAGTCACCAATTGGGATAGAAGTGAAATGAGTCTGAAACTGAGAGCCCGTTATTCTGCTGGTAAAGGGGATGGGCAGTACTTCATGTTGGTACCCATAGACAGTGACAGTTCTCTGAGGTCTGTCTTGCTTAGGACACTTCATCCAAGTTGTGGTTGGAATATAGTTGAGTTATATATTGATCAAACGAGGCTTCCAAATACTACAAGAGTTGTTATCGAAAGTCCAAGGCCCACAAGGACTTTGAAACCATCTGCAGAGTCACACGCAAGGATTTCAAATACAATTGGAGATACTAGCACAACTCCAATGGAACCTGTTTCCTCCGAATACGAGCAGGTACATCCGACCCCATTGCCACAAAATTTTTTGGTAGCTGGCATTGCTTTGGAAGACTTTGACAACGCCGTTATAAATAACGACTTGGTAGAAGAGGAAGAAGATGAGGTACGCGGTCTCGAGGATGATGATGAGGAGATTCCGTTGAAGCTCCAGTTATTGATGCCAATGTTCATGTGCCGGTTAACAATGCCTGTGTGTTGCCAAGTCAGGACACAAGTGCAGCTATGCGTGGATCACAATCAAGCGAATGGATGTCCCGTGCCACCGTACATGAACATGGCCAGTCTTCCATTGGTTCTTCCAACTTGGATGAACTCTTCATTGGTCAAAGATTTCCATCCAAAGATGCTCTACAACATCAAGTGAAGATGTACGCCGTGAGGAACCACAGAGAATTCGTGACGGTAAAATCAGATCGTTGTCTATACCATGTGAAATGTAAATACGCGCCCATCCACCATTCAGCCGAGCAGATTGCAGAAAATCCATCACTTCAAAATGAAGTTGGTTGTCCATGGTGCTTGCGTGCAAGTGTTCCCAAAGGTCGTGATTATTTTGTGGTGAAAAAGCTTGAAGGTGTACACACATGTGTGAATCCTACATTGACTTAGGATCACAGCTAAATTGACTCGACGGTCGTATCGATGATGATAATGGATACTCTGAAGGAACAACTCTCAATAACACCAAGTGCCATAATTGGGCAGGTGAAGGGTAGGCTCCAATACACAATATCATATTGGAAAGCTTGGAAGGCAAAACATAAAGCAATTGAGAAACTATATGGTTCTTTTGAAACAACGTACACTAAATTACCATATCTACTCAATGCAAAGCTTCAAATCCGGGTACGGTTGTACATTGGGCGAAGACTACGACCGGGCCGGGTATAGAAACATTTAAGGGTGTTTTTTGGGCATTCAGTCCTTCCATCGAAGGATTCAAATCATGTAGACTAGTCATAAGTGTAGACGGTACTCACTTGTACGGAAAATAAAAAGGCTGTTTGTTGATTGCGGTTTCACCAGATGCAAACGAGAGGTTGTTTCCGTTTGCGTTTGCACTTGTTGAAGGTGAAAGCATAGAAACGTGGACATGGTTCATGAACTGTATTCGGTGCTTTGTTACAGATCGTGAAGGTCTTTGTGTCATTTCTGACCGACATGCCGGTATTTTATCAGCAATGGAAAATGAGTTTGGCACGTGGAGGGAACCATTTGCATATCATCGGTACTGTATGCGGCATTTTGCTAGCAATTTTCATAAAAAATTTGGTTCGAAATTTTTGATGAATAAATTGAAGGTAATTGCATGTCAAAATCAGTGGAAAAAGTATGAGAAAAAGATGGCACAACTTGAAGCTAGCAATGCTGATGCGGCTAATTAGGTTAAGGAAAAAACAATTGAGAAGTGGGCACTTACTGCTGATGGTGGGCGTAGATATGGTATTATGACAATAAATCTGTCCGAAGTTTTCAACTCGGTTCTAAAAGGTGTTCTTAGCTTACCTGTCACCGCAATTGTAGAACAGATATTTTTCCGTCTCAACATGTACTTCACCGACCGCCATGAGGCCGCGCAGACACTTATCGCTGAAGGTAAACTATGGGCACCCCGGATTCAAGTCCTTATTGATGTTCGCAGTGAAAAATTCAATTTACATGAGGTCATAATATTTAATAATCGCGATGGTATTTTTGGGGTGAAAACGGGCATTAGAATGGACGGTGGATATCAAAAGGGTGGCTATTGGCAAACGGTGGACCTAGAAGGCCGAACTTGTACATGTGGCAAATTTCAACTGTTCCATGTTCCATGCTCTCATGTGTTAGCGGCATGTGCTTCACGTGCGCTTGATTATCAACCGTACATAGATCCCTTCTACTCTACGGATTCGTTAGCAAAAACATGGGCACCATCTTTCAATCCTATCCCAGACGAATCTTATTGGCCTACCCAAAGCGCACCGGTACTAATAGTTGATTCTAGTCTTCGTCCGGTGAAGGGGAGGCCTAAGAGTACTCGTATCCGCAATGACATGGACGCTCGAGAAGGTGAGAGTAGTGGAAAAGTATGTTCAAAATGTGGTGTGAGTGGGCACAATAGACACAGTTGTAAGAATGTACAAAGTGTGGGGACTTCACAATCTACCCGCACTTGAATATTTTCCTAGTTATTGGATGTTAGTTATATATTTTCCTTTGTAAGTGTTGGTACGAAATTATAAAGTTGTTTTTGAATGTTGAGTAATTTAAGTTTAAATTATTTGGAATGAGATTTGTGGTTTGAATCGATGGTGGATATAGTTAAATTAGTTGTTTATACAAAAACACAACAAAACATGCACAGAAACATGCACAACTGTTCAAACAACAGATGCCGTTGTTGTGAATAACGACATCTTCTATCTATGCCGTTACTCTCAAGAACGACTGTGGAGACAGAAAGTTTGGCAGAAATCTCTAATTTTGGAATTTTGATGTTTAACCGATGTCGTGATTCTGAACAACGGCACAATTAGTAGATGCCGTTAATCTGAAAAAGGCATAAAATGAAGATGCCGTTATCTAGGATAACGGCATACTTGTTACCATCTTCAAATATGCCGTTAACTCGGAAGTCAGGTGGAATAAACGAAGATGACGTTGTTGTGAATAACGGCATCAGTTTAGGATGCCGTTAAAGTGGATAACGACTGTGGACACAGATATATTGGCAGCAAACTCCATATCTCATAATTTTCCATCCATACTTATGTCGTTATTCGCAAGAACGTTACAGGATTAAGATGCTGTTATCGTCAATAACGACATCTTTTATCCTTGGTTTTTACTACACAGACATGCAGACTTCATCAATTCAAGACAAAGTTCACATACAGACTTGATCAATTCATCGATTCACAGATATATAAGCTAGATAATTGTAATTCAACCTCTTCAATATCCAATTAATCTTAAATCTTCATAAACCATCAAGTATTAAGTATCATAAAGTTCACAAACTCATCTAGTTCAAAAACTACACAGATACTACACAGATACACAAACTTCACATACACGCTTGATGAACTTTGAAAATCAGATACAACACAGAAACTTCAAATTCATCAACTCCACAAACTTGATGAATTTTGCAAATCAGATACTTCAAATTCACACATGCACTGATACTCCATATCTCATCAAGTTCACAAACTTCAAATTTTCATTAACTTCAAATTCATTAACTTCAAATTTATCAACTTCAAATTTTCATTAAGTTCCACAAAATGCACTACTGAAATATTTGAAAACATGCACTAAAAAAGGTGTACAATTATAAAAAAAACTACAAAGACCAATAATACATAAATACTTCTTCGGTTTAACTCGGCGTGAAGTGTTGGGGTGCTCTTCTCCTTCGAGCGGGAACTTTCCGTCTACGTTCCTGTGTCTCTTGTGTTACGGGTTCACTAGGACCAACTCCTTCTTCTTCATCACCTCCTCCTTCTTCAATCTCAGGATTTGCCAATGCGCTTTGCGGAGGAGGGAATCGAACGGTCTTACCCCTTCGTGGACGATGGGATGGAGTTTGAGGTTAAGTTTGAGGTGCGAGGGGATCTCCCAATTCCAACGCTTGTTGTGGTGGTGGTGGGGCTTGGCTTGCGGTAGGTCGTACTTGTTGGTGTTGCTCTTCGGTTGACTGCATTAGTTCATTGAAACTTGGACCATCTCCAACCTCTTCAAGAGAGCTACGACAATTGCAAAGGAGGTCTCTTGCCAATTCTTTGCATGCCTTATTGGCGTTGCTCTTCAAGACACCCGCACATTTTCTTGCCATGACCTATGTGTTGTCAATCTACAATAGTAAACCATATATGACATGATTAAAGATGCATAAGTAAAATTAATCGAAATGATTGAAATTGAAAAAATAATCTTATTTACCATTAGACGGTATGATGATGCTTTTGGTTGATACATGGGTTGTGATGATGAATGTGCAGGTGGTGGTTCAACCTGGTGCGCGGGTATTGGTTGTTGGACACCCGCGGGAAGATCAGTTTTTGGCGCGACATACAATCTTGTAATGCGTCTGTACCATGCCATATAAGCTGTATGCATCGATCCGTCATACGGCTGTACAATACCATCAACTACCAACTCGTACCATCTCGGCATCAATCGCTTTTGTCCTAACTTCCGCTCATTCCAAGATCCAACATAAGCACGGTGGTGATCGGCCCAATCCATGTTTGGTAAACGACCTTGACCCGTGATGTTGTGTAGCCTACGATCGTACAATGAGTTCGCCGGGACGGGTTGTTGTGCATTGAATTGGCGAAGGACACGTCCGGGGTAATAAAACTCCACAACTGAGAAGTTCACAAGTGGAGCTAAGGTCAACCACAACTGATTGTTGGCGGAGCAAATGGGTGGTAGACGCTGCAGCCTATCGTCTGTGTACGAGGTCCAATTGACGAACTCTTCCCTCAACTGATCGAGTTCGTCCCTGTAGTAGGTGAGGACACCACGTGGGTTATCCCTCCATGTACGCTTCTCCGCCCAGTAGGCACCGAGAGGAGCTCTCAGCACAGGATTATCCTGTAGTACTCTCCAACTCTCTGATAATACCGTGACACGGGGTCGGCCGAGGTGTATTCTTTCCCAACACCATATTTGCAAGATGGACATCGACCCCATAGAACAGTTACAAAGTGCACGGTAGAGGGAGGCTAGAGCCGCACTTCCCCAACTATATCGGCCGGCCGTCTGCAGGTCAGCTGTGAGAGAAAGGTACATTAGGTGGACTACGACACCTGAAGAGTTAGGGAATAGGATCCCTCCAATCAACGATAGTAGATATGCGCGCGTATAGTTCCGGAGTTGGATGTCCGTCGGCACAGGTGGCATTCGATGAGTGAACTGATCGCCAAGGTATGAACGTCTAATGGATTCCCCAACCCATATGTTGTGGTCCTCTTCAAGCACATTCAAGCCGAGATAGTCTAGTACCAATGCAACCTTGTTGAACATCAAATTGCCGGTGACGGCCATCCCATCAATCGGAAGACCCGCAATCACAACTACATCTTGTAAGGTGACCATCATCTCTCCAACCGGCAAGTGAAACGTGTGAGTCTCCGGCCTCCATCGCTCCACAAGTGCGGTAAGTAGAGCGTGGTCACACTTTATTTTCGCCAGCTTCGACATCCCGTAGAATCCGCTGCTGACCAAGTAATTTTCAATACCGGGGATCACCGACATGATGTTGTGCATCCGAAAACTCATCTTCTCTACATCCCCGGTCCAAATGGCCTGTGATCTGTGGTCTGGTTGCAAATATAGAACCGTAGGATCTAGTGGACCAGGATGTCCCTGTGGTCCAAATGAAGAAGTAGAAGAAGCACCGGCACCATGCGAAGAAAATGGTTGTGTAGGATCCATTGGCCCGTCAACAATAACAAACAGTAATCAACAACAATTTTAGTAAAAGAATTTTCAAAATAAACAATTCCACATTTCATTGTATTCCTAACAAAATGAACAATTCCACCTTTCTCAACAATTCAATAGTTTGTAAACCCTGCATCACTAACAATACATAAAGTTATTCCCAAAATTACTACTTCAATAACAGCATATGTACATTACTTGTACTATACTACCAATGCACACATCTATCATACTATCAAATTCAACTTTACAAAATACAAATTAGGATTTTTGGATACTTACAATATTCTCAGATTCGGAATGATTTGGCACTCTTAATGAAAGATTGAAGAGTAGACTCCCAACTTCAAATCGATTACACAGCCTCTTAGGATTTTTTTTTTAAGGGTTTAGGGTTTTCGGAGTCAAAGTGGGGAAGGAAACAAACCGCAAGTGAAAAGGGGAAGAAGATGGGTTTTTCGATTATAGGGACTTGTGCAAAAAGATAATAACTGATGCCGTTATTGTGGAATACGGCATCAGTATAAACGATGTCGTTCTCCCGAAGAACGGCATCAGTTATTTTCTTTTTTGCATTTCAATATCGAGTCAAGATTGATACAGTAGAGATCTTCACAAAAAATAAGCAATGCCGTTATTGGGAATAACGACATGATAATTTTTTCAAAAAGAGATGCCGTTATTGGGAAGAACGGCATACAAATAGCTGATGCCGTTTTTCCCAATAACGTTTGTTGCTGACGTGTCACAGACAAGGGCATCTCGCTAATTGTTTTCGAAAGTAGGGTAGGTCGCTAATTATTTTCAAAAAAGAGGGCATTTCGGCAAAATTTTCGCTTCTTTCCAATAGTGGGGCCCAAAGACAAAACAACTAAGGGTTTTTAATGTATATGGTCCTAACAAATACATGAATATCATGTATGCTCCTTATAAAAATGTATTTTTATTTTGTCCTCAATAATATATACCAAATCTCTTAATTATCCATCTAGTTAAAGAAACTCAAAATGATGACAAATTTTCAGTTTTTTTTAATGGACTAAATGAAAAATGACTGAATTATTCTCTTCTCTACCATTCAAACTTTATCTTCTTCATCCATATAAATTCGGACAATTATTAATCTAATCGAGACTGATTAACTCTTCTCATTATTTCTTCATTTTTTAAAAATAAATGGACAAACTAACAGTGCTTCTTTGAGAACTATATATTCTTTCTTATGTTTCTTCTCTAAATTTGTCATCAATCTTATTTTTTAATGATAGATTATAAGTTTCCTCATTTATTTTTTTTCAAACTCTTAAATTTTTTCTCATTTGATTGTGTAGTTTGATCTTTTAATTTGATCTTTATTTATCTCATAAGAGTAAAATTATGGTTGACCTAGTGATATCTAACATATAAGTAAATATAAAATAAAGTCCGAATTATTAGGAGTATACACAAAAATATTTATTTGTGAGGGGGGTATACATGTTAAAAATTCAACTTGCTAATCACAATCGGCAATCCTGCTCTTCTCTCACACTCTCCAACCCAATCCAAAATCCTTCATTTTCCCATCAAACCCAAAACCCATCCACCTCCAAAAAATCCCATCAAGATTCATTCAATAAGATGACATCTTCTTCCTTCACTCTAAAAACCCAAGATTCTGATGAAACTGCTGAGACCCAGATGGAGATCGCGACAAATATCACAGCTGGCTCTGGTGGGCCCCACAGTCTTGACAAGTTGGTCTATGATGCTCTGGTGTGGAGCTCTCTCCACGGTCTTGTAGTTGGGGATAGGAATGTGCAGGTATTGGCTTTTCGTTTGTCTGATCAATAAAATTGTCAAAAGATTTGATTCTGTTGATGTTTTGCTAAAGAGGTTATGTTTCTTTGATTGTTGTCTAACATTACTTGAAATGTGTGCTTGTATACATCTCACTCCTATAATAGCCACAATCTTATAGAACCACATTATTATTGTTTTCTTGAGAAATTATTGTAGACTTGTAGTATAAGAGCATCTGTTATAATAGCCACAATCTTATAGAACCACATTATTATTGTTTTCTTGAGAAATTATTGTAGTATAAGAGCATCTGTAGTCGTTAGGAGCCAAATTTTGGGTATTTGGCATATAGGAATAGGAAAAATGAGTTTGCGCTATAGTCGTTTGAACCCAAATTTTGAATTTTTATTTTAAAAAAAATGAATGGACGAGAAATGATTTCTCGTCCGATATTTTTTATTTTATTTTTTAAATTAAAAAACAATGGACGGGGAATCATTTCCCGTTCGTCGTATTTAAAAAAAAATAAAAAAATTTAAATCCTAATTAATTCCTTAAAAAATGAAAAATTAATCCTAATTAAATCTTAATTTTTAATTAATTACCATTCAAACCTAATTTTAACCCATAGAGCAAATTATAGGGTGGTTGTATATGATTTTTAAGGTGAGAATTGTATGGGACGGTGATGAGGACATCGGTTCAAGACGATTCGGACGGTTCTATCAGCGCAGACATTGTCTAGGGCAGCTGCTTATTTAGTTAGAATTTTATTTCAATACCATATTTGTTTTTGGCAATTATAGCCATATGTAATCTTTTTTATATTTTTTATATTTTGAAAATATTTTGAGATTTGTATCTTGATTGGTTTTGAGCCTTTATATAGGCCCTGAGATTAATGAGAAAGATATGCCATTCTTGATTAAAAATTTATTGTGTTGAGTTTTGCTCTTCCTGTCTCTTTTTGTGTGATACAATTGAGATTAAATTATTAGGGTTTGTGATAAATCCTAATACAATTTTAGGATTAGTGATTAGCTCTAAAATCTACCTCCAAATTTAAAAAATTCCCAAATAAAAACAACCCAAATCCTAATTCCCCTTCCCTCCCCCATCGGCTTCTTCCTTCTACCCCAACCCCGACCGAAACCCTAGTTTCTCCATCGTCGCCCTCGCCGCCATCGAAACCCCCTAGCGCCGCCATTGAAACCCCCCAATGCCGCCATCTCCAATTTCCCTTCCAGTCGCCTCTGTTCCCTCGACGCCACCAGCACCGCCCTGCCTCCTCGTTGACTTCGTTGTCGTCGTTCGCGTCGCCCACCGCCATCATCGACGTCAGCCAGTGACACCGTTGACCACCCTCTGCCATTGTTCATGAAGTTGTTGCTGCCATTGCTATCTCTTTGGTTGCTATGCTCTTTCGAGATCTACGCTGAGTTCTTCGAACCCTCGGTATACTCTTTCCAATTTTCAAATATTTGTATTATACTGCTTTATCAATTATTATCTCTATCTCTATTATATTATCTGATTTGCCTGTCGTCTACAAAACAATTGAGATTTAGTGTTCGACTTGCTTGATTAGAGTACGAATCAATATTAAATCTTTTACTTGCTAAGAATACTTAGGGATTTAATTTTTGATTGTAGAATTGAATTATTAATTGGGATTGTTAACGTGATTCAGTTATTGAAAATCCATCAAATTGATTAATTGTTTAAAATTCCAACTTTGATCCGCATTACATGTTGGTAAAATTAATCCATTAAGAATCTTGAAAATTCTCTATTTTAGGGTTAGTTTTACATCATTTTTGTATCAGTGCGAAGGTTCTTAAAATCCTTGTTCTTGCATCATTTAGGCATCAATTTTTGCATTCATTTAGAATTGTGTAGTCTTTTTTTTTTTTATTTTTATTTTTTAAAGATCATTTCAGATTTATTAATTTATATTAAAAAATACACACACGACTCCTAGTTCTTCCCTTTTGGGGAATGCGTCTTCGCAGCACCATCACAGATCCTGACGAGCCTTTCTTATCCCTCCCAAATCACCCAATTAGAAATCCTAGATCTTACCGACCTGAAATGGACAACTCTGATATTTTCGCTACCTTACCTGCCATTCAAGTAACTCTTGTCAATATCAATCAGAGCCTTGAGAAAGTAGAATTAAATTAAACCATTGTCCCTGAGCTTCATGCCAATCGTCAGATCCCTCAAGGGAATGTTCGTGATGATCGACGTCAAGAACATGACCTTGACAAACAATATAAGAAGAACTTTAAGGCTGACGTTCCCCATTTTGAAGGCCACATGGAACCCCAAGCTTACCTCGATTGGATCCGTGCCATGGACCACTACTTTGTATGGTTTGACATGAGCGAAGTCCCGAAGGTTAAATTTGCTATTATGAAATTGACGTGTAAAGCTCAACAATACTGGACCAATCTTGAATATGCCCGCAGAGGTCGAGGCCTGCCACCCATAGCCACTTGGGAAGCCATAAAAGAGAAGCTCACTGAGAGATATGTACTGTTATCGTTCCACACCCGATTGCTAGATTCGTGGAACCAACTTTATCAAGGAAGTAAATCCACATAAGAATATATTGATAAGTTTGATGACTTTCTTATTCGGTATAATGCTTTAGGTAAAGAGAGTGAAGAACAAACTCTCTCTAGGTTCAGAGCTGGACTACGAGCTGACCTTAGGAACGAGCTAATTCATAGAAATATGGACTCACTAGCGGCAGCCTACGCCCTTGTCCTCGATATGGATTCTCTTAAAGCTAGTTCTCATTCTAGGTCCAGCAACTCGAGAGATCATTCTTTTAGAATGACCTCTACTGACCCATCTAGACCTAAGCCTCCCTTTCAGCACCCCAACAAATCTTACCCCAGCAAACCTAATTCAAATTTCAATTCACATAGAGATGAACATAAGGGTAAGAACACCGAAAGAGATTACACTAAGATTGACCCTCTCACTAAGTGCTATAAATGTAAGGGATATGGTCATGTTGCTAGCAACTGTTCCAGCCTCAGTAGGATCAATATAGTAGAGGGTACCGCTGTCATTGTTGACGACTCTGACAATGAGTTTTCCAATGAGCTTATTTAAGGCGATGACTTCGGTGAAGAAAAGGATGACCAGTTTTTCTACTGTATTCGGTCTATCCAATCACCTCACTTGAATGTAGTCAGATGTGCTTTGTCCTAACCAAAAGAAGAAGATGATTGGAAGCGCATTGCTATATTCCACACCTTCACGACTATAGGTGGCAAAACTGCAAGGTGATTGTTAACAGTGGGAGCTGCGTCAATGCTGTCTCTTCTGCGGTCTTAGCTAAGACCGGACTTAAGGCTGAACCCCATCCACACACATACGATCACGATGTAACCATATATGGTCGATCCAACCAATGTGTGTTCCAGCAAGATGGACTAAAAATAAAGCTCATACTCGTGAGACCATGAACTATCCAGCTGGAACAACACCGACTCCCCGAGAAAGGGCAAGGAGGTAACGTATATGGGTGAAAAGGAACGCACGAAAGAAATTGACAAAGGGGCTACTGTTCTTTTACTCATAGCGAGAGAAGTCCTTAAAGATCCTAAATCACTCATCCCGCCCCAAGTTACTCCTGTCCTACAGAAATTTGCAGATGTGTTTCCTGTTGACCTCCCCAACTAGTTGCCCTCATTGCGTGACATCCAATACGCTATTGATCTGGTTCCGGGAGCGAGTCTTCCTAACTTGCCACATTATCGGATGAATCCGACAGAGCATGCTGAGTTGAAAAGACAAGTTGATGAGTTATTGGCAAAGGGCTTCATCAGAGAAAGCTTAACTCCTTGCGTTGTTCCTGCTCTATTGACGCCAAAGAAATATGGAACCTGGCATATGTGTGTGGACAACCGTGCCATAAACAAGATCACGGTGAAATACCGTTTTTCCATTTCTCGTTTGGATGACATGTTGGACATGATGTCTGGTACCACAATCTTTTTCAAGATTGATCTTAAAAGTGGCTACCACCAAATACGTGTTCGTCCTGGTGATGAATGGAAGACCGCCTTCAAGATGAAGGATGGCCTGTACGAATGGATGGTCATGCCATTTGGAATGACAAATGCCCCGAGCACGTTTATGAGAATCATGATGCAAGTACTCCGTCCCTTTATGGGTAAGTTCCTTGTGGTGTACTTTGATGATATTCTCATTTACAGCCGATCCGTTGGGCAACATCTTGACCATTTGAGACAGGGCTACGGTGTTTTGAGGAAGGAACAACTTTATGCCAATCCTACCAAATGCACCTTTCTCTCCGATTAGAATATCTTTCTGGGGTTTATTGTTTCTGCCAGAGGAGTATCTGCTGACCCAGAAAAAGATACGAGCTATACTGAGTGACCTGAGCCCCGCAATATTCGTGATGTGCGGAGTTTTCATGGTCTTGTCACCTTTTATCATCGGTTTGTGCAAGGATTTAGCACGATCATGGCTCCGATAACCGACTGTTTGAAGAAATGTGAGTTTGTCTGGTTGAAAGAAGCCACGAAAGCCTTCGAAGAGATCAAGAAGAGAATGACTCAGACACCTGTCATGAGGTTGCCTGATTTCACTAAAATCTTCGAAGTAACGTGTGATGCTTCCAGTATTGGTATAGGTGGAGTCCTCAGTCAAAAGAGTCATCCTGTTGCTTATTTCAGTGAAAAGCTGAACGAAGCAAAATAAAAATACTCCACTTATGACAAGGAGTTCTATGCGGTCATTCAGACACTTAGCTATTGGCGACATTATCTTCTGCCGCAAGAATTCGTTATCTTCTCAGACCATGAGGCCTTAAGATTCTTTAATTCTCAATAAAAGTTGAATCCGAGACATGCTAGATGGGTAAAGTTCCTACAAGAATATTCATATACCATTAGGCACACAAAAGGGATTGATAATACGGCCGCAGATGCGCTAAGTCGTTGTCACATGATCTTATCTACACTGCGCACCGAAATTATTGGTTTTGAGATATTGAAAGATGAGTATGCCTCCTGCCCAGATTTTCACGAGATCTACACCTCTTTGAAGGATGACATCACTCAAGTGATAGATGAGTATTTCTTGAAAGATGATTATCACTTCTATCGCTCAAAACTGTACGTTCCTAGTACATCATTGCGAGAGTATCTTGTTTGGGAATTGCACGCTGGTGGCCTTGCTGGATATTTTGGGCATAGCAAGACCATTGATGCTGTGGAACATAGGTTTTACTGGCCGAAGCTAAAGAGAGATGTTGTGAGACTTGTTGACAGATGTTACACCTGTCAACTTGCCAAGCAACAAAAACATAACATAGTCCTGTATACTCCATTACCTGTTCCCAGTCGCCCTTGGAAAGACGTGAGTATGGATTTCGTGTTGGGCTTACTGAAAACACAAAAGAAACACGATTCCATTCTTGTCATCGTGGACCGTTTCTCCAAAATGGCCTACTTCCTCCCATGCTCGAAAACTTTCGATGCATCTCGTGTAGCTCAGATTTTCTTTGATAACATTGAAAAGCTGCATGGATTGCCAAAAACCATTGTGTCTGATAAAGATGTGAAATTCACGAGTTATTTTTGGAAGACCCTATAGCACAAGTTGGGTACAAAATTGAAGTTTTCTTCAGCCTTCCACCCACAGACAGATGGACAGACTGAGGTTGTCAATCGGAGTCTTGGTAATCTCTTATGTACTCTTGTGGGAGAAAACTTGGGAACATGGGATTTAAAATTAACAATTGCTGAATTTGCTTATAACACATCTAGGAATAGAACCACTGGTATGAGTCCATATGAAGTTGTACATGGTTATCGTCCTAGGCAGTCCATAGATCTTGTCTCCATGTTAGAACATCACCGAGTCTCCGAGTCTGCATTTGCATTTGCATCCCACATTCATGACTTGCATAGAGAAATTTTCAAAAAAATTAATGAGAATAGTTTTAACTACAAGTTAAGAGCTGAATTAGAAGGAAGTTTAAAACTTTTAATGTGGGTGACGAAGTGATGGTTCGGATTCATCCGGAATGGTTTGCAGCTAGATCCGTTAAGAAATTGAATGCACGTGCTGCAGGCCCATTTAAAATTCTTCATAAAATCAATGATAATACCTATGTTGTTGACCTTCCCAAAGGCTTTGGCATCAGTAAAACTTTCAATGTTAAGGATCTAGTACCCTATGAAGGCCCAGAATTTAACCCTAGAAATCCTCTTAT
The DNA here is from genome assembly GCA_017893485.1 of Hemerocallis citrina. Lineage (NCBI taxonomy): Eukaryota > Viridiplantae > Streptophyta > Magnoliopsida > Asparagales > Asphodelaceae > Hemerocallis > Hemerocallis citrina. The sequence goes on along the minus strand of CM030361.1, from coordinate 73,067,243 downwards.
AGATGAGCCTACCCTGCAGCCTAATGGTGAGATTCTCCATTACCCCCACTACCAGACACTAACCCATCGACAGAAAAATTGGATAATATTTTAGATGATCAGATAATCTCTACTAGAGATGGTGGTATTCATAGGTATTTGGTAAGATGGAAAAACAAGCCGGAGTCGGAGAATACTTGGATAGATCGTGGAGAGCTCCAGCACTTGGATCCAGATCTTTTGGAGCACTATGACAGAAAAACTGGTTTTGACTCAACTGGGTCGAGCCCTCTCCCACCCGGGGAGAATGATGAATACATCGGTTCAAGACGATTCAGGCGTTTCTATCAGCGCAGACATCGTCTAGGATAGTTGCTTATTTAGTTAGGATTTTATTTCAGTACTATATTTGTTTTTGGCAATTATAGCTATATGTAATATTTTTTAATATTTTTTAGATTTTGAGAATATTTTGAGATTTGTATCTTGATTTGTTTTGAGCCTATATATAGGCCCTAAGATTAATGAGATAGATATGCCATTTTTGATTAAAAAAATTACTGTGTTGAGTTTTGCTCTTCCTATCTTTTTTTTGTGATACAATTGAGATCTAATTATTGGGGTTTGTGATAAATCCTAATACAATTTTAGAGTTAGTAATTAACTCTAAAATCTACCCCCAAATTTAAAAAATCCCCAAATAAAAACAACCCAAACCCTAATTCTCCTTCCCCCCCATCGTCTTCTTCCTCCTACCCCAATCCCGACCGAAACCCTAGTTTCTCTTTCGTCGCCCTCGCCGCCATCGAAACCCCCCAGCGCCGCCATCTCTAACCTCCCTTCCAGTCGCCTCTGTTCCCTCGACGCCACCAACGCCGCCCTGCCTCCTCGTCGACTTCGCTGCCGTCGTTTGCGCCGCCCACCGCCGTCATCGACGTCAGCCAGTGACGCCGTTGACCACCCTCTGCCATTGTTCCTGAAGTTGTTGCTGCCATTGCTATCTTTTTGATTGCTGTGCTCTTCCGTGATCTACGCTGAGTTCTTCGAACCCTCGGTATACTCTTTCCAATTTTTAAATATTTGTGTTATACTGCTTTATCAATTATCATCTCTGTTATATTATCTGATTTGCCTGTCGCCCACAAAACAATTGAGATTGAGTGTTCCACTTGCTTGATTAGAGTACGAATCAATATTGAATCTTTTACTTGCTAAGAACACTTGGGGATTTAATTATTGATTGTAGAATTGAATTATTAATTGGGATTGTTAACGTGATTCAGTTCTTGAAAATTAATCAAACCGATTAATTGTTTAAAATTCCAACTTTGATCCGCATTACATGTTGGTAAAATTAATCCATTAAGAATCTTGGAAATTCTCTATTTTAGGGTTAGTTTTACATTTGACGGGGCATCATCTCCCGTTCCAGCCACTTTCAATTTTTTTTAAAAAATGGAACGGACGGGGCTTCATCTCCCGTCCGACCAGTTTTTTAATTTTAAAAAAAAAAATCAAGGATGGGGAATCATCTCACATCCGAAAATTACGCGATTTTTGGGACTGTAAATCATTTACCGTCCGATGGGCGAAAAAAATAAAAAAAATAAACGACGAAAGATGATCTTTTGTCCAATCGAACGGACGAAAAATCATCTTTCGTTGGCTATTTTTTCCAAATAGCCATCTCGTCTGCCAAATTTGGCAAACCACTGTTCATCTAAAACCCAAATTTTGGGTTTATAGCCAACGATTGCAGCATCAAAATTTCCATTTTTTGAAAATTTTGGCAAAATAGCCAACGACTACAGATGCTCTAACGTATCGTATTGCCATATTGGTCTTGTAGTTTAAAACCCATGCAGTTCCAAGATGCTTATGGACAAGGAAACTCGTTTGAAGAAAGAGGGAATTATGTTAAACTTTGAGATAAGAACAAAGCTATAAAGTGAAACAGCCATGACAAACAAACAACAAGTCCTTATCTTAATTTGTTGGGATGGATTACATGAATCAGTTTTCCTCAATTAGATTTTTTAAAGGGTCATCTTTTCTGTTGAATAATAAACTATACCGAATCAGTGTATTTGTTCTATGGAGGCAAATTCATTAATCAATAGTCTTTGCTTGTTCCTAACCATTTTTCAAATCAACAAATTTGCTGTCCCCAATTTCCTGACTATTTGTCCGGAATAAATGCAAGATAAAGGCTTTTTAATTGAACTACTACTATGACGTTATTTGAAATATCTAATGAATTTATTGACACTAAATTATTAATTCCAGAGATCAGGAACAGTTCCTGGCATTGGAATGATTCATGCTCCAATCGCTCTCTTGCCCATGCCATTTCCAAAAGGTTATTGGAGGCAAGCTTGTGAGTTAGCTCCTATTTTCAATGAACTTGTGGATCGTGTCAGTTTGGATGCAAAGTTTCTGCAAGATTCTCTGTCCAGGTTGTTTTCTCACAGCCAGCATTACCATTCTCCTAAGAAATGATGTTCTATTACATTTATAGGCTATCCTGAGCATGTCTTAAGAATGCAACATATTCAATTTAATTTTTGTTTAGTTTTATAAAAGTTACACACAATTTTTAATGAAGCATTTGCTTATTTCATGCAACTAAAACCCATCAATTCTAGTATCTGTTGCAACAAGATGCCTCTTTGAATAATTTGCTTCTTTAACTTGCCTTTATGTTTTTAGTTTGAAAAGAAAACTGTAAGGTAACCACATATTTTTGTGCATCCATTTACCCCATCAGTATAATTCTAAGTTTGTGTTAATTTCTGTGGATATTCTTGTTTACCTGAGTTCAATTCCATATCCTTAAACTTCCAAACATCTTGTTTGTTACCATTTGATTATTTTTAGCAATTCCCCCCCCCCCCCCCCCCCCCCCCCCCCCCCCCCCCCCCCAATAGATGGTGAAATTCCATGTGAGCTACAATGAATTACTAATTCTAAATTGGTCCCTCGATCAACTCCAAAAATGATTAGTTACAACCTCAATTGCAGCATCATGCAAATTTTGATCCATTGAACCAAGTTCGAGAAAAAATTGTGAGGGTTCCATTCTCTCAAGAAAGTTTTTCTACCTTATGAGCTTATTCTCTTATGGACAATTCTATGTAAGATTTTTTCTCCAATCATAGTTCAATCGATAAATATTTTCATAATGGGCACATGAGACCGAACACTATTATGAATGTGGGACGACACTACACTACGTAGTTAAACGGCGGCAGTTTGCACCACCCAACGAGAAAATTCCACTGCGCGCGAGGAGATGAAATCCATTTTCCAGGTAGCGCGCACTGGAGCTTTCTCGCCTTGGATTAATCCAGATGTTATCAGCCAATTGCGCTTGGCTCTCAAATTTTGATCACTTTTCAAGTGAATACAAGGTCTAGTATGGAATTTGAATATTTGTGGGGGTTGCGTGGAAAAATGCCTTTTAATTAACATCTTGATCTTGTTTAGTTATACTTGACAAACTTTAGCATGATAACAGAGATTCAAGCAGTGCTGCTTAGATATACATGATTATGCTAAGCAGTGTTTTTCTAACAAGTACACTGCTTCCCCCCCCCCCCCCCCCCCCCCCCCCCCCCCCCCCCAAACCAAAAAAAAAAAATCTTCCTGCATGTCTTGCATGAGTGCATCATATTGTTAGTTATGTTTAATGTTTGCAGATGTACCTAATTTCCAGATAAAAAGCTTAGTTAGTTCCATCCAATTTCTCATTTAGTTTCTTTTTGTGTTATTCTATTGCAGAACTAAAAAGGTGGATGCTTTCACTGGTAGGCTCTTAGATATTCATTCAAAGATGCTGGAAATGAACAAAAAGGAGGTGCAATTTGAAACTTGATATTTTCCATTCTTCTTTATTTTTCAGTAAAACTCACATTCTTTTCTTTGAGCAGTTATTTTTGGGATTTATTTGTTCATTTATTTATTTATTTTTTCTGTTTCTTTCGTCTTTTCTGTTGATTCCTGATGGATTTCATTTCAATAACGTATCAGGAAATCCGTTTAGGTTTGCACCGGTCAGATTATATGCTGGATGCTGAAACTAATCTTCTATTTCAAATAGAGCTCAACACCATTTCATCCTCATTTCCTGGTCTTAGTTGTCTTGTGAGCGAGCTTCACAGGTTACGATTCTCTTGTGTTTAATGTTATGCATGTTTTATTTTTTGATATGTGATTTATGTTGTATTAGTGTGTTATCACAACTTCAATAGTTACTTGAGTTGATAATAGACAGTAAAGGATATAAGGGCCTCCCTGTTATGTGTTAAATTTGCATGGGGTTGAGTGACCCAGGAAAATGCTCATGGAACCACATTTTCATGATTTGCTTGTGGGATTTGCATGGTTCTCTCATAGTTGTGCTGAAGTAGTGCACATGTCGTACAATTAACCCTACTCGAATCACATATAAGTAGTTAAATACGTGCATCTTTTCAAAAGCTACTTATTTACAAGCTTAAAGTGATGGTTGTCGGACAACAATATCAAGCAATCTTTAGCACTCTGCCTTTCAACGATCAGTGGGCGTTTGGGCTGCCTTGAGAGGTCTCCAACAGAAATTTCACACACTTGGGAAGGAGACACAAACTTGCATAAATACATTTATATTGCCAGCAATACAATTTGAGCCCATGCTAGTATTTCGGTGAGATGTCCCAAAGCTTGAGCTGATGGGTTGTGGTCCAATGATATATTGTTTTTTGAATTGAGTATACATGGCTAGGCAAAGACTAAAAAAAAGGTTTTCAAAAATACATGTTAAAAAACCAAGGTTTTAAATATTAGATGCCAAGTTTATATTGGTTAGGTTTTACATATCAGAGAGCTGATATTAGAGTCATGTCTTACAAGGTCCAATTTGTATGTCTTCAAGCAATCAAGTGAAGCAATATGAAGAAATAAAATTACGATGTCTTTGTTTGATTCATATTCATTGTTTCAGCTTTGAGCTCAAAAGTCAGATCTCTGTTGCAAGGGAAGAAATAATGTTAACATTCTTAGATACAGAAATTTATTGTATCTTTGCCTCATATAAAACAATGCAGGTACTTGCTCATCCATCACGGAGAGCACCTTGGTTTAGAATCAAGAGAAGTTCCTGAAAATACAGCTGCTAGTCAATTCGCAGAAGCTTTAGCTAAAGGATGGAAAGAATATAATAATCACGGGTAATATAATGTGCCAAATGTTTCTTTTCATTTAGAGATTAAAACCTCCCTTTGCATTGCTAAATTTTCCTGCTCTCTAATGGCCTTCCAGTGCTGTAGTTTTGGTGGTTGTTCAACCTGAGGAGCGCAATATGTATGATCAGCATTGGCTTAGCTTTAAACTGAAGGAGACATATCCTACATTTTTCGGGTGCTTTTTTAATTAACTCATCACTTGATTTCAAAATTCTGCATGGGTTCAAAATTGCAAATGCGCCTTATTATAACTTGACATAACCTATTAAATGGATATATCAGTCTGATCTAGAAAGCATGGATACAGATGCGGATACGGGACATGACACGGGAACAAGTATACATAAATTTAGTAAAATGATGTTCAATGATACGATTTGTAGCTCATAATCAAGATAAAAGATTTATGTCCACAAAAAAGTGATAACACTTCAATCTAGATTATAAAATCAGAGAATGTATGCAAGTAACTAGAGTAAACATTATAAGAAATATGAATATGTGTTTGAAAATTGTTAATTATGTATTCCACAACGTGTTCAAGTAGTGTCTAAGAAGTGTCCAACGTATAAAATTTAATATAAAGTTTGGGACATTGCATGAGGAGTGTTCCTCATGTGTCTATGGAAGTGTCCATGAAGTGTTCGTGTCTGACATGGGTATGGCTCCTTGATAGAAAAACCTGTGCTACATAGAAACTAATCATCTATATCCATCCTTAAATAGTGGTTTATAGTTTTTGTCACAGATACCAAATGACTCTTCATAACTTGTGCAAATATATATATGAATATGTGCATGTCAATATCCTTATTATCTATCATAAAGTCTATTTTGAAAATCTAATTCCATCTTCTTCTTTTTTGGAAGTTTACAAAATTGCTCTTTGTGATAAGAAACTTTTGTCTTCCTAGGTTTGACAAGTACTGACTCTAATGTAACATTCTATTATTTTCCTTAATTGGATAATACACATGGTGTAACAAGTATAAGGAAAACTTTGGCTGAGATAGAAGCACAAGGGGAGATCAAACCTGATGGGGAACTTTTTGTGTAAGAATATTTTATAATTCTCTTGAGATGGTTAATTAACATGATAATATTACAATAATTTTGGTCTTGGAAATTTACATATGCAGAGATGGCCAGACAGTTGCAGTGGTCTATTTCAGAGCTGGTTATTCACCCAATGATTATCCTTCAGAATCAGTATGAAATATGTTGTCATTCTTTTACCTTTACAACTGTCGAAATATAATGGGAACATATCATCATAATCCTTGAATTGGTGTTTACTAGGAGTGGGAAGCTAGGTCTATGATAGAGATATCCAGTGCGATCAAGTGCCCATCAATATCTTACCATTTGGTAGGAACCAAGAAGATCCAGCAAGAACTAGCAAAGCCAAATGTACTTGAAAGGTGACCAACTTTTACTTATTTTCTTTATTTTTTTTAGGGCAAGATGTGCAATCAATAAAACCAGTACAGTAGTATATGTTCATATAACACCATATTTCAACAGAATCTCATTTCTTTTGGGGGTAATTTTGGAAGTTTTATTACTAGTGTGAGTATGTACAAATAAGTTGAATTATCAACATCCAATTGCTAGTGAATGACACTCTGCACACTTTAATGGTTTTGGGTATCAAAAATATGAGTAAGAGGATTACTTAAGTAATTGTTATGTTATGACCCAAATTGCTCTTAGGGCCCATTGGGCTTAGTATTTTCATATATGTAATACTTAGAATCAAATCAATATGAATCAACATTTTTGCCCTAATCCTCTCCTCTCTACACAGCCGACATCTCCTTTCTCTCTTCTTTTCAATCTTCTCAAAAACCCTAACAATCCAACAACCCATTCAAATCCTAACAAACTGGTATCAGAGCCAACACCTCCTCTTCTCCCGATCCCTACTCCCGACCACACTTCTTCGACGACTTCAGACCAGACCCTATCGACCGATCAGATCGCCCCAGATCAGTCCCGATCTCTTCCAGTCACCGTCATCCAGTCCAGATCTCTCCGGTGGTGTTTCCTTCGTCCAGATCTGGTTGCTGATTGATTCCAGATATCAAGAAGGTTCCTTCGGTTGCTGATTGATTCCGTCGTCCAGATCTCTCCGGTGGTGATTACTTTGTCTGAGTGTTGGAGGAGAAGGTTATCAAGAAGGAAGGTTTGTTTTTGTGATTTAAGTAATCAATTTTTGGGGGAGAAAATCTTGGTGTTTTGTTGAATTGGGTTCAAGAAATTTGTATGGATATGTCGGGGAAGTATGATATTGAGAAGTATGATGGGAAGACGAGTTTTGCATTATGGCAAGTACGTATGGCAGCGATTTTGTCGAGCCAAGGCGTTAAGGATGCCATTTTTGGTCGAAAAAAGTTGATTGATGCGGTGCCGGATAAGAAATGGAGAGAGATGGATGATAAAGCGCTCTCTATTATCCAATTGTGTTTGAGCGATTCGACATTGCAAGAGGTCCTATCGGAGAAGACCGCTAAGGCTTTGTGGGAGAAGTTGGAGAACATCTACATGAAGAAGTCCCTCACCAATCGACTGCGGTTGAAGTTGCGCCTCTACACTCTTCGCATGGTTGAAGGTACATCAATTTCCGATCATATTACGGAGTTTGCATCTATTTTGAATGATTTAAGTAAGATTGATGTTAAGGTGGAGGATGAGGACCAAGCTCTTTTGTTATTATGTTCATTGCCCGCATCATACAAGGCGTTTAGAGACATGTTGATTTACAGTAGAGATAAAATTTCTCTAGAAGATGTTAAGAGCAATTTGCAAGCCAAGTTGCACATTGATAGTGAGATGACCAATAATGAGAAAGGGAGCCAAGGTGTTGGTTTAGTTGTTGATCGAGGTAGGTCATGGGACCGAAACTCGAGAGATACAAGGATCCGTTCGAAGTCTAGGCACAAGAATTTGACGTGCAACTATTGTAAGAAGAAGGGACACATTAAGGCCGATTGTTTCAAGCTCAAAAATAAACAAAAGGCGGATAGTAAAGGTTCTTCTTCGGAGGAGGCCAATGTGGCTGAATGTGACACGGTTGATACTCTTTGTGTGACAGACACTAATGTTGATGATATGCATTGTTGGGTGATGGATACGGGTGCTTCGCAACACATGACTCCAAACAGAGATTGGTTTGAGACTTATGAGCCTACGGATGGTAAGGTTCTCATGGGGAACAACAATATGTGTAAGGTTGCCGGGATTTGTTCGGTGACAATTAAGTTCCATGATGGAAAGGTCCGAAGGTTGACGGGTGTGAGGCATATACCCGATTTGTCTAAGAATTTGATTTCTTTGGGGTCTCTTGAAGAAAAGGGATGTAAGTTCCAAAGTGAAGGTGGAGTCCTCAGAGTCTCTAAAGGGGCTCTCACTATCATGAAGGCGAAGAGAATTGGAACTCTTTATTTCTTACAAGGTTCCACGGTCACGGGCTCGGCTGCCATTGCACGTTCGGGTACTATGTCAGATGAGGAGACTACTAGGCTTTGGCATATGAGATTGGGGCATATGAGCGAGCGAGGGATGACCATTTTGAGCAAGAGAGGCTTGTTGTGTGGCCAATGCACGGGCAACTTGGAGTTTTGTGAGCATTGTGTATTTGGCAAGCATAAGAGGTTGAGCTTCTCCACGGCCATTCATTCGACCAAGGGAACACTTGACTACATCCATTCGGATCTTTGGGGACCTTCTCGTGAGCCTTCCAAAGGTAATGGTTCTCGTTATATGCTTACTTTCATTGATGATTTCTCAAGAAAGGTTTGGGTTTATTTCTTAAAAGAGAAAAGTGATGTGTTTAGCACCTTCAAAGAATGGAAGTCACTTTTGGAGAACCAAACAGGAAAGAAAGTTAAGAGGTTGAGAACCGACAACGGTTTGGAGTTTTGCAACCGTGAGTTTGATAATTTTTGCAAGGCTGAAGGGATTGTTCGGCACAAGACGGTGGTCAACACTCCACAACAAAATGGTGTTGCAGAAAGGATGAATAGGACACTACTTGAAAGGTCTAGAAGTATGCTTTCAAATGCGGGCTTGGGTAAGGAGTTCTGGGCGGAAGCTATTAACACATCCTGCTATTTGGTGAATCGATCTCCTACCACTTCAATTGAGTTGAAGACACCCGAAGAAGTGTGGTCGGGTAAGACGGCCGATTATTCGAATTTGAGGGTGTTTGGTTGTCCCGCTTATGTGCATGTGAATGAAGGAAAGTTGGAGCCTAGATCGAAGAAGTGTATTTTTGTTGGGTATCCCAGAAATGTGAAGGGGTATAAGTTGTGGTGTCCCGAATCATCCAAGTTCCTCATTTCAAGAGATGTCATTTTCAATGAGTCGGCCATGTTGAAGGCAAATGATGTTGCACCCGAGCCGACTATTAAGGAGAATGAGAAGGTTGAGAAGAAGGTGGAGTTTGAGGTGCCGGTCCAAGAAGGTGATGATTTGATCTCACATGATGATGTCAATTTGGAGGAAGCCCAAGAAGAGGTACAACCATATGCATTGGCAAGGGACCGAGCTAGAAGAGAAACAAGACCACCTACGAGGTATGGATACTCCGACTTTGCTTATTGTTTGGCAATTGCAGAGGATGTAGAGTATTGTGAGCCATCTTCCTACAGAGAAGCTATTTCTTCTAAAGATGCGGCCAATTGGGTTGCCGCTATGAATGAAGAGTTACAATCTTTGCAACAAAATGAGACTTGGTCTCTTGTGAAGCCTCCCAGTGGTAAGAGGATTGTGGGTTGCAAGTGGGTGTTTAAGAGGAAGATTGATGGCTCAAATCCCGCAGATTTTCGATACAAGGCAAGGCTAGTGGCTAAAGGGTACAGTCAAGTCCAAGGTGTGGACTTCAATGATGTGTTCTCTCCCGTAGTTAAGCACACCTCCATTCGAGTTTTGCTCTCTTTGGTGGCAATGAAGGATTTGGAATTGGAGCAAATGGATGTGAAAACTGCCTTCTTGCATGGTGATTTGGAGGAGCAGATTTACATGAGCCAACCGGAGGGTTTTGAGGTTGCGGGAAAGGAGGACCGTGTGTGTCTTTTGAAGAAGTCCCTTTATGGCCTTAAGCAATCACCGCGGCAATGGTATAAGAAGTTTGACTCATTCATGGTGAGTATTAATTTCCATCGTTCCAATTTTGATAGTTGTGTTTATTTGAAGAAGTTGGATGGTGGGAATTTCATTTACTTGTTGCTCTATGTGGATGACATGTTGATTGCATCCTCAAACTTGAAAGAAGTTAGGAGGTTGAAAGAGCAACTCAGTTCGGCATTTGAGATGAAAGATTTGGGGGCCGCCAAAAGGATTCTCGGGATGGAGATCACAAGGGATAGGTCCAAGAGAAAGTTATTTCTTTCACAAAAGAGCTTTGCCGAGAAAGTGCTACGCCGCTTTGGCATGGAGAAAGCGAAAGTTGTTTCAACACCTCTTGCGGCGCATTTCAAGCTTTCGGCCGCTTTAAGCCCGAAATCCGATAATGAGAAGAAATATATGGAAAAGGTTCCATATTCGAGTGCAGTTGGGAGTCTCATGTACTTGATGGTGTGCACTCGACCAGACATTGCTCAAGCCGTTAGTGTGGTAAGTAGATATCTCTCTTGTCCGGGGAAAGGGCATTGGGAAGCAGTGAAGTGGATCTTCCGCTATTTGAGAGGTACTATTGATGCTTGCTTGGAGTTTGGTAATGGCAAGAAACTGACGGGCTTTGTGGATGCGGATTTTGCGGGTGATTTGGACAAGAGGCGTTCCTTGACGGGTTATGTTTTTACCCTTGGAGATTGTGCAATTAGTTGGAAGTCTACACTTCAAGCCACCGTTGCACTCTCAAGCACTGAGGCCGAATATATGGCGATTACTGAGGCTATTAAGGAGGCTATTTGGCTCAAGGCGTTTGTTGGTGAGATGTCTTCACTTGAGGGTCCTGTTGAGGTGTTTTGTGACAACCAAAGTGCTATTCATTTGACTAAGGACCGCATGTACCATGAGAAGACGAAGCACATTGACATTCGATACCATTTTGTTCGAGATGTGATCTCGGAAGGCAAGGTTGCCGTGAAGAAGATTGGTACCGAATCGAATCCGGCCGATATGCTCACAAAGCCTCTTCCAATTGCAAAGTTCAAGCTTTGTTCAAGTTTGATGTCGGTTTGTTTCTAGCTAGTTTGAGCTAGTTTTGTTTCTAGCATGTTGCTAGTTTGTTTTAGGTTATGTTGGTTTTATGTTTTAGTTTGTTTTAGATGCAATTTGGTTCAAGGTGGAGATTGTTATGTTATGACCCAAATTGCTCTTAGGGCCCATTGGGCTTAGTATCTTCATATATGTAATACTTAGAATCAAATCAATATGAATCAACATTTTTGCCCTAATCCTCTCCTCTCTACACAGCCGACATCTCCTTTCTCTCTTCTTTTCAATCTTCTCAAAAACCCTAACAATCCAACAACCCATTCAAATCCTAACAGTAATTTTAATATATCTAAGTTGATAATCTCTCTCTCTGTAGCATAAAGAGTAGAAATATGAAGATCAACCTTAAAACTTCGATGATGTTAGAACTGAACGCCTAATTGGTTATATAAACCATCTTGTTAATTATGGTTGAATGCTAATCTCCAAGTATCTTGTTAAAAATATGTTAGCACATATAAAAACCTTCAATCAATGGACTATTAGGTTTCTTGATAATGGAGATGATATTGCAAAATTACGGAAGTGCTTTGCTGGTTTGTGGAGTTTAGACAACCCAGAAGGTGTAAATGGAGCTATGGAAAGGCCTGAATTGTTCGTTCTCAAACCCCAACGAGAAGGAGGCGGTAATTTTAGTTCTTCTAGTACCTGCTATTTTATTCTTTCAGTAACCCACTTTTACACCTTTATTTACCTCCAGGAAATAATATTTATGGTGAAGATGTACGGAACACATTAGTCAAATTGCAACGAGAAGGAGGCGAGGAATTAGCTGCATACATTTTGATGCAGAGGATCTTTCCTAGATCTTCACTTGCTCATCTTGTTCGGGAAGGCTTATGTCGCCAGGATCAAGTTATATCTGAACTTGGAATATATGGGGCCTATCTAAGGTTAGTAGTACTATATAACGTTCACTAATTAGCTAAATTACAGAAAACTGACATGAGTCGGTCATCATTGAAAAAATTTAGTTGTTAATTTGCATTATTATGCATAATGACTGTGAAGTTTCACTTGATTTTTTATAATAAAAAAACCCTACCTTCCATGACTAATAAGTCATCACATGCTTTGCACATGACTTTTTATCGTGTCCAGAATACCGTTAATGTCCAGCAACTACCCCTGGAAGGCTGTGTAAATGAGAGAAGTAGACATTTCATATCCACTGTTTTAGGCAGTTAGTTTAGAACAGGATAGTTCATGAGATGGGAGAAAGTGCATAATAAAGAAATTTCATAAAAGCTTATCAGAAACACCGCAATGTTTCGAAGAACATGTTAGCTTTGTTTAAGCATAGAACTTTAGCCTTCTAAGAAATATACATATTGATCTCTACATGATGCTCAAGAGCATAAAGTTGAAGACAGTGCCTTGTATGTATTGAAATTTTACAGGAACAAAGATAAGGTGATCATGAATGATCAATGTGGTTATTTGATGCGGACCAAGGTCTCTTCGTCGAATGAAGGAGGAGTTGCAGCTGGATATGCAGTTTTGGACAGCATTTATCTGACATGATCAAGTATTTTCTTTGAAGAGGTAAAACATTTGCCCTTCAATCGATAAATGAGTGGAATGTGTATGAGTAATTAATGGTTTCTTTCCCTTTTTGGTTCCTTCTCTTTACAAGTAACTGAGAGGACATAATGATGGTTTTGATTTTTGTTTTTTTTAAAATTTTATTTATTTACATATATTTATTTTTATGCAGAGTGCGGGCTATGAAGTGTAGTTAAGTTTCTTCAAGAATGAAATAATGGAAAGTGAAAACAGAATTTTGATGCATTTACCAGGAAGAATATGGCTGTAAAGTCAAAGTAAGCCAATTGCTACTGGGATTTGACCAAAGGATTTATGTTGTTATATCACAAAAGTTATCCATGTAATAATAATGTTCTTTGTACAAAATGAAGAACATGTTAGGATTGCCGTTTACTTGGTGATCAAGTCAGTATGACTTGGTCATTCTTTAGTTGTTGCTTCTGATTGGTAGGACTTTCAGATTTTAGGTTTGATTCATTCCTGTAACAGATTGATCACATCTTTAGGAGTTAAAAAAGTGGTAGCTTTGTTTTTGCTTTTCGGTTTTGTAAAGCTGTATATAGCCGTAGCTATTTCATTGAATAACAGTATTGCAATTTTCAGAATCCGAGTATTGCTAGTGTTATGATTTACTTAGCACTCAACAAGTGGTATCAGAGCCCCACACACAGCACACAGGGGCCTAATTGTGTAGAGTGTAGAGTTAGGGAAACACTGAGTGAATAGAGTGATTCGGAGATGGCAAGTGAATGGTAGAGTATGTTAAGCATTCCCAAATTTGATAGATTATGAGCACTGGGCTATGCTCGTGGAGAACTTGATGAGATCAAAGGAGTGGTGGCATCTTGTTGAAGCGGGCTATACTGAGCCGGCTAAAGAAGTGTTGACAGGAGCGCAGAGAGCAACCCTAGCTAATTTGAAGCTGAAGTACCTAAAGGTCAAGAATTATTTGTTCCAAGCAATCGACAAGGCGATTCTCAAGACGATTCTGAAGACTATTCTTCAGAAGGATACAGCCAAGCAGCTCTGGGATTCGATGAAGAGGAAGCACCAAGGGAATGTGTGAGTGCAGCGTGCGCAATTGCAAGCTCTCCAACGAGAGTTTGAACTACTCGAAATGAAGTTTGGTGAGTCGGTCATCGATTATTTTTCAAGAGTGATGGTGGTGGCCAACAACGTGAGAAATCTCGTAGAAAGTGAGAAATCTCGTAGAAAATATGCAGGATGCGAAGATCGTTGATAAGGTATTGCGTACACTCATTGAAAAGTTTAACTACATAGTGTGCTCCAATGAAGAATAGAAAGACATCAACAGTCTTTCAGTGGATGAACTTCAGAGTTCACTCGAGCAGAAATTCCGGAAGGCCAATGGTTGAAAAGGTATTGCGTACACTCACTAAAAAGAAGATTGTTGAAAAGGTATTGCGTACACTCACTGAAAAGTTTAACTACATAGTGTGCTTCATTGAAGAATAGAAAGACATCAACAGTCTTTCAGTGGATGAACTTCAGAGTTCACTCGTAGTACACGAGCAGAAATTCCGGAAGACCAATGGTGAAGAGTAAGCTTTAAAGGTTCCAGCAGAGGTGATCAGAGGCCCGGAAACAGAGGCAGAGGAACATTTCGAGGGGGCTTTAGAGGCAGAGGGGGAGGTCGAGGAAGAACTCAGTTCAACAAGGCACTGGTTGAGTGCTTTAAGTGCGACAACTTAGGGCACTTCCAATACGAGTGCCCTGATTGGGAGAAGGAAGCAAACTATGCAGAATGATGAAGAAGAGGAGTTGCTTCTAATGGCGCATGTTGAACTCCATCAACCAAATATGGAAGAGGTATGGTTTTTAGATTCTGGTTGTAGTAATCATATGACTGGAAATCGAATGTGGTTTTTGTGTTTGGATGAGCAGTATTGGCAGACTATTAAACTTGGAAACAACACTAGAATGGCTGTGTTAGGTAGGGGAAGTGTTAGGATGCAAATTGGATGAATTACATAGGTTTTACACATGTGTACTATTTTCCAGAGTTGAAGAATTGTCTGTTAAATATAGAGCAATTACAGGAGAAGGGGTTAGCTATACTTATTCAGAATGATGTATGCAGAGTGTTTCATCCTAGCAGAGGGCTTATCATGCAGACTGGAATGACAGCGAACATAATGTTCGCTTTGCTAGTCACAATGCCACCTAAATAACCAACTTGTTTCGAAGCAGTCTTAGAAGATCAAACTCACCTGTGGTACTATTGGTTTGAACATCTTAGCTTCAAGGGCTGCGAACCTTGTATTGTAGAAAAATGGTGAAGGGTTTGCCTATGTTGAAAGCACCATCAAAGCTGTGTGAAGATTGCTTGGTTGGCAAGCAACACTGGGAATCTATTCCTATTGCTGCTGATTTTGGTGCGGGAACAAACAAATGAATTTGTGGATTCTTGGAGAAAACAAATAAGCAAACCTATTGACTTTCACCGGCGTTTAACTAGTTTTTCGCCGCTGCTGTGAACCTGCAAAAAGATCGATAAACCGGGATGGATCCCGGCAACGAACCCTCCGACGCTCTTGTCAGTAATCAGGAAGATTATGAAAGAGCTTTATGTGAAAAAAGATTATGTTACGGTGGGAAAAGAGGGGTATTTATAGTCCCCTTAAGAGACAGTTTAGAGATAATCAGTTATCTCTATGTCCCGGTGCTTTTGGATAGGATATAGAGTTTAAACTCGTTTCATGATAAGAGAGACTGTTTAAACAGTCTCTTAGAGATAATCACGAATTTGAATTACTCTTTAAATATCTGAATTGGTTTGTAGCGGGTCGTTATCCGTACCCAATAGGACAGATCCATTTTTTGGGTTATTGGGTTTTGAAGAAAGACTTAGTTCCCATTTCGGATCTGTTTGTAGGTAAAATTACAGTTTTACCCCCGAGAGCTTTAAGATTCGTGTCCGATTTGGACGGTCCCAATTTAATCCAATTTTTAGCCATATCGGGAGCCCCCTACTCCCGAAAACTGAGTTCATCAGCATTTGAGGAGTAGTTTTATTGTTCTAATGGTGTACGAGATTTTATCGGAGTCCTTGAGGGGATTTGGATCTTGCTCATGGTGTGACGGTGTCAATACGAGCTTGTAAGATGCCCAATATGATTCTTAAAATTTTCTGGATTTTTCTAATTTTTCTAGATTTTTTTGATTTTTTAATTATTTTTTCGAATTATTCATTTAATTTTGCGAAGTAACAATCTGTTTTCAAAAGATATCAATTAATCATCCTAATTAATAATTATTTTTCCAGGAGCTCAAAATATTTTTCCCGGATTTATAATTACTTTGTAGAATTTTTAATTAATTTTTGAATTCTTAATCATTTTTCGCAATTTTTAAATAATTAATTTGATTTAATAATAAAAATAAAAGAATCAATCAGGAAATATCGACGTGGCGCAATCTGGAGCGTTGATCATATTGCTGGCGCGATTCTCTGAACGATCTGATGGTGGATCTACCGCTTGTAGTCGTGGCGCGATTTGAGCGCTCAGATCGTGGGCGCGCAGCGAGAGGCAGACGTTTTTCCTCCATTCAGGGGTCGGTGGCAAAAGCGATCGGCACTCGTTGCCGAAGTCCAGGGGAGCGATACGTGGCGCGTTAACCGTTGACCAGTCAATGCATTTTCTCACGTTTGGACATCAGTGGCAAGAGCGCTCGGCACTTGTTACCGAAGTCTAGGAGAGCGACACGAAAATTTTGCCGAAATGCCCTCTTTTTTGAAAATAATTAGCGACCTACCCTACTTTCGAAAACAATTAGCGAGATGCCCTTGTCTGTGACACGTCAGCAACAAACGTTATTAGGAAAAACGGCATCAGCTATTTGTATGCCGTTCTTCCCAATAACGGCATCTCTTTTTGAAAAAATTATCATGCCGTTATTCCCAATAACGACATAAGTTATTTTTGTCTATAGATCTGTACTGTATCAACTGTGGCTTGAGAGAGAATTGCAAAAAGTGAAATAACTGATGTCGTTCTCTAAGAGAACGGCATAGATAATACTGATGCCGTTTTTCACAATAACGGCATCAGTTATTAACGTTTTGCACAGGTTCCTATAATCGAAAAACCCATCTTCTTCCCCTTTTCACTTGCGGTTTGTATCCTTCCCCACTTTGACTCCGAAAACCCTAAACCCTTAAAATAAAAAAAAAATCCTAAGAGGCTGTGTAATCGATTTGAAGTTGGGAGTCTACTCTTCAATCTTTCATTAAGAGTGCCAAATCATTCCGAATCTGAGAATATTGTAAGTATCCAAAAACCCTAATTTGTATTTTGTAAAGTTGATTTTGATAGTATGATAGATGTGTGCATTGGTAGTATAGTACAAGTAATGTACATATGCTGTTAATGAAGTAATAATTTTGGGAATAACTTTATGTATTGTTAGTGATGTAGGGTTTACAAACTACTGAATTGTTGAGAAAGGTGGAATTGTTCATTTTGTTAGGAATACAATGAAAGGTGGAATTGTTTATTTTGAAAATTCTTTTACTAAAATTGTTGTTGATTACTGTTTGTTATTGTTGACAGGCCAATGGATCCTACACAACCATCTTCTTCGCATGGTGCCGGTGCTTCTTCTACTTCTTCATTTGGACCACAGGGACATCCTGGTCCACTAGATCCTACGGTTCTATATTTGCAACCAGACCACATATCACAGGCCGTTTGGACCGGGGATATAGAGAAGATGAGTTTCCGGATGCACAACATCATGCCGGTGATCCCCGGTATTAAAAATTACTTGGTCAGCAGCGGATTCTACGGGATGTCGAAGCTGGCGAAAATAAAGTGTGACCACGCTCTACTTACCGCACTTGTGGAGCGATGGAGGCCGGAGACTCACACGTTTCACTTGCCAGTTGGAGAGATGACGATCACCTTACAAGATGTAGCTGTGATTGCGGGTCTTCCGATTGATGGGATGGCCGTCACTGGCAATTTGATGTTCAACAAGGTTGCATTGGTACTAGACTATCTCGGCTTGAATGTGCCTGAAGAGGACCACGGCATATGGGTTGGGGAATCCATTAGATGTTCATACCTTGGCGATCAGTTCACTCATCGAATGCCACCTGTGCTGACGGACATCCAACTCTGGAACTATACGCGTGCATATCTACTATCGTTGATTGGAGGGATCCTATTCCCTAACTCTTCAGGTGACGTGGTCCACCTAATGTACATTCCTCTCATAGCTGACCTGCAGATGGCCGGCCGATATAGTTGGGGAAGTGCGGCTCTAGCCTCCCTCTACCGTGCACTTTGTAACTGTTCTATGGGGTCGATGCAAATGACCGGGCCGATGTCCATCTTGCAAATATGGTGTTGGGAAAGAATACACCTCGGCCAACCCCGTGTCACGGTATTATCAGAGAGTTGGAGAGTACTACAGGATAATCCTGTGCTGAGAGCTCCTCTCGGTGCCTACTGGGCGGGAAAGCGTACATGGAAGGATAACCCACGTGGTGTCCTCACCTACTATAGGGACGAACTCGATCAGTTGAGGGAAGAGTTCGTCAATTGGACCCCGTACACAGACGATAGGCTGCAGTGTCTACCACCTATTTGCACCGCCAACAATCAGTTGTGGTTGACCTTAGCTCCACTTGTGAACTTCTCAGTTGTGGAGTTTTATTACCCCGGACGTGTCCTTTGCCAATTCAATGCACAACAACCCGTCCCGACGAACTCATTGTACGATCGTAGGCTACACAACATCACGGGTCAAGGTCGTTTACCAAACATGGATTGGGCCGATCACCACCGTGCTTATGTTGGAGCTTGGAATGAGCGGAGGTACGAGTTGGTAGTTGGGGGTACTGTACAGCCGTATGACGGATCGATGCATACAGCTTATATGGCATGGTACAGATGCATCACAAGATTGTATGTCGCGCCAAAAACTGATCTTCCCGTGGGTGTCCAACAACCAATACCCGCGCACCAGGTTGAACCACCACCTGCACATTCATCATCACAACCCATGTATCAACCAAAAGCATCATCATACCGTCTAATGGTAAATAAGATTGTTTGTTCAATTTCAATCATTTCGATTAATTTTACTTATGCATCTTTAATCATGTCATATATGGTTTACTATTGTAGATTGACAACACATGGGCCATGGCAAGAAAATGTGCGGGTGTCTTGAAGAGCAACGCCAATAAGGCATGCAAAGAATTGGCAAGAGACATCCTTTGCAATTGTCGTAGCTCTCTTGAAGAGGTTGGAGATGGTCCAAGTTTCAATGAACAAATGCGGTCAACCGAAGAGCAACGCCAACAAGTACGACCTACCGCAAGCCAAGCCCCCCACCACCACCACAACAAGCGTTGGAATTGGGAGATCCCCTCGCACCTCAAACTCAACCTCAAACTCCATCCCATCGTCCACGAAGGGGTAAGACCGTTCGATTCCCTCCTCCGCAAAGCGCATTAGCAAATCCGGAGATTGAAGAAGGAGGAGGTGATGAAGAAGAAGGAGTTGGTCCTAGTGAACCCGTAACACAAGAGACACGGGAACGTAGGCGGAAAGTCCCCGCTCGAAGGAGAAGGCACCCCAACACTTCACGCCGAGTTAAACCGAAGAAGTATTTATGTATTATTGGTCTTTATAGTTTTTTTTATAATTGTACACCTTTTTTAGTGCATGTTTTCAAATATTTCAGTTGTGCATTTTGTGGAACTTAATGAAAATTTGAAGTTGATAAATTTGAAGTTGATGAATTTGAAGTTAATGAAAATTTGAAGTTTGTGAACTTGATGAGATATGGAGTATCAGTGCATGTATGAATTTGAAGTATGTGATTTGCAAAATTCATCAAGTTTGTGGAGTTGATGAATTTGAAGTTTCTGTGTTGTATCTGATTTTCAAAGTTCATCAAGCATGTATGTGAAGTTTGTGTATCTGTGTAGTTTTTGAACTAGATGAGTTTGTGAACTTGATGAGTTTGTGAACTTTATGATACTTAATACTTGATGGTTTGTGAAGATTTAAGATTAATTGGATATTGAAGAGGTTGAATTACAATTATCTAGCTTATATGTCTGTGAATCGATGAATTGATCAAGTTTGTATGTGAACTTTGTCTTGAATTGATGAAGTCTGCATGTCTGTGTAGTAAAAACCAAGGATAAAAGATGCCGTTATTGACGATAACGGTATCTTAATCCTGTAACGTTCTTGCGAATAACGGCATAAGTATGGATGGAAAATTATGAGATATGGAGTTTGCTGCCAATATATCTGTGTCCACAGTCGTTATCCACTTTAACGACATCCTAAACTGATGCCGTTATTCACAACAACGGCATCTTTGTTTATTCCACCTGACTTCCGAGTTAATGGCATATTTGAAGATGGTAACAAGTATGCCGTTATCCTAGATAACGACATCTTCATTTTATGCCGTTTTTCAGAATAACGGCATCTACTAACTGTGCCGTTGTTCAGAATCACGGCATCAGTTAAACATCAAAATTCCAAAATTAGAAATTTCTGCCAAACTTTCTGTCTCCACAGTCGTTCTTGAGAGTAACGGCATAGATAGAAGATGCCGTTATTCACAACAACGACATCTGTTGTTTAAATAGTTGTGCATATTTCTGTGCATGTTTTGTTGTGTTTTTGTATAAACAACTAATTTAACTATATCCACCATCGATTCAAACCACAAATCTCATTCCAAATAATTTAAACTTAAATTACTCAACATTCAAAAACAACTTTATAATTTCGTACTAACACTTACAAAGGAAAATATATAACTAACATCCAATAACTAGGAAAATATTCAAGTGCGGGTAGATTGTGAAGTCCCCACACTTTGTACATTCTTACAACTGCGTCTATTGTGCCCGCTCACACCACATTTTGAACATACTTTTCCACTACTCTCACCTTCTCGAGCGTCCATGTCATTGCGGATACGAGTACTCTTAGGCCTCCCCTTCACCCGACGAAGACTAGAATCAACTATTAGTACCGGTGCACTTTGGGTAGGCCAATAAGATTCGTCTGGGATAGGATTGAAAGATGGTGCCCATATTTTTGCTAACGAATCTGTAGAGTAGAAGGGATCTATGTACGGTTGATAATCAAGCACACGTGAAGCACATGCCGCTAACACATGAGAGCATGGAACGTGGAACAGTTGAAATTTGCCACATGTACAAGTTCGGCCTTCTAGGTCCACCGTATGCCAATGGCCACCCTTTTGATATCCACCGTCCATTCTAATGCCCGTTTTCACCCCAAAAATACCATCGCGATTATTAAACATTATGGCCTCATATAAATTGGATTTTTCACGGCGGACATCAATAAGGTCCTGAATCCGGGGTGCCCATAGTTTACCTTCAGCGATAAGTGTCTGCGCGGCCTCACGGCGGTCGGTGAAGTACATGTTAAAACGAAAAAATATCTGTTCTACAATTGCGGTGACAGGTAAGCTACGAACACCTTTTAGAACCGAGTTGAAAACTTCAGACAGATTTGTTGTCATAATACCATATCTACGCCCACCATCAGCAGTAAGTGCCCACTTCTCAATTGCTTTTTCCTTAACCCAATTAGCCGCATCAGCATTGCTAGCTTCAAGTTGTGCCATCTTTTCCTCATACTTTTTCCACTGATTTTGACACGCAATTACCTTCAATTTATTCATCAAAAATTTCAAACCAAATTTTTTATGAAAATTGCTAGCAAAATGCCGCATACAGTACCGATGATATGCAAATGGTTCCCTCCACGTGCCAAACTCATTTCCCATTGCTGATAAAATACCGGCATGTCGGTCAAAAATGACACAAAGACCTTCACGATCTGTAACAAAGCACCGAATACAGTTCATGAACCATGTCCACATTTCTATGCTTTCACCTTCAACAAGTGCAAACGCAAACGGAAACAACCTCCCGTTTGCATCTGGTGAAACCACAATCAACAAACAGCCTTTGTATTTCTCGTACAAGTGAGTACCGTCTACACTTATAACTGGTCTACATGATTTGAATCCTTCGATGGAAGGACCGAATGCCCAAAAAACACCCTTAAATGTTTCTATACCCGGCCCGGTCGTAGTCTTCGCCCAATGTACAACCGTACCCGGATTTGAAGCTTGAATTGCATTGAGTAGATATGGTAATTTAGTGTACGCTATTTCAAAAGAACCATATAGTTTCTCAATTGCTTTATGTTTTGCCTTCCAAGCTTTCCAATATGATATTGTGTATTGGAGCCTACCCTTCACCTGCCCAATTATGGCTCTTGGTGTTATTGAGAGTTGTTCCTTCAGAGTATCCATTATCATCATCGATACGACCGTCGAGTCAATTTTGCTGTGATCCTGAGTCAATGTAGGATTCACACATGTGTGTACATCTTCAAGCTTTTTCACCACAAAATAATCACGACCTTTGGGAACACTTGCACGCAAGCGCCATGGACAACCAACTTCATTTTGAAGTGATGGATTTTCTGTAATCTGCTCGGCTGAATGGTGGATGGGCGCATATTTACATTTCACATGGTATAGACAACGATCTGATTTTACCATCACGAATTCTCTGTGGTTCTTCACGGCGTACATCTTCACTTGATGTTATAGAGCATCTTTGGATGGAAATCTTTGACCAATGAAGAGTTCATCCTAGTTGGAAGAACCAATGGAAGACTAGCCATGTTCATGTATGGTGGCACGGGACATCCATTCGCTTGATTGCGATCCACGCATAGCTGCACTTGTGTCCTGACTTGGCAACACGCAGGCATTGTTAACCGGCACATGAACATTGGCATCAATAACTGGAGCTTCAACGGCACTCTCCTCATCATCATCCTCGAGACTGCGTACCTCATCTTCTTCCTCTTCTACCAAGTCGTTATTTACAACGGCATTGTCAACGTCTTCCAAAGCAATGCCAGCTACCAAAAAATTTTGTGGCAATGGTGTCGGATGTACCTGCTCGTATTCGGAGGAAACAGGTTCCATTAGAGTTGTGCTAGTATCTCCAATTGTATTTGAAATCCTTGCGTGTGACTTGGCAGATGGTTTCAAAGTCCTTGTGGGCCTTGGACTTTCGATAACAACTCTTGTAGTATTTGGAAGCCTCGTTTGATCAATATATAATTCAACTATATTCCAACCACAACTTGGATGAAGTGTCCTAAGCAAAACAGACCTCAGAGAACTGTCACTGTCTATGGGTACCAACATGAAGTACTGCCCATCCCCTTTACCAGCAGAATAACGGGCTCTCAGTTTCAGACTCATTTCACTTCTATCCCAATTGGTGACTTCATATATCTTATCTATTAATTCTGAGTAACCAAAATTAGGGGTAGCCCAAATAATTACCGGATCAACATCACTATAAGAATATCCAATTTTTGGATCCTTAATTACTTCATCCCCATAATATAACCAAATAGGGATATCAAATTCCATACCTATGCATAAAAATTAAAACATATTCAAGTCATTCACTACTCACAATAAACAAAACATTGAAATAAAAATCAAACATAAGGTTAAGCTGATAATACCTTCAAATTAAACCAAAAACACCACTGGCAAAAATTTCGTTGTGGAGGAAGACTGAAAAATGAGAGTGGGAGTGAGGAGGTTGGATGTATGGAATTTTACAGGACTCAAATGGTTGAAATTTTTTGATTTTGAGATCTAGGGTTTGTGGGTAAAAGGAGCGATGCGAGAGAGAGATGTTTACGAATCAGAAGGGGAAGAAAAGGGGAAGAAGATGGGTTTTTCGATTATAGGGACTTGTGCAAAAAGATAATAACTGATGTCGTTATTGTGGAACACGGCATGAGTATAAACGATGCCGTTCTCCCGAAGAACGGCATCCGTTATTTTCTTTTTTGCATTTCAATCTCGAGTCAAGATTGATACAGTAGAGATCTTTATAAAAAATAAGCAATGCCGTTATTGGGAATAACGGCATGATAATTTTTTCAAAAAGAGATGCCGTTATTGGGAAGAACGGCATACAAATAGCTGATGCCGTTTTTCCCAATAACGTTTGTTGCTGACGTGTCACAGACAAGGGCATCTCGCTAAATGTTTTCGAAAGTAGGGTAGGTCGCTAATTATTTTCAAAAAAGAGGGCATTTTAGCAAAATTTTAGAGCGACACGTGGCGCGTTGACCGTTGACCGTTGACCGTTGACCAGTCAACGCATTTTCTCGCATTTTGACGTCGATGGCAAGAGTGTTCGGTGCTTGTTGCTGAAGTCTGTTGGATCCTGTAGGCAAGGCAAGAAACACTAGGGGGGGTGAATAGTGTTTTATAAAAAATAAAAACGAAATTGAACTTTTTATTCTGTTCAGTCAACTTGAAAGGAGAAAGAACTCGACTGAGGCGTTAGGATAGAAAAGTATTTTAGACAAGTCTGATCAGTCGACTTATAGCGGAAATCATTCGACTTGCCAGACAAGTTTTCGAAGAGTATATTATACAAGTCTGATCAGTCGACTTAAATAAGGGAAGTGGTCGACTGTTCAGACAAGTTTCACAGAGTAATTAAGAAGCAAATAAAGAAAATGCAAGTTCAGAGAAATACAACCACAGAGTACACACGATGTACCCTGGTTCGGTCCTCCCGACCTACATCCAGTCCCCAAGCAACCCACTTGAGATATTCCACTATTCTTGATAAAATTACAAGAATACTCTACGGCGTTTAGATAACAACCTTGTCCAATCCATAGACTTCTCTCACCACTAGAGAGAACAAAATCCACTTTTCCACTAAGAGTGAAAACCTGACTCTACAACCTAGAGCCTTACTCTCCAACCGAGAGGACCACTCTCACAACCGAGAGTGAAAAGAAAACAATAAAATGTTACAATCAACCTATAAACTTATTTTGTGATAGATTTTTGTACGTGGCTAATTGGTCAACTTCTGAATTCAGTCCAAAATGAATTCAATGTTATATTGGACTGAAAATCAGAGAACCAAGACTTAGAAGATTGGAGTGCTAGTTTTGAATGCTTGTTCTTTTGAAAGCAAAAAACCTTAAACTTTTTTATCAAATGCTTGGAAAAGAAAAAAGTAACTTTTTACCAAGTGGTTTCTACACTCTATTTATAGAGTTAGAATCACTAGACGTTGAAAAACAGTTGTACCAACTGTCAACCAACGGAAATAAAAAAAATTTTGATTTTGAAAAATGAGTTTTGAAATCAATAAACTGGTGAAACGACTTGAACAGTCGACTGGGTTGCCATGATGAGTCGACTGGCCAGAGTTTGAAAGAGTTCAGACAGTTTCGTACTGGTACAGTCGACTGGTGCCATAAGGCAGTCGACTGGTATTCAACAGCTGATCTAATTCAAATTGTTTCAACCTTTAATTTTTGCATAACACTCAATTTTAAAGATGTGTGAGTGTGTGTGTGTGTGACAAGGCCGTTACATCAATCTAAGACTCATAAAAGCAAACTTACAATTATTTTACAAGACATGTAATATAACATATTGAAGCATAGGTCTTGTCTTGAGTCTTGAGTCTTGAGATTGAGCTTTAGCCTTTGTCTTTGTCTTTGAAGCTTGCAACCTTGTAGCTTTCTTGATCAACTTGCTTTGAGAGCTTTGTTTGTAGCTTTGCTTGATCAATAGTGAATAGTGATTTGAAGAAGCTCCAAAAAGTCTCCAAATTTGGAGATTTTTTTGAAGCTTCTTCATTTTGAAGGCAACTTTCAAGCCTGGTTGGAGCTTCATTTTGAAGAAATGAAGCCCCATTGGAGATGCTCTTAAAATCACTAGACGTTGAAAAACAGTTGTACCAACTGTCAACCAACGGAAATAAAAAAATTTGATTTTGAAAAATAAGTTTTGAAATCATTAAACTGGTGAAACGACTTGAACAGTCGACTGGGTTGCCATGCTGAGTCGACTGGCCAGATTTTGAAAGAGTTCAGACAATTTCGTACTGGTACAGTTGACTGGTGCCACAAGGCAGTCGACTGGTACTCAACAGCTGATCTAATTCAAACTGTTTCAACCTTTAATTTTTTGAAAAAACACTCAATTTTAAAGATGTGTGAGTGTGTGTGTGTGTGACAAGGCTGTTACATCAATCTAAGACTCAAAAAAGAAAAATTACAATTGTTTTACAAGACATGTAATATAACATATTGAAGCATAGGTCATGTCTTGAGTCTTGTGATGGAGCTTTAGCCTTTGTCTTTGTCTTTGAAGCTTGCAACCTTGTAGCTTTCTTGATCAATTTACTTTGAGAGCTTTGTTTGTAGCTTTGCTTGATCAACTTGCTTTGAGAACTTTGTTTGAACACATTGTCTTTGTGTAATAAAACCTGCAATATATAAGATGCAGCACAACAACTTTGCATTGTGTTGTAATCATCAAAACCAAGAATCAACATTCTCCCCACCTTTTGATGATAACAACACAATAGCTTATAATAATAGAAATATTACACATGCTCATTGCTCCCCGTAACTAATGTACAATATGCATTTATGAAAAAACATGCACCCATGCACCAAATACACAAACATGCACATATAGCTAATTTTCTCCCCCTTTTTCATCAACAAAAAAATGGAGGAAAAAATAGTAAACACAAAGGAGCATTTGCAAAACACATAGCAAAAGCAAAGTTTATACATAGAAAGTTGAAGTACATTGTTCAAATGAC
The DNA here is from genome assembly GCA_017893485.1 of Hemerocallis citrina. Taxonomy (NCBI): domain Eukaryota; kingdom Viridiplantae; phylum Streptophyta; class Magnoliopsida; order Asparagales; family Asphodelaceae; genus Hemerocallis; species Hemerocallis citrina. Next base: position 73,040,540 of record CM030361.1, on the reverse strand, counting down.
TAAAGAAAGAGAAAATACAAAAATAAGTAGAAAAATACATAAAGAAATAAAAAGGTGGGTAATCAGTCTTTTTCATCTTCATCTTGGGCACCTTGAGAGGGAGGAGAAAACTGAGAGGTGAACAAGTGAGTGAGATGGGAAATACTGGCTTCAAGAGCGTCTTGACGATCCATTATATAATTGATAGAAGTGTAAAGACTCCTAGGTTCATCAAAATCAGCACGAGGACGAGATGAACTAGAAGCAGAAGATCAACGAGCTGAAGTGGCTAAAGGGATAGGAGGTGCATTCCTATGAGGTGACCTAGGTGGAGAATGAAGCAACTTCATACGTGCTAAACTAGCACGATCAAACGAATCAAAGTGTTTACAACACTCGTCTCAGAGTCGAGATCAACATCATGAGCATAGAAGATGTGAGTGAGTAAAGCACCAAAAGGAAGAAAAGAGGTATGAGCCTTATGAAGACGATTAAAGATGACTAGACCCCAATTTATTTTATGTTGCCGAAAATTGCATAAACGGCTTGTTGCAACTCAAGGGAATACTGGTCATAACTCCCTGTTTCAGGAATAATGTTATATGACAGTACGCGTGCAACTAGCTTAGCAATAGGAGTAATTGATCGATTGGTCATAGGAGGACCATGATTTGGCAAATAAATTCTAGAAAAAATGGTGTCATCATCCATATCAACATCTCCTAAATTACACCCTTCATCAGACAGACCCAAAATAAGACTTAATCTAGCAGGGGTGATTTTCATGCGTTTATTTTTGACAGAAGATAGAATAGAAATCTCATTACCATCCTCCGATGTAACAACCTTTATATTTGTGTGAAACAAATATATAAGATGAGGGTAGTAAGAGGGTTGGTTTACTAGAGACAATAGATCAAATAACCCACATTGTTCAAACAAAGGGGCTAGAAGAAACCTATCAACATCCGGAAAGTTCACAAATCTACCCGGAAAAATGATAATGAAACAAATAATGTACCATTTATCAATAAGACTAGGGCTTCTTAAGCATTGAAGATAGTCTCTGGAAGATTGTCCCTCCTCTATATTAGAGGTACGAGATCTTTTAGGGGCCATTACTCAAGAACTCTAAAAAAAGTGAAGAGAGGAAAAAAGTCTAAAAAGATATACCAACAAAGAGAGTAGAATAGAGGCACTGATCTAAGAAAAGAGGACTTCGGAATGGGGAAATCTACTAAAGTAGAGCTTCGATTTGGGTTCAAGATCTAAAATCGCCAAAGAGCAGCAGCACCAACCGACTTAGGGACCTCAGAATTGATAGAGACAGTGAAATAGAAAAGTGAAAAAGAGAGGTAGAAGTTAGGGTTTTATACAGAGGTGAAGGGTTAGGATCAAATCTGGTGAAAAAGCAAGGGACGAGATTGGTCAAAGGGAAAAAACAGGGTAAAGAGTCACCTCAAAAGAAGTACCAAATTCGAATCTGAAAGAAGAGCTGATTTGCGACAGTCGACTGAAGGGTAGGATCAGCCAACTTAGTCGAGAGAAAAATAGATAAACGAAGATAGCAATAATACAACTGACAGTCGACTGGATTACTGTTCACAGTCGACTTCCCAGAGTATAAAAAAACGCAGGAAAATAAATATAACGAAAAATACTTGGTCAGTCGACTGCGATAAAGTTTTAAGTTGACTTACCAAAGTTAAAATTTCAAGAAACATCATGAAAACTACAAATTCCTAGTTCTCTTCTTAAAGTGATAAAAGTGTCTTCCTTAAGTGGTTTAGTAAAGATATCTGCTACTTGTTTATCAGTAGAAATAAAGTCTAAAGAAATATCTCCCTTTAAAACATGATCACGTAGAAAATGATGTCTAATATCAATGTGTTTCGTACGTGAATGTTGAACCAAATTTTTAGATAAGTTAATGGCACCGGTATTATCACAGATTATAACAGGTTTTGAAAAAGAAATACCATAGTCTAATAGGATTTGTTTCATCCACAAAATTTGGGCACAAGCCAAACTTGCAGCGATATATTCAGCTTCTGTAGTAGATAGGGATACCGAATTTTGCTTCTTACTACACCAAGATACTAGGGAGTGTCCCAAAAAGTGACACGTTCTACTAGTACTTTTTCGGTCAGTTTTACTACCGGCAAAATCCACATCGCTATATGATAAAAGTTGAAAATTATCGGTACATGGATAAAATAAACCATACTCAGATGTGCCTTTAATATATCTTAAAATACGTTTCACAGATTTTAAGTGAGATTCTTTAGGATTTGACTGATATCTAGCACACAAACATACACTAAACATAATGTTTGGTCTACTAGCAGTTATATATAAGAGTGAACCAATCATACCTCGATAAAGTTTTTGATCGACACTCTTACCTAATTCATCTTTGTCAAGGGTAATGGTAGTAGCCATAGATGTGGTTTTACTACTTGTGCTATCCATGCCAAATCGTTTGAGTAATTCCTTAGCATATTTTCCTTGATTAATAAATATGCCATTTGGTGACTGTTTAATTTGCAGTCCACGGAAATAATTGAGTTCACCCATATGACTCATCTCAAACTCATTTGTCATGGTATTAGCAAACTCTTGACATAGATTACTATTAGTAGAACAAAAAATTATGTCATCTATATATATTTGTATGATCAAAATATCGGTCTCAATTCTCCTAATAAACAAAGTAGTATATACTTTACCTATTTAAAACCCGTTTCTAAAAGAAAAGTCTTCAATCGATCATACCAAGCACGAGGTGCTTGTTTAAGACCATATAAAGTCTTTTTCAATTTAAAGACATGGTTTGAGAATTGTTCATGTTCGAAACCAGGTGGTTGCTTAACATAAACATCTTCCTTTATAAACTCATTAAGGAAAGCACTTTTCACGTCCATTTGGAAAAGTGTAAAGTTCATAAAATAAGCAAAAGATAATAAAATACGAATTGATTCTAGTCTAGCAGCAGGAGCATATGTTTCATCGAAATCTATGCCTTCTTCTTGATTATACCCTTGAGCAACCAGTCTAGCTTTGTTCCTAATGACTTGTCATGATTCATCTAACTTATTCTTGAAGACCCATTTGGTACCAATTATAGTATGATCAGGAGGTCGTGGAACTAAATCCCATACATCATTCCTTATAAATTGGTTTAACTCATCTTGCATGGCATTCATTCAAAACTCATTCTCACAAGCTTCTTGTATATTCTTCGGTTAAAAATCTAACAAGAAAGCCGTGTGAGAAATCATGTTAACATGAGATCTCGTCTGAATACCATGTGAAATGTCACCAATTATTAAGTTATGAGGATGATCTCTAACTTCAACAAAAGATTTTGGTAAAGTTGGAGACATCATAATAGGATCAGTCGACTTGACTAGTCCATCAGTCGACTGATTCACATCAGTCGACTTGACTTCCTTATCAGTCGACCTATCCGCAAGAGTAGTTTGCTCTAAAGATGTAATAACCTTATTTAAAGGTGATGAATCAGTTTCATCATCTTCAATTAAAGTTGATGAAGGCAGAGATTCATCAAATGCAACATGCATGGATTCTTCAATAGTCATTGTTGACTTGTTGAAGATCCTATATGCCCTACTCCTATTTGAGTATCCTATAAAGATATCCTCATTAGATCTAGGATTAAACTTATCTAGATTATCTTTAGTGTTCAGAATAAAACACTTACATCTAAATATTATGAAGTAAGATACTTTAGGAATTCTATCAAAAAATAGCTCATAACATGTTTTCTTAAGCTTAGGCCTAATCAATATTCAGCCCAAAAATAACAAGCTGTAGCAATGGCTTCAGCCCAAAAATACTTAGGTAAATTGCTTTTAACCAGCATGGTACGTACACATTCTTGCAAAGTCCTATTCTTTCTTTCGACCACTCCATTTTGTGGTGAAGCTCTAGGAAATGCAAATGAATGAGTTATACCATTCTTGTTGCAATATTCTGCAAACGTTTCGTTCTCAAATTCTCCACCATGATCACTTCTAATAGTGACTATGGTTAGAGACTTTTGATTTTGAATTCGTTTACAAAAATTAGAAAATTCAACAAGAGCATCATTCTTATATTTTGAAAAGAAGGTCCAAGTGAATCGTGAAAAATCATCTACTAAAACAAATACATACCTACTTTTATTTAAAGAAGCAACTCTAGTAGGGCCAAATAAATCAATGTGAATTAATTCGAGAGGCCTACTAGTAGAATTTACTTCTTTTGTTTTAAAAGTAGATTTAATTTGTTTACCTAGTTGACATGCATCACATAACTTATTCTTTTTATAGGATAGTCTTGGCAACCCTTTAACTAGATTGTACTTAGACAATTTAGCAAGAGTTTTCATATTCACATGGCCAAATCACTTATGCCATAGCCAATAATCATTATTAGAAGCTACTAAGCAGAAATCATTCGAAAAATCATATGACTTTAAACACAATTCATAAATGTTATTCTTTCTACATCCTTGAAAAATTATGAGTGCGTTTGGTTTGTTGTTTTGAAAATAGTTTTGTGAAAATATTTTGTGAAAACTGTTTTGTGAAAACTGTTTTGTGAAAATGAGAGTGTAAAAGCTGTCTGGTAGAGTTTTCTGAAAACTGTTTTCTGGAAATGAAATTGTATAACCTGTTTGTATATAAAAAATAAACCTGAATGCTGTTTTCTTAAAACTAGACTGTAAAATGCTGTTATCTGAAAGCTGTTTTCCTGGAAAAACGAGCTTAAAAGCTGTTTTGTTATATTCCTAGCTGAAAACTGTTATCTGAAAGCTGTTTTCCTGAAAAAGCGAGTTTAAAAGCTGTTCGGTTATATTTCTTGCTGAAAAATGTTATCTGAAAGCTGTTTTTCTGAAAAAACGAGCTTAAAAGCTGTTTTGTTATATTCCTAGCTGAAAACTGTTATCTGATAGCTGTTTTCCTGAGAAAGTGAGTCGAAAAGCTGTTTGGTTATATTTCTTGCTGAGAACTGTTATCTGAAAGCTGTTTTTTCTGAGAAAACGAGTTTAAAAGCTGTTCTGGTATAATACTAGCTGAAAACTGTTATCTGAAAGCTGTTTTTCTGAAGAAGTGAGTTCCAAAAGCTGTTGGGTCATATTTCTTGCTGAAAAGTGTTATCTGAAAGCTGTTTTTCTGAAAAAAATAGTTTGAAAGCTGTTTTGTTATATTTGTAACTGAAAACTGTTATCTGAAAGCTGTTTTTCTGAAAAAGCGAGTTTAAAAGCTGTTCGGTTATATTTCTTGCTGAAAAATGTTATCTGAAAGCTGTTTTTCTGAAAAAACGAGCTTAAAAGCTGTTTTGTTATATTCCTAGCTGAAAACTGTTATCTGATAGCTGTTTTCCTGAGAAAGTGAGTCGAAAAGCTGTTTGGTTATATTTCTTGCTGAGAACTGTTATCTGAAAGCTGTTTTTTCTGAAAAAACAAGTTTAAAAGCTGTTCTGGTATAATACTAGCTGAAAACTGTTATCTGAAAGCTGTTTTTCTGAAGAAGTGAGTTCCAAAAGCTGTTGGGTCATATTTCTTGCTGAAAAGTGTTATCTGAAAGCTGTTTTTCTGAAAAAAATAGTTTGAAAGCTGTTTTGTTATATTTGTAGCTGAAAACTGTTATCTGAAAGCTGTTTTTCTGAAAAAGCGAGTTTAAAAGCTGTTCGGTTATATTTCTTGCTGAAAAATGTTATCTGAAAGCTGTTTTTCTGAAAAAACGAGCTTAAAAGCTGTTTTGTTATATTCCTAGCTGAAAACTGTTATCTGATAGCTGTTTTCCTGAGAAAGTGAGTCGAAAGGCTGTTTGGTTATATTTCTTGCTGAGAACTGTTATCTGAAAGCTGTTTTTTCTGAAAAAACGAGTTTAAAAGCTGTTCTGGTATAATACTAGCTGAAAACTGTTATCTGAAAGCTGTTTTTCTGAAGAAGTGAGTTCCAAAAGCTGTTGGGTCATATTTCTTGCTGAAAAGTGTTATCTGAAAGCTGTTTTTCTGAAAAAAATAGTTTGAAAGCTGTTTTGTTATATTTGTAGCTGAAAACTGTTATCTGAAAGCTGTTTTTCTGAAAAAGCGAGTTTAAAAGCTGTTCGGTTATATTTCTTGCTGAAAAATGTTATCTGAAAGCTGTTTTTCTGAAAAAACGAGCTTAAAAGCTGTTTTGTTATATTCCTAGCTGAAAACTGTTATCTGATAGCTGTTTTCCTGAGAAAGTGAGTCGAAAAGCTGTTTGGTTATATTTCTTGCTGAGAACTGTTATCTGAAAGCTGTTTTTTCTGAAAAAACGAGTTTAAAAGCTGTTCTGGTATAATACTAGCTGAAAACTGTTATCTGAAAGCTGTTTTTCTGAAGAAGTGAGTTCCAAAAGCTGTTGGGTCATATTTCTTGCTGAAAAGTGTTATCTGAAAGCTGTTTTTCTGAAAAAAATAGTTTGAAAGCTGTTTTGTTATATTTGTAGCTGAAAACTGTTATCTGAAAGCTGTTTTTCTGAAAAAGCGAGTTTAAAAGCTGTTCGGTTATATTTCTTGCTGAAAAATGTTATCTGAAAGCTGTTTTTCTGAAAAAACGAGCTTAAAAGCTGTTTTGTTATATTCCTAGCTGAAAACTGTTATCTGATAGCTGTTTTCCTGAGAAAGTGAGTCGAAAAGCTGTTTGGTTATATTTCTTGCTGAGAACTGTTATCTGAAAGCTGTTTTTTCTGAAAAAACGAGTTTAAAAGCTGTTCTGGTATAATACTAGCTGAAAACTGTTATCTGAAAGCTGTTTTCCTGAAGAAGTGAGTTCCAAAAGCTGTTGGGTCATATTTCTTGCTGAAAAGTGTTATCTGAAAGCTGTTTTTCTGAAAAAAATAGTTTGAAAGCTGTTTTGTTATATTTGTAACTGAAAACTGTTATCTGAAAGCTGTTTTTCTGAAAAAGCGAATAATAAAAGCTGTTGGCTTATATTTCACATTTAAAACTTGTTTTCCGAAAGCTGTTTTTCGAAAAAACACTTCAAAAGCTGTTTTTTTATATTTGTAGCTGAAAACTGTTATCTAGGTTGTATATTTAATGAATTCACAATATTTTTCTTATGAGTTTTTTGTTAATTTTTTTTGCAGATATAAACCCAACTTCTATCAATGTACAAACAAGCAACCTGCTACAACGTGGAAGCGTCGTGCGCTACTCAATTTTTTTTTTCTTTTTGCTTCTTGGAAGCTTCCCACTAGTGTCTTCCGACCATGTAAAATTTTATTTGAATTGTGGTGAAGTTGGGTAATACAACGATTGGACACACTATCCAAATTTCAAAAAAATGTACAAAATTTCCATTACAAATTTCTGTTTGGTTACATTTATTTTACAAACTGTCCATTACAAATATAGATACATATATTTTGCATTTTACAATTTCTACAATTGACCAAACAAGCATCAAAACAATAAAACAATTGCACAAGTGGAGCTGCTGCTGCTGCTACTTCTCAATTCCTTGTACAGCTGCTGCTTCTCAACTCTTTCTAGTTGCTGCTACTTCTCCTACTACTACTTCTCCTTATGTTGCTGCTTCTCAACTTCTTCTAGTTGTTGCTTCAAACTCCTTCTACTACTTCTCTTCTACATCTTCAACTACTTCTGCCAGTTATCTTTTGGGTACAATCAGGAAAAGAAATGCATAAGATAAAAGTATGATTAATTCAACATGCAGAATCGAAATTAATATACTAAAAATAATGGTAGGCTCAGAACACAGTATTCACACTAGGGTTGCATTGGGGTGCATGCCAACTAGTCCAAATAAATAAATAATACCGCATCAGTTAAATAGAACTTCAAGCATCATTTCAAATCCATAAATACACCCTCCTTCATATAAATAGGGATTTCCGCAGTTGCGTACTCTAAGTGGACAGCAAAGTAGATGAACAACAAATCCAAATATCAAACCGAAAATACTGATCTCAGATACTCAACCATACTCAAGTTTCGGGCCAATAAACTGATATCATTTACCCCCACTCTAATCAAGTTTCAGGCCAGTTATCATTTACCCCAACCATAAAGTTTCAAGCCAAAAAAAAACTGATATCAGATACTCAACCAAAATGAAGAACAAGTACAAAATATCAGAAAACTGAATAGAGATCCATTTATGGTTCAACAACATCCTCTTTTGATAGAGGAGAGGACCTCTCAACCATTGGACTAGAGCTAGCTCTAGATTTCATATATATATATGTAGATGTGGAAGCCATAATTTTTTCTTATGCCATGAGAAATACTCCTGGATATCATATTAGACATACAAGTCCATACTCTAGAGAAAAGGGAAAAAAACCCATTGTATACTTCCATTATAGTTCCTTCCCAATCACTACTCTTATACTTTAAGCAACACATCCTTTTCATTGGCTCTAGCTGCATTTTTTTAAAAAAATAAATAATGCAGCTGCAGCCAATAGAAAATTCAGTCATGAAAAGAATCAGATTAGCATGAGAAAGACAACAAACTACTAACAGTGTTTGGTGGTTAGTTAGTTCACAAGCTCCTACAGTACATATACTGCTGATGATTAAAACGGAAACCTGCATTGATGCTATCAGTCAGGAGTAGAACTGAATTTGATGGAAGAAGCTATGCAAAAATGTAGCAGAAAGGGAAAGACAAGGAATACTTCTAGCACTTTAATAAATAAACCCACACCGAGTCACTGCATTATTGGCCATTTGCACAAGCTCAACAAGCTGAACAACAAGCTCAACAATAACTGATCAATAACTGATCAGTATGCATGCACAATAACTGATCAGTATGCATGCACAAATTACTGATCAGTATGCACAAATACAACAAGCTCAACAAGCTCAACAAGCTCAACAAGTAACTGATCAGTTTGCACAAATACAACAAGCTCAACAAAGCTAGTGACCAAAATTGTAAATAGAAGCCAGAGTATCAAAAATAATTCATGCTCTATTGATCAGGTATTAATTTTCAGAAATGTGTTTGTCATCACTGCCTACACCAACCCACAAAAAGAGAGAAAGACAAAACCCCAAAATGAGTAAGAGAGAATCAAATACTTCCCTGGAATATAATAGGTGTCCACACACTGTTCTAGTAGCATCCATATTTTTCATATATGTCCTGAAACAAAATTAGAAAGAAATGAAGATCATAATCCACACAGTGTTCTCAAGTATAGGTATACTCACATGTACAAAAGAAGAAAGTTACAAATATAGATATACTCACAGTATGAGGCCATAAACTGAAGCACCGGTAACATTATTAGATGCTAATCAGCTTCTATGCATATGAACAAGAATAAGAAGACAACAGCTTCAAAGGAAAGCATCATAACACATCAAAGAATCATGATCACTGTCGAATTTGTCACCAAACTGAAAATATGCTTCCAGCCGCATCAAAAGAATCATGATCATAACAAATCAAAAACTTTTCTCAAAAACGCGTTTGGTACACTGTTCTCAACCGCATCTTTTCTGAAAAGATGCTTCCAGCTGTTTCCCCTAACATTTGAGTGCGCTCAGGATTTTTTGCATGATGTATAACCACCCCTCAGGGTGTGACGGAGGTTGTTTGTCACTTTGTTGGATTGTATTGAACATATTCCGCAGACTGTTTCTGTTTTGATCCTACACTCAGTTTCCATATAGTAATGCTAGTAGTTTCAATGACCATTGAAGTAAATGATGAAAATAGGGGTAAAACCAGAACAAAAGGACCAGATATAGTAGAGAGCAACAGAGATATATAGCATATTCCAACAAAATAAATGGGTCATGGAAATTACCCATACTGAAGCTCTTTGCAAGATCAAAACTAGTTTTACCACACCCAACAAAATAAAAGGGGAAGACTTCTTTGTAAAGTGCTCTCGCCTCAACACACTTTCAGTTAGTTTTACCACACCAGATCTGAAAGAGCTCTGGAAGTCTAAAAAAGGGTTGTTGCGCTCTCCAAAAGCAATAGCAAACAAACACCATGAACCTAACACACTTGAAGCACAACACTGTGCAATGTGTATCAGCTATCAAGGAACAATAGAAGCACAAAAAGGTGTTTTAACCATCACACCTTTTTTGTTTGTTATAATTTAAGAAATTCATAAGTTCATTATAACTTGTGGACCTCAAAGAGTGTTTTCCCTGATAGGTGAGCCAAATACAGATCTATTCATGAATCCCCCACATACATCATCGAACATCACATGTCATGTGTACTGATATTGCCATGAGTATGACCCGTCATCCTAAAATTATAGAAGCAGTTCAAATATTGAAGATAACCCGGAAAAAGAGAGACAATCACCAAAAAAACAGGCTAGTATTAAACATACCCAATTCAGAAGGTACTCAGCAGCAACAATGGCAGCAGCATATCATCTCACGGAGCGGTTAATAGTAGAGACTACAATAGCTCCATTTGGAACTACTAATGCTGAGAGAGACTGACAGAACTCGGAAGGATTTTCAACATGCTCAATTACATGTAATCAAAAGGAGATCAAAAGGGGTAAAAAATAACAATCAGAAAGATGATAAGGAACAATCCTCTCAAAAATAGAACCACCAAAGTCGCTGATAACACAACCCAAACTACAGAGGAGTAACAAGCAACATGGCCTGTAAGAGGGAAGAGCCTGAAAGAGGTCTAGCCCGAAATAAACCAGATGAAGAGGCAGTCGAGAAGGGCGACTGAGCCGCCACCACCGACAACACCTCAACACTCCAGATAACAACCACAATGAAAAATCCAACCTCAAAAAACAGCCCGCCACACAGAAAGAATATACCATACCAAAACATCATAATAAGCTAAACAGAGAAGTGGCATACATAAAAGATCAGCCCAGCAAAAAGTACCGATCGGCTGAAACAAAATTAAAACCAGACATCTAAACCAGAAAGAGACTGCCATATAATCCAAAAGAAAGAGCAGAAAGAAACAACCAGTACTGGCAAAAACAAGGGGATAATCACCATCTTCTCCTCTCCCGTCACCCATACTCGTCACCTCTCTCTTCAAAATAATCATGATGTTACCAACATATTGGAGGTGATAATCTCCTACCATTTAGGGCATCAATACCGATCACCTCATTTTACTGGTTTGTGTGCACAGCATGGAAACTACAACCCAATTATTATCTTCTTTTAAGGCAAACAACAATAATTACTCCAAAGAGTAGTATAGGATCAGAATAAAGCATCATCACTATCAAATTTTGAAAGTGTAGTATCCATTAATAAATTCATCATATCCATCGTTTGCCTTAATTAGTCAAATTCCAACATATTCTGAGGTCTACCGCAAAATTGCGATGACTTTTTCTTTCTTTGAGGAAGGTTGCCACTTTACTGGGTTGTAATTTCCATGTTGTGTACCCAAACCAGCACAATAGTGTGATCAGTATTGATGCCCATCATGGTGGGGGGTTATATGAGTATCAATGATAATTTGAATTCCAAATGGTGTTATATCATATATATGAGTATCAATGATAACCATGTTCAAAGTTGTCAGACACTCCCAATGTAAGATAACATGTGCAGGTCCAGAACAACGAAGCAACAAGGTTGTCAATAGCTCAAAATAATAGCTGCAGGATCAGAATATAATATCGTCATATCCATATTTTGAATGCTAGTAATCAATTACGAAAGCCTCAAAAATATATGTTATATAGGATCAGAATATATCATCATCATATCCGTACTTTGAATTCTAGTAGTCAATCACAAAAGCCTCATCAAATAGTGGCAGATAGGATCAGAATATATCTTCATCACTTCCATATTTTGAATTCTAGTAATCAATCAGAAAGGTATCACAAATTAAATTATATAGGATCAGAATATAACATCATCATATCCATGTTTTGAGTACTGTTAATCAATCACAAAATTCCCCCAAATATTGTTATATAGGATCAGAATAAATCATCATCACATCCCTAATTGGCCGTATCCTCAAAACATTTTGCCATAGAACAGTTGTTCAAGCAAATCATCCTGATTAGTGTAGAGCTGCAATTTTTAAAATTGCCATGCCAGCTACTACTAATGTCTGGTGCCCACCCCATCCATCACCCATAGTTGAATACATCATTCATTGAGTCAGTATAATGAGAATATAAGATCATTAGAATGCCGTCTTCTAACGTAACAAATTATAATAAATTCTGGATCAGAATATATCATATCCATCATTTCCAGAAACTCAATCACACACGATGGTCCCCCAACCTGCATGCATACAAATATCATCATCATATATCGCCTGCTTAATACAATAACATACATGATCTTCAAATAGATGGGCTACAAATGAAAGGAAATAATTTACAACAAATATATACTACAAGAACAAAAAGTAACCACGAACAAGTACATGCTTATGCTGACATCAATGTCTGGCATTCCACATTGCCATGGCTATTTGATCTCTTTTATTATTCATGCGATTCAACTGAGAAGATGACATATCCAACCCCCCAGATGTGGAAGCAATATCTTCAGTGCCTAGGTGATTATTTTGTTCTTCTACTATGTCTGAAAACAACGAGTCATCGGCAGAATAACTCTTGATAAAATTATGGACTGCACAACATGCAGTTACCATCATAACTTGTCTTGTGTAGAAGTAATTGGGCATAGACTTGAATATGGCAAACCTTTTTTTGAACACACCAAAGGTTCGCTCTATTACATTCCGTAACCTAGCATGCTGTTTGTTGAAGAGTTGCTTGTATTGGGTGGGTGCATGGTTAGGACCATGGAAATCCTGCAGATGATATGGCTGTCCACGGTAGGGAGCTAAAAACCCAGGCATGTTTGTATACCCACAGTCTACTAAGTAGTACTTGCCTTCAGGCGGGATTGACAACAAATTATTGGTTATTGCACTATGTATTACGCGGGAGTCATTAGCGCTTCCTTCCCAACCCGCATAAACAAAGGTGAAGTTCATGTCAAAATCACAAATAGCCAACACATTTTGACATATGTCACCTTTTCGACCACGACAACTGTTTTGTCGACTTGCGGGTACGGTAGCTGGTATTAAAGTACCATCCGCAGCACCAATTGCTCCCTACATTATTGAGGTAGAAAGCTACTACTTTATCAAACGCATTTGATTGATTAGAATAAACGATTTTAAACACGAAAAGCACAAATTACCTCAAACCATGGATAGAAATTTGTGGAAAGCCTGATCTTATCATGGACAACTTCCGGGTCTGGGTGTTTAATAAGAACTGCTGATGCTCTTACCAAACCATACAACACTTCAGTGAAATGTCTATCAATTGTTTCCAACGAATGATCAAACCTACCACAGACAATCCTCAACCTAGTACTATGAGCCACAACAAACAAAAAAATAGCAACACTTTCATAATGTGATATTCGCCTGTTCTGTATCTTCTTCGGCGTTTCCTGAATAAAATTGTTTGTTATTATAAATTGGCACAAAGCCATGAAACAGTCCTTGTTCATGCGAAACACCCAAAAGAATTTGGCATCAGGACCGTCTAAGAGTTCTTGCAGGTATTCGCGCCCTGATAGTTTGGAGGTTGAGTTAGGACTTTTACTATTATAAAATTGTTCGGCCTGTTCAAGAAAGGCCAAGTCCTCAAGATCGGATTCATCAGAACTTGACGACGAATTGCTTGAAGTGTCCATCAGTATGGTTGCAAGTGCAGTAGTGCAGTAGACTGTAACAATTAGATTACATTTACATAAAGAAGACTTCTGATTTTAAATACTCTACGACCATAATGGATGTCATGTTAATTATAACAGTTACCGAACGAATTGAAAGATAAATAGTGACAACAAACAGTCCAAATGTAGGAAAACGAGTGCAGATGAAATTAAAACCGATACAATATGAAAGCCCACCATGAACCAATGCATATAATCACCCAACTAATAGTACAGAAAAATGTCAAATAACTGATACATTTAAATTATACATAATGAAGGTGCTACGTTACGGAATTTAATAAATTACATTTATTTGCTCGAAAGTCTATCTAACCACCCTAGCCTCCACTCCGGTTTCATTACCATAAAGGTTTTGCGCCAATTTGGGTCATTAGTGATTTTCTCCAGTGCAAAATCAATCATAACGTGATTAAGCCCATCGATACCAATCAGTACCTGCATGGCATTCTCAATGGAGTACTGGTCGTCTGCGGCAGAGCGATCAACCATGCCGGCCTTCTTCCTATAGTATTCACTCTTAGCAATGGACTTTTCTGCGTTGGCAGAAACAGCCACGTCCATTCTTGAGCTTTTTGTAGCTCGGCCACTGGACCCACCACTAGAGCGTCTCTTACGAGACCCCGACCCCGTATGCATTGGCTCGTACTCATCATCATCATCTAAATTTACATGCGGTGCATTGGAGGGAGCGGGGTGGGTGAACTCATACATGACCCTATGTTCCTCGTCGAGGTCATACACCCTTTGGGATGAAGCCCTAGATAGGAGACCCTCGGCGGTAGAATCTTGAAAAAGTTTGGTCAGCACATCATAGTTTGGCAAACCCTTCGATTTAAATTCTCTTGCATTAGGGTGAGCCTATTAATAAGTTATTGTGTTGTTAGTTTACAACTATACAAGTAAATAAAAATTATATTACGATCATAATCCCACATTAGCATAAAAAAAAATTATTTAAGATGAGAACCTGGACATATGACTTCCAAACTAGGGGATCGCAAGTCACTGTCTGGGTGTCTTCATCCCAACCCATACCACTTTGGTTCTTCAAATCATGAAAGGCTCTCCACTGCATCTTAAGCCGTCCATATTTGTCTTTTATTTGTTTAGGATTGTATGAACGGTTACATTGTTCGTTCAATAAATTCAACAATTGAGACCATTGTCTCGCATCGAATTTGGCACTTTTCAAACTATTGCGATCTACCTCGGCCTCCATCAATTCAATAAATGTACGCACATGACTTGCGGGCCAAAGACCAAAATCACTGTCCATATCGATCTCCTTACCCTTAACGATCAGTAATAGATAACAGTCATTATTTGGGTGAGCATAAACAGTATACACTTATAATTTGAGGTTACTAGAGAAATTGTAGATGATGCGTTCTATCAAATAAAAAAACAGTACTCAAGATCAGCACGGAAGATCTCCGAATCAGCATTCGAAATAACCCAGTTCAACAGATCAGTACCCGACATTTTCAAATCACAGCAAACCCCCCCCCCCCCCCCAAAAGGAAATTTTTTTTCCGATCCTCAAATCTACACTACGACAAACAAATTAACCCTAAAATAGGAATTTTTTAATGAGGCAAGTGCCCAAACATAGACCAGTTACCATAACAGCATCAACAAATGGGGCAAAGATAAGAAACATACCCTCGATTCCGGCTTACCAAACCTGATGAAGTTGTCTCCGACGGATTCCCTCGACCGGCGTCGGATTCGAGAGCTACGATTTCGAAGACACCTTTTAGCAAAAGCAGATCTGGTCTCTACGACCATGAAGCGAGCTCCGACCGGTGTGAGGAGGGGCCCGAAGAGAGCAGCGAATGAGGGTCCGGGGTGAGAAGGAGTGAAAGAGGGCGTTAGGGTTTTCCAGATCTGCCGACCCGGGGAGAGACGAGAGGGGAGCAGCAGGGGGTTAGGGTTTTTTTGGCTCAACAGATGGGGATCGAAGATGGGGGTAGCAGAGACGAGAGGGGAGCAGCAGGGGTTAGGGTTTTTTTTGCTCAACAGATGGGTTTCGAAGATGGGGGAAGCAGAGACGAGAGGGGATTTTGCAGGGGGTTAGGGTTTTTTTTCCTCAATGGGGATCGAAGATGGGGGGAGGGGAAGCGTACTCTAGTCACGAGCGAAAGTGTTGTGAAAACAGCTGGCTTCATCTTTTCAGAAAAGATGTGGTTGAGAAAATAGTACCAAACGCGTTTTGACAAAAATTTTTTCTCAAAAAATTTCCAAAACGTGGTACCAAACGCACCCTATATTTTGCATGGTGAGTCATATATTAAACATGCATCTTTTTCAAACATGATTTTATAATCCTTATCACATAGTTGGCGAATACTTAACAAGTTATGCTTAAGTCCACTAACTAGAAAAACATCTTCTAATGAAGGGTTAGTGTGCTTACCGACCATGCCTATTCCAATCACTTTTCCTTTGTTGTTGTCACCGAATGTGACTGTTCCTCCATCAGTTTCTTGTATGGAAGATAAGAGGTTGGCATGACCAGTCATGTGCTTTGAGCATCCGCTGTCAAGTATCCACCGATCTCTTTTAGGTATCTATAAAATTTTCAATGTGAATATGGTACCGTTTTTATTGGGTCCAAAAGAGATTAGTTTATGGGAAACCAAATCCAAAGAGAGTATGATTTTCCACCAAAAGCAGAAATATAATTAACAGAATTACATACAGAAAGAATGTATGAATTAATGTAAGTTATTCTATCTTTCAGACTCAGATTGACTGGAACCCATATATTTTTGATCTGTCCAGTCGACTTTATCGAACCTTTCAGTCGACTGTTAATGAAATCCAGTCGACTGGGAGATAGAGTAGGTCGACTTATTTGAGGTTTTTGTTTTTTTGAATGAAACTCAGAACCTCTGGATAGGCGACTGATACTTGGGTTCAGTCGACCGGTCTGAACTATAGATTTACCTTTATCATTAAAACTTACAGTTTTAGGCTTTTCAAAAAAATCATACAGTTTATTCTTAGCACTAGAAATAGATACAGATTTATTTACACTAGTTTTCTTAGAGACATGAGGTTTTTCATGAGACTTTTGAGAACCAAGTCTAAACTTTTTATTGGATTGCACTTGATTTTGGAGAACATCTTTTAAATTCTCCTTTTCTTTATTAAATTTAGATACATTCTTGGATATCTCTTCATAATTTTTCTTTGGAGACACAAGATCTATATCTAAACTAGAAAGACGAGAATTTAAAGATTTCACTTCTTTATCAAGGTCAAGATTCTCTTGGAAAAGTGTTTGATTTACTTTCACCAAGTCCTTAACTTTAATTTTTTCTTTCTTAAGGTCTAGAAAAATCTCGTTGAAAGCATCAAGTAAATCATTAGAATCATAATCATCACTTACTTGATTTTGAGATGCCATAAAGCAAACGTTAGCAACCTCGTTCGTCTCTTCATTTTCTTCTTCCGATGAAGAGTCGCTATCATCCCAAGTTACTTGATATGCCTTTTTGTTCTTCATGGAATTGTTCTTTGTGTACTTGTCCTTCTTGAAGTTGGAAGCCTTTTCTTTAGATTTAGCGTTCTCAAGTGGGCAATCCTTCTTCATATGACATGTTTTGTTACACCTGAAACAAGTGGGTAATTCATTAGTATCTTTAAATTTTGAATTGAACTTACCTTTCCTTAAGAACTTTTGAACTTTCTCGTGAACATGGCTATCTCTTCCTCATCTTCTTCTTAATCCTCGAAGTCTGACATGGCTTTGAATGCTAGTGTCTTCTTCTTTGATTGTTGAGGTTCTAGATCTTTCTTGCATTCTTCAAGTTGTACCTCATACGCTATAAGATTTTTCACAAGATTCTCAAGAGAAAGTTGTGTTAAATCGTTGGCCTCTTCTATGGTGGTGGTCTTCTTCTCCCACTCGGGGGTTAGTGCACGAAGAACCTTCCTCACCATTTCGGCTTGAGTGTACGTCTTTCCAAGCGCCACAAGTGAATTTATAATGTCCGTGAACCTTGTAAACATCTCAGACACACTCTCGTTTTTCTTCATGCGGAACATCTCAAACCTGTGAACAAGAACAGATATTTTAGATTTTTTTACTTTATTTGTTCCTTCATGAGTTACCTCAATGTGTGCCAAATTTGATGTGCGGTTGTTGTATTGGACACACGGTTGAACTCCTCATTTGTAAGAGCACAAAATAGCGCGTTCATCGCCTTTGCATTGTTCATTGTTTGACTCTTCATGTCATCGTTCCATTGTGCATATGGAATGGTAGGAGCGGTGTACTCGGTCTCTGTCATATTTCATATCTCATAGTTGATAGACTGAAGGTAGATCTTCATTCTACACTTTCAATAGTTGTAATTGGTTCCATCGAAGAGGGGTGGCCTTTGTGTGGATTAGCCTTCATGGTATTAGTTTGCATTAGAGGTAGTTTCCATTGCACTCAACCAGGCTCTGATACCAAGTATTGGATCCTATAGGCAAGGCAAGAAACACTAGAGAGGGGGGGGGGGGGGGGGGTGAATAGTGTTGTATAAAAAATAAAAACGAAATTGAATTTTTTCTTCTGTTCAGCCGACTTGAAAGGAGAAAGAAGTCGACCGAGGCATCAGAACAGAAAAGTATTTTAGACAAGTCTGATCAGTCGACATAGCGGAAAACATTCGACTTGCCAAACAAATTTTCGAAGAGTATATTATACAAGTCTGATCAGTCGACTTAAATAAGGGAAGTAGTCGACTGTCCAGACAAGTTTCACAGAGTAATTAAGAAGCAAATAAAGAAAATGCAAGTTCAGAGAAATAAAACTACAGAGTACACACGATGTATCCTGGTTCGGTCCTCCCGACCTACATCCAGTCCCCAAGCAGTCCACTTGAGATTTTCCACTATTCTTGAAAAAATTACAAGAATACTCTACGGTGTTTAGACAATAACCTTGTCCAATCCGTAGACTTTTCTTACCACTAGAGAGAACAAAATCCACTCTTCCACCAAAAGTGAAAACCCGACTCTACAACCTAGAGCCCTACTCTCCAACCGAGAGGACCACTCTCACAACCGAGAGTGAAAAGAAAACAATAAAATGTTACAATCAACCTATAGCCTTGTTTTGTGATTAATTTTTGTACGTGGCTAATCGATCAACTTCTGAATTCAGTCCAAAATGAATTTAATGTTATATTGGATTGAAAATCAGAGAACCAAGACTTAGAAGATTGGAGTGCTAGTTTTGAATGTTTGTTCTTTTGAAAGCAAAAAACCTTAATTTTTTTTATCAAATGCTTGGAAAAGACAAAAAGTAACTTTTTACCAAGTGATTTCTACACTTTATTTATAAAGTTAGAGCATCTCCAATGGGGGCCTTTATTTCTCATCTCTATAATGGAATATTCCTGGGAATATTCCATTATAGAGATGAGAAAATAAAGGGGCACTCCAACCATGCCCTTCTATAATTTATACAATATAAATATTTGGCAAAAAAGGAGTTTTAGATTAGTTTTGTTGTAATTAATTTTACATTAAATTGCTTATATTAATAATCTATTTGGGAAAAAAATTATGTTGTTGGAAATGTCTCACCGAAAGCTTTAAAATGAGCCTAATATTAGTACTTTTTGAAACTAATTTTAAATTATGAACTTTTTACTTGTAGTAACAATGTAAAATAATCAAGTGTAAAATTATTTAGGAATTAATTTAATAATATCATATATAACATAATTAATATTATCATTATTTAGGATTTATTTTATTTTAAGCGATTATTAATGACTTATAAATTTCCGAATAAAATGAGTAATTTTATTTAGTTATCACTTTGCCTAGATTATGAATGAAATAGTAAATTGACATTAATCAAATAAATTTTCTAATTTAGTATATTTTAATATTAAATTTTAACAGAAATAGAAAATTTCGGATTATAATAATTAAAAATGAAAGTACAACATGAAGATGAAAAAAATACAGATAAGCTAATACAATAACAACAAACTACAATAACAGGAAAAGCAAATTACATAATAGCAAATGACGATAACATTAAAAATTACATATAATGAGTGGGTAGTCTTTTTAAAATATGTATGAGTGAGTAGTCTTTTTAAAATATGTTAAGCTAATACAAAATAACTAAATAATCTTGACTATAATTATTGTATCAATTATTTTTTTCAAACAATAAAAAAATATTCAAAATTTGTCTCATTTTAAAGGTATCGTCGAGACATTTCCAACAGTACCAAAATAATAAAATTTGGTTTAATATTTTATAAGATACATTCACGAAATATATAGTACACATTTTAATTAAAGGATATGGAAGGAATTCTTAAAAAGATATTAAGGTAAAAAAGGGTAAAATGGGAAATGTAAATAGTGAATAGTGATTTGAAGAAGCTCCAAAAAGTCTCCAAATTTGGAGATTTTTTTGAAGCTTCTTCATTTTGAAGGCAACTTTGAAGCCTGGTTGGAGCTTCATTTTGAAGAAATGAAGCCCCATTGGAGATGCTCTTAGAATCACTAGACATTGAAAAACAGTTGTACCAACTGTCAACCAACGGAAATAAAAAAATTTGAATTTGAAAAATGAGTTTTGAAATCATTAAACTGGTGAAACGACTTGAGCAGTCGACTGGGTTGCCATGCTGAGTCGACTGGCCAGATTTTGAAAGAGTTCAGACAGTTTCGTACTGGTACAGTCGACTGGTGCCATAAGGCAGTCGACTAGTACTCAACAGCTGATCTAATTCAAACTGTTTCAACCTTTAATTTTTTGAAAAACACTCAATTTTAAAGATGTGTGAGTGTGTGTGTGTGTGACAAGGCTGTTACATCAATCTAAGACTCAAAAAAGGAAAATTACAATTGTTTTACAAGACATGTAATATAACATATTGAAGCATAGGTCTTGTCTTGAGTCTTGTGATGGAGCTTTAGCCTTTGTCTTTGTCTTTGAAGCTTGCAACCTTGTAGCTTTCTTGATCAATTTGCTTTGAGAGCTTTGTTTGTAGCTTTGCTTGATCAACTTGCTTTGAGAGCTTTGTTTGAACACTTTGTCTTTGTGTAATAAAACCTGCAATATATAAGATGTAGCACAACAACTTTGCATTGTGTTGTAATCATCAAAACCAAGAATCAACAAAGTCTAGGAGAGCGACACGTTGCATGTTGATCGTTGACCGTTGACCAGTCAACGCATTTTCTTGCATTTTGACGTTGGTGGCAAGAGTGCTCGGTGCTTGTTGCCGAAGTCCAGGAGAACTACACGTGGCGCATTGACTGTTGACCAGTCAACGCATTTTCTCGCATTTTGACGTCGGTGGTAAGAGTGCTCGGAACTTGTTGCCGAAGTCAAGGAGAGCGACACATGGCGCATTGATCGCTGACCGCTGACCAGTCAACACATTTTCTCGCATTTTGATGTCGGTGGCAAGAGTGCTCGGTGCTTGTTGCCGAAGTCTAGGAGAGCGACATGTGGCGCGTTGACTGTTGACCATTGACCAGTCAACACATTTTCTCGCATTTTGACGTCGGTGGTAAGAGTGCTCGACGCTTGTTGCCGAAGTCAAGGAGAGCAACACGTGGCGCGTTGACCATTGACCGTTGGCCAGTCAACGCATTTTCTCGTGTTTTAACGTCAGTGACAAGAGTGCTCGGTGCTTGTTGCCGAAGTCCAGGAGAGCGACACGTGGCGGGTTGACCGTTGACCAGTCAACGCATTTTCTCACGTTTTGACATTGGTGGCAAGAGTGCTCGGCGCTTGTTGCCGAAGTCAAGGAGAGCGACACATGGCGCGTTGACCATTGACCATTGACAAGTCAACGCATTTTCTCGTGTTTTTCCGTCGGTGGCAAGAGTGCTCGACACTTGTTGCCGAAGTCAAGGAGAGCAACACGTGGTGCGCTGACCGTTGAACGTTGACCAGTCAAGTTTCTACTAAGCTGCCCATATTTTTTGTTGTTTTGCGGAAAATGGGCCAGGCCTTTGCGCTCTTGGGGGCCTTTTAGCCTTGGTTAATGTGTCAACAACTCCTCTTTCTATAAAAATTCACCCCTCCCTCTCATTTTCTCATTCTCTAATTTTTCACTCAGGTGATTTTTTCTTTCTTACGGGAGCTTCAGGCGAGAGTCTCTTACTTCCGACTTTCTTTTTCGGCCGTAGCTGTCAAATCAAAGTAATTTTTTACACTTAGTTTATTTTTAGAGAATGTCTAGCATTCCTTCGAAGCAGGAGACCTCCCCTACTCACACCCCTGAGGCGACCTCTTGTCAGGTTCCCCCAATCGATAAGGGTAAGGCCGTAGTAGGGTCATCTTCGGTCGTAGTGGAGACCGTGGTTGAGAGCGAGCGGAGGATGAGAGAGTTCGACAGATTGCCTGGGGCGCTAACCGGGCTTCAGAGGGTTCGGGATCTTTCGGACCATCAAGCCAAGTGCATTATGTACGGTATGAGGCGGAGCTTCGAGGAGAATGCATCAAGAGAGACTTCAAAAGCCGATGAGATGATCTCCATTCTTAATGAGGCAGATCTGATGTCGATTCGGGAATGTTTTCAGATCCCGAAGGAGTTCGACTTGATGTTGCCTTGTCCCAGGGTGAGGGCTAACTCCCCGATGCTAGTGGACATGTGTAGGGGTGGCCGATCATACCGAAATGAGCCAACCGATCGGTTTTCGCACCGAACCAATCGATTCAGTATCGAAAAATTCGGTTACCAAAAGTATAGTACAGTACAACCGTACAGAGTTCTAAAATCCGGTTCGGTTTCAGTATAAATATGGTTCAGTCGGTATTTTACCGTACTTTACCGAATAAACTCATAGTGATCACACAAATTAAAGTATCTAATTAAAATTAACTATACATAAAAGTACGACATGGGACATATTTTCAAATGTTATTGCCCACCTTAACACATGAGTGCATCTGCCCCTGATGTCATGATGACAAGAGATACAAAGCATCAGCATTAGGCTAATTGTGTAATGAAGCAGAAAGAAACTGCATGTTGAGAAAAATCCAAAATACATGATATATATATATATATATATATATATATATATATATATATATATATATATATATATATATATATATATATATCAAAATCCAAGGTACTTACAAATACTTCACCTATGTAAGTTTTTCAATATTAGGCTTCATAGTCGACTTATAGTAAATAACCTATTGCATATGCAAGTTAGTTGACTACAACTTCATCATCTGAAGCCCTCACATTGAACTGCTGAAGAATGTTCAAATGAAATTGATTATTTAGGTATGTTTTCATTATTTAATCTTTCAGTTGGGATATTGAGTGTATAGTAGGGTATTCGATGAAACAAGCATTTTCCTGATTCTCAAATAATGAGTATCACTAAAACTGGAATGTATTCATCCATACTGGTGAATGAGACCTATGATTCCATCTAAAGCGTTTCCAACCACTCGTAAGATAGCCATTATTAACTTTCTCTTTACAATTGATAAATTTGAAAAAACAATCAACAAACAAGTGTATATTCACATGTGGATATAAGTTTGTCATGCTGCTTACTTTATGGTTATCTTTGGGGGGACTTTTTAGTATTAGTCATATTTGGTATGACACCAATTCCGAACCGTACCAACCGAAGTAGTCGGCATATCGAACTTTTTGATTGGTAACGGTTTGCATATTTTCAAACCGAACTAGTTTGGTATGGTGATGGTACAATGTCAAAAAGTTCGGTACCGTACCGAGCCCACCCCTAGACATGTGCTTCTGGCCCGTCGACGCTTTCTTAGCCTGTGTTCGGCTCCCTCTTCATCCATTCGTTGTCGAAGTACTGCGATGGTTTTGGATCAGTCCTGCTCGGTACATTCCAAACGTGTGGAGGTTGATCAACGGGTTCATCCTTCACTGCCAGGCAGTGGGTCTCGAGCCGAAGTTGAGCATGCTACGAACCGTGTACCGGGTGCATCAACAGCAGAAGTCAGAGTTCAGGTTCTACCTGGCTCCGAGGCATGGCGCAAAGCTCTTCAACTGCCCCGACTCGATAAAAAATTGGAGGGATAAGTATTTCCTCATCCGAAGTCGAGAGCCATGGGTCATCCTGACGACTTGGGTCGAAGAAGTTTCAAGGTGGGTGAAGAAGGGCCCGATACTTAGTCCCAAAGAAGACGAGATGGTCCGGACGCTCCTCGATCGGCCGAAGTTTGATTGGAAGAACCTGACTGAGGAGGTGCTCTTCAAGGGGGGTCTCAGCCTTATAAACCCCAGTATGCTTTTTATTTTTGCTCCGTGCTCTCCCTTTTCTTTTTATGTCAAATCTTATTTGCACTTAACCTCGGTATTCTTATGTTTTTGCAGAATCCATGGACTTCGATGACATGTTGGCGCAGCGCAGGGTCTTGGATAGCAAGGCCCCTAGGAAGAGGAGGGTGGCCTTGTAGGTGCCATCACCGAGTGTGAAGACCCTCGTCGCTGCCATGGAGCAGCCAGCGAAGCAGGTCACAGTTGTTCAGCGGCCACCGACCCCCGCAATGACGCCAGCTTTTGCTAAGACTGGGGCCTTCCCCTTATCAGTGGCATTGGGCTTGGAGGACCCGCCGTTAACTGCCGAGGTCGAGGTGTTTTTGACCGAGGAACATAAGAAGATATTCATCCCGGACTGGCAAGTCCGCAAGCTTGACAGGTTCCTTGGCGACTCATCGTCTTGCATGCAAGCCGTTCGGCACCTTGCCACGCCGAAGGACAAGGCCTCAATGGATACGGGGAGCATTGGTGACGACGCACTCGAGATCGCTCGAGCGGCTGTGTCAGTAAGTCTTGCATCGACTCATAATTCCCATCTTTTGTAGAGTTGGTTTTCTTTCGTAAACTCGAGTAACGGTGCTTTTCTTCTTGTAGATAACTTGCCACTTCAGTCATCTGATGGGGAAGATGACTGAGCAAGAGAGGGAGCTGAAGCAAGAGGTTGACAGGGCTCGGTCAGAAAAAGTTCAGATCGCCAAAGACCTCGAGCAATCGAGCCAGGAAGCTGAGATGAAGGCTTCGAGGTTGGAGCACCTCGAGGCCGTTGTTGCAAAGCTCGAGGCGGATAACGCTCTGCTTCTCTAAGAGAAAGAGTTGGCAACGAAAGACAAGGAAGACGTTGTTGCCACGGCGAAGGTCGCCGCAGCGAAGGAGGCCGAGGACCAAGTGATGGAGAAGGCCAAGGGGTATCTCTATGTCAATATGGCAAAGGCCTATGCTCGCACAATTGACCAAGTAAGTGAGGCCTTCCCTGAGGTAGACTACGCCGGATGGCGTCTGTTCCCCGACCCTATCCCCGGGTTCGACGACGTCTCCGAGGAGGATGAAGGAGACGAGGAGGTTGAAGTGGTCGAGATAGGGACCAACGAGGCAGAGGTAGAGGTTGTTGCGGATGTCATGCCCCTAGCTATTGTAGCCAAAACACATGGGTCGGAGCCTCGGCGAACGGTGATCGCTCGAAAGAGGTCCACCCTTGACCTTGTTGCACTTTTATACTTCTTTTATTTTGGACATTATGTACTGTAGCCTAATTGCGGACTGGCCACCGCTTCTTGTATTTCTCGCTGAAATTTAATGAAAACTGTTTTGTGGAAAAGTGTCGTGAAGTCTCGAAAATTTCATGGGTTCGTTTTGCTTTCGAACCGTCTCATAGTAGCTTTGTTTAGACGTAGTATCGTCATGTTGGCTCTTCGGACTTAGAGATTTACACTTTCTTTTTTGGTTGACTTCCCAGGATAGTGAGGTGCCACAACTTCATTCTAAGCTAGGGCTAGCTCGATTTCGAGAGATGCTTTATAGAGCTGAGCGGGAGTTGGGTCATTTAAGGGTGACCCTAGCTCGTCGAGACATCGAGATGAGGCACCTTGAGGAGAGGGTTCGCAAAGTGCTACCCGAAGGCGAGGAGTCCTGCCCCTCGATGGCCGTCAGCCAAGGCTTGAGACTCAAGTTCCTTTGTCACTCTCTATTCGAGGAGAGATCCGAGAGAGACGAATTAAAGAACGTGGTGCTCGAGAAGATTCTAGAGTTGACACACCTTCGAAGAGCTATCTCTGAGGTCTCGCGATGGAGTAGTTCAGGACGATTGCCTTGTCTGAAGATCAAAGTGACGGATGACTCTCTGAAAGAGCGGGTCGTTGAGCTGGAGGCGAAGAATCTTCGTCTGCGATGGCTTTCTGAGGGGAGCAACGTCAGAAGCACTTCCTGCTCTCGGGGTGAGTATGCTCAAGGGAGGTCGTTCCAAGAGTTAGCACTTCGTTTGCCTCCGGTTTTGCGGAATCTAGGTGAAGCGCAAAGTGAAGTGGCCGGCTCATCGAGTGGGTCATCTGTCGGGGCAACCGTTAGACTCTTGGGTGCCGACGATGAGACTCAGCTTGCTGGTTTAGAGACTTCCGTGGAGACGAGGCAAGATCGGCACGGCGCTCGCCGCCCTCGGGTATTGCTTAATAGGAGCGTCCCTCTCCCTAGAAGAAGTTAGGGCTAGAGTAAGACTTGTATCTGAAATCTTGTAATCTTTTTGTCTTGTATGACTTTTGGTCTTGAATAAGACTTGTATCTTCAAATTTGATGGAATAATATATTGCATTTTTTGATCTGGTAACGAGCATCTTCAATGAATTTATGTTTTGCTAACTTTTGCAAGAGAATTTCAACAGTTGTGTGAGCAATTTCGATTGGTGAGCTACTTTGTACTCGCTCGTTCGCAAGTAGCTAAAGCGGCATCGAACTAAGTGTTTGACTCCGAACTTGTCGTTAAGAGATTTTCAACAGTTGTGGGAGCAATTTCGAATGGTGGGCTACTTTGTACTCGCTCGTTCGCAAGTAGCTAAAACGGCATCGAACCAAGTGTTGGATTTCGAACTTGTCGTTAAGAGAGTTTTAACAGTTGTGGGAGCAATTTTGAATGGTGAGCTACTTTGTACTCGCTCGTTTGCAAGTAGCTAAAGCGACGTCGAACCAATTGTTGGACTCCGAACTTGTCGTTAAGAGAGTTTCAACAGTTGTAAGAGCAATTTCGAATGGTGAGCTACTTTGTACTCGCTTGTTTGCAAGTAGCTAAAGCGGCATCGAACCAAGTGTTGGACTCCGAACTTGTCATTAAGAGAGTTTTTTGTACTTGTTGTACGTTTCGGGGTGAAACGACCAGAACATCAAGACAATGGACTTTCTGAGAAAGGAAATTACTTTTATTAAAACAACTAAGTGGTTGCTTCTAAGCTGCAAGCCATTATTACACTTCAAAAAATCAACTGAATAAAATAAACAACTTTAGAAATGCTTCAAGAACGCTCTAGAAGTTGAATTTGCTTAGAGCGGTGTTCAAACACCCTCTTGGTACTTCAACAAGTGTTATGCGTTCCATGTTCTCGGTATTCTCTTGCCCCCCGGGTATTCAAGTTGATAAGCGCCAGGTCTAACAACTTTGGAGACCCTATACGGTCCTTCCCAATTAGGTGCTAGCTTGCCTTTCTTGCTTGAAAAAGAAATTGATTGCTTTCTGAGCACCAGATCTCCTTCTTTGAGATTAGTGGGACGGACTCTCTTGTTGTAGGACTGCTCAATCCTATGTCGATATATTTCTTGCCGAATGGAGGATATCTCGCGGAGCTCATCAATGAGGTCCAAGTTACTGCGAAGCTCATTCGCGTTCTTCTCTTCGTTCTAGGCAATCAAGCGGGGGGAAGGTAGACCGACTTCTAGTGGGATGATGGCTTCGGAGCCGTAAGTGAGGTTGAAGGGAGATTCTCCTGTGGGGGTCCTCTTAGTAGTGTGATAGCTCCAAAGCACATTAGGGAGCTGTTCAACCCATAAACCCTTAATAGACTTGTCCAGTCTCTTTTTTAGGCCGGAGAGAATTTGTCATTTGGCGTTCTCTGCTTGACCGTTGGATTGCGGGTGGGAGATCGAGGAGAATTGTTGCTGGATACCAAGGTCTATACAAAAATTGCAAAAGGCTGCCCTCGTAAATTGAGTCCCAAGATT
This sequence comes from Hemerocallis citrina, assembly GCA_017893485.1. Classification (NCBI taxonomy): domain Eukaryota; kingdom Viridiplantae; phylum Streptophyta; class Magnoliopsida; order Asparagales; family Asphodelaceae; genus Hemerocallis; species Hemerocallis citrina. The sequence continues at coordinate 73,012,789 of CM030361.1, read as the reverse complement.
CGAGGCACACCGAATCTGCAGACAACGTTCTTCCAAAAGAAACACTGGACTCTGTTCTCTGTGATTGTCACTAGAGGCTAGGCTTCGATCCATTTAGAGAAGTAGTCGATTACCACTACAAGGAACTTCAACTGGCCCAGTGCTGGAGGGAAAGACTCGAGCAGGTCCATTCCCCACATTGCAAAAGGGTTGAACTATATAAAGAGGAGAGCTGGGCTTGTGGTAAGCGGTAAATTGTTGAGAATTTTTGGTAGGGGCCGCATTGGCGAACGTGTCATTCAGCATCGCTAAGGAGAGTGGGCCAGAAGTATCCATAATTCAGAATTTTGCGGGCGAGGAACCTTGCTTCCAAGTGAGCGCCACACATCCCTTCATGGATATCCTTTAGAGCATACTGGGCTTCCTCGGGGGAGAGGCATCTCAAGTAGGGTCTGTCGTCCAGTGTAACTGCGTTTGTACAGGACCTCCTCGTTGAGCGTGTATCGCTCGACTCTGGTTCTGATCTTTCGAGCCTTTTTAGGGTCTAAAGGGAGGATCCCATCTTTGAGGAACTCGAGCAGGGGCCTCATCCGATTCTCCCCGAGTTCTAGGGGCGACGTCTCCATTGGTTTGGGATCTTCTTCCTCGATGCTAGGTCTCAAGAGAAATTCTATTAAGACGGTTTGTTCGAGTCCCTGGAGGGAAAAGGAAGCTAGCTTTGAGAGGGCATCCGCCTGCGTATTCTCTTCTCGGGGGTTCGCTGGAGTTGTGCATCTTCAAAAGATACCAGCAGTTCTTTGACCTTGGCCAAGTATTTGGTCATGCAACCATCTCGCGCTTCGTATTTTCTGGATACCTGGCTCACTACCAGCTGTGAGTCACTGAATATCTTGTTGTGCTTGGCCTCGGCCTTGCGAGCCATACACAGGTCGACTATAAGAGCTTCATATTCAGCCTCGTTGTTGGACGCCCGAAAATTGATACGGAGTGAGTACTAAAGGACGAAATCATCGGGACTAGTCAGGATGACCCCAGCTCTGCTCCCATCGGTGCACGAGGTTCCATCAACATATATGGTCCAGAATGGGGGTTCCTATATCGCTTTGCTGGTGTCGAGGATTGTGCTATCTACTATGAACTCTGTTAGGGCTTAGGCCTTGATAGCGGTTCGGGGCTTATAGCTAATATCATGCTGGCTCAGCTCTATGGACCACTTCATAAGGCGTCCCAAGGTCTCGGGCTTGTAGAGAACTTTTTTGAGCGGCTGGTCGGTAAGAACGACCACCGAGTGAGACTGGAAGTAAGGGCAGAGTTTTCGGGCTGCCATGACTAATGCATAAGCCATCTTTTCTATCTTTGGATAACAGAGTTCGGCGTCCCTGAGGACCTTACTCACATAGTAGATTGATTTCTGCATCATATCTTCTCCTCTTACCAGAATAGTGTGAGTGTCTACTCCGAAGTGGCAAGGTATATGTAGAGGACTTCCCCGGGCTTTGGCTTGCTCAAGAGTGGGGGGTTGACTAGATAGGCTTTGAGCTGGTCAAAGGACTCTTGCTATTGTTGCCCCCACTCAAAGCCTTTAGCCCCTCTGAGGGCCTTGAAGAATGGGAGACATTTTTCTCCTGACTTAGAGAGGAAACGCCCTATAGCCGCCAGACGTCCCGTGAGCTTCTGTACGTCTTTGACACTTGAAGGAGGAGCCATATTCAGAATGGCTTGAATCTTTTCTGGGTTGGCCTCTATGCCTCTTTGGCTAACCATGAACCCAAGGAATTTACCAGATGAGATGCCAAAAGCATACTTGTTCGGGTTCAATCTCATGTTATGCCTCCTCAGTACATCAAATGCCTCCTGGAGATCGGAAACATGATCTGATTTGCTGATGCTCTTTACGAACATGTTGTCTTTGCAGACTTCCATGTTTCGAATGATATGTTCTTTGAAGACCTTGTTAACAAGGCGCTGATAGGTGCCACCAGTATTCTTGAGCCGGAAGGGCATAACCCGGTATCAGTATAGACCCTGGTCGGTTACAAAAGAGGTCTTCAGAATATCTAGAGGGAACACCCTGATCTGGTTGTACCCGAAAAATGCATCCATGAAACTTAAAAGTTCGTGGCCTGAAGTCGGATCAATCAGGGCATTAATGTTCGGGAGTGGGAACGAATTTTTGGGGCATGCTTTGTTTAGATCCGTCAAGTCGATGCAGATCCTCCAGCTCCTGTTGGCTTTTTTTACCATCACGACAGAGGACAGCCATTCAGAATAGTTGACCTCTTGTATGAACCGGACATTCAAGAGTTTATCCACCTCTTCTTTAATTGCCTGCTGGTGTTCGGAAGCGAATTTGCATTGCTTTTGCTGAACGGGTTTGGCCCCAGAAGCAGCACTAAGGTGGTGCATGAGAAGCTCCTCAGAGATTCCAAACATGTCGGTCACATTCTAAGCGAATAGATCGCGATTTCCCTTTATACACTGGATAATGTCGGATCTGACGGGAAGGGAAGGATTTTGCTAATCTGGAATGTCCTGGCCAGATCTCCTTCGGAGAAGGCCGCCTCTTCCAGCTCTTCAACCGGCTCTGATATAGGTTGGCTACTCCCTAGGGGGAGTTCAAGAGCTTCAAGAGAGAGGAACGGTCCACCTACCGAAGTCATGTAGCATTTGTGAGCCACCTCCTGGCTCCCTCTGACTTCTCCCACCCCTACCGTGGTGGAGAACTTCATCTTTAGGTGGTAGGCTGAGGGTACAGCTTGGAGAGCAGCTAGGTCTGGTCGGCCCAGGATGACGTTATAAGCACCCTTCACATCTACCACCATGAAGTCCATCGGCTCGTTTCGGGTGACTGGAATTTTTCCAGTGGTTACGTCGAGAGTTATGACACCCTCAATCGTCGCTGGCACCCCGGTGAACCCGTGGAGAGTGTAGCCGACAGGCTTGAGTCGATTCCTGGACAACTTAAAACCCTGGAACTCTTCTAGAAAAAGGATGTTGTCCGAACTGCCATTGTTAACCAGGACCCGGCGTACATCGAAGTTGGCCATGTGAAGATTGATCACTAGAGCATCACAATGGGGCATTCTGATGCCCTCTGAATCTTCATCTGAAAAAGTAACAGGGACCCCAAGGCCCTTGGGGGGAGGATGGTTCTGCACGGAATTCACCTCTCGGACGAAGGCTTTTAAGGAGGAGTTCGAATCTCCCCCATTGGGCCTCCGTGTTTGAGATGTAGGATAGCTTCAGCTTCAGAATCTGAGGTCTCGGCGTGCTACTCGGTTCGCTTATTAGCCCCCCTAAGGGGCGGAGGAGGATCTGCCCTGTCCTTTGTCATGAACCTGGAAAGTTGCCCTATCTGAATAAGGGCCTCGATCTCGTATTTTAGGACCCGACAGTCATCCGTGTCCTGGCCGTGGTCTCTATGGAAGCGGCACTATTTGTCCCTGTTTCTATTTTTGTTCAGTGTGTTCATCTTTGGAGGTGGCGGGAGGAGACCTTCTTTCCCGACCTCCATCAGGATGGCTGAGACACTCGTGTTGAGTGGAGTGAACTTCTCGAAGCAGGGAGGAGGGCGACACTGGCCTCTATTATCTTTTTGAAGCTTCTTAGCTCCTTCTTCTTCAGCGCCCTTCCGTTTGTTTCCGGAGTACGATCCCTCAAGAGTGGGACGGGTGAGAGTCTTTTCTGCTCGGATGTACTTCTCACTCCTAAACATGAGTTCTGAGAAATCCCGAGGAGGCTTCTTGGCAAGAGAGGCCCTAAGGTTGTCATTGGTGACGTTGGATTGGAAAGCAGCAGAGGCCACTGACTGGTCTAGGGAGGCGATGGACCGGGTTTCGGAGGTGAAACGCTTAACATAGTCCCTTAGCCGCTCTCCCTTCCTTTGATGGAGTAATAGTAAAGAGGTGCTTGTCTTTTCTGCGCGGAGGCTACTCACGAAGTGAGTAAGGAAGAGCCCTTCGAACTGATCGAAGGAGAAGATGGAGGCTGGGGCTAGTCGTGAGTACCATTCTCTTGCTGGCCCCTTCAGCATGGCCGGAAAATTTTTGCAAAGAAGCGCGTCTGATGCTTGGTGGATCATCATGAGAGTTTTAAAACTCTCGATGTGGTCAGCGGGGTCTGACTCCCCGTTGTATGACTCAAAATGAGGGGGTTTGAAGTTCTCTGGAACCGGAGCTTCCATTATGGTTCAGGAGAACGGAGGCCTGCTGGGGCAGAAATTCCTCGCCCGTTGTTCCTCTTCTCTGTCAAGTCGGCCAAGGTGCCTCTCCATCTCATGGAGACGGCGGTAGACCAAATCTTCCCTTCTGTCATATCTTGCTGAGCCGCAGGACTCGTCCTCATGCTGAGGGGAACTGGGAGTGCGACAGTGATAACTTGGGGCAGGTTGAGGACTGGGAGTAAGATGCCAATAGCTTGGGGCAAGTTGAGCACTGGGTTCCCGCTGATCATGGTCAGGAACAACATTGAGGGCCCTCAGGACTGCTTCTTGAAACTGCTGGAACTCTGCCCTTGTGACCGGTGCCTCCTGCTCTCAGTGGTCCCGTGGGGCGGGTAGAACGGTCAGAGAGCAGCTCCTCCTTTGACGACACTAGGGTGACTCCCTCCGTCTCCTGGGAGAGTTAGATCTTCTACAGTCTGGTCTACGGAGGGATCGGGCTCTATGGGACCGGATCGGTGGACCCCTTTGATGTTCACGATGGAGACTCCCGTCATGGGTCCGCCTCTCATCCAAGCGGGTCCGAAGATCTATCCCATGTTGCCGGTTGACAATAATGTGCCGGAGATCCTTCAGCGTTGGAGGACTGTGAGAGGCCATGGAGTCGGATGAGGGGTTATGTATCGAAACATGGTCATGATAAGGAGGTTGCCCTTATGACCTTCGGCGAGAAGGTCCCGTGGCAGCCCCTTGAGGCCCTCGAGGAGCCTACTAGGCTGAGGTTGCTGAGGAAGGGGCCGTCCAGGCTGTGGTTGCTAGACGGGTTGAAGGAGAGGCTGTCCAGGCTGTGGCATCTGGACTTACTGAACGGGTTGAGGGAGGGACTCCTAAAGTGGAGGAGGTGAAGGAGCGGGAGTAGCTCTACGGTTGGAGACCGTCGCTTTCCCCTTCTTGGGAGGCATAGCGTGAAACTACTTTCGCTGATGAAATAGGGTTAGATTACTTTTCTTTTCCATAGACGACGCAAATCTTTTGCTGCTGATTTTGGTGTGGGAGCAAACAGATGAATCTGTGGATTCTTGGAGAAAACAAATAAGCAAACCTGCTGACTTTCACCAGCGTTTGACTGGTTCTTGCAGCTGCCGTGAACCTGCAAAAAGTTTGATACACCGGGATGGATCCCGGCGACGAACCCTCCGACGCTCTTGTCAGTAATCAGGAAGATTATGAAAGAGCTCTATGTGGAAAAAGATTGATTACCTTGTTACAGTGGGGGAGAGGGGTATTTATAGTCGCCTTAAAAGACAGTTTAGAGATAATCAGTTATCTCTATGTCCCGGTGTTTTTGGATAAGATACAGAGTTTAAACTCGTTTCATAATAAGAGAGACTGTTTAAACTACCTCTTAAAGATAATCACGAATTTGAATTATTCTTTAAATATCTGAATTGGTTTGTGGCGGGTCGTTACCCGTACCCAATAGGACAGATCCATTTTTTGGGTTATTGGGCTTTGAAGAAAGACCCAGTTCCCATTTCGGATCCGTTTGTAGGTAAAATTACTGTTTTACCCCCGAGAGCTTTAAAACTCGTGCTCAATTTGGACGGTCCCGATTTAATCCTATTTTTAGCCATATCAATTCCCAAACAGAGTCAATGGAGAGCCACTTAAAAGCTTCAGTTAGTGCATGCTGTGACACCGGAGTTAAACAGCAAAAAGAGGTATCTAATTACCTTTATTGATGATGTCAGTAGGAAAACCTGGGTGTTTTTTATGTCTAACAAGTTGGAGGCACTTACATGTTTGAAAGATTCAAAAGCATAGTTGAAAAGGAGGTTGGAGAGTTGATATGTAGCCTAAGAACAAACAACGGTGGAGAGTTCAATTCAGATAGCTTCAATGAGTTTTGCAGCACCAATGATATAGGCAAACAACTCACAGCTACATACACCCCACAGTAAAACGGGATAGCAGAAAGGAGGAATCGAACAATCATGAATCTAGCAAGAAGTATGCTATTAGAGAAGGAGATTCCAAAGGAGTTTTGAGCCGTAGCTGTAAATTGGACAATGTATGTGATGAATCGTAGTCCTACTGCTGCTGTGAAAGATCAAACCCCTGAAGAAGCCTGGAGTGGCCATAAACCATCAGTGGAACATTTCTGAGTGTTTGGATGCATCGGACATGTTCATATCCCAGACAGAAAGTGGACCAAGCTTGATGACAAGAGTATGAAGTGTGTGCATTTAGGTTTGAATGAAGGAACAAAGGCTTATCGACTTTATAACCCTGTCACACACAAAAAATTGTGAGCAGGGATGTAGTCTTTGTGGAAGATGAAAGCTGGGAATGGGGGAAGAATGAGACAAAAGTGAGAAGTGGAGTGCTTGAATGGGGTGATGATGAGCTGAATGAAGAAAATGTTGGAGATGATCAAGTAGATGGAGGCGATATCGAAGCAGAAGAACCTTCTTCAAGTAAGACTCTTACAGAAGATACACCAAGTCCACAGCAAGGGAGGAATAGGAGGCAACCGCAGTGGATGGGAGATTATGTGACAGGTGAAGGCCTATCTGAAGAAGAGGATAGTCACAATTTGGTCATGTACACTTGTCACGCCCCGCTTCCTAAAAATGCAGAATACGAACGCGTGACAAAGTCCAGCAAATGATTTTCATCATTCATGAGCTGTAGGATCGACTCAGCATCATAACAAGAATATAACAAAATGTACACAACCACGCATGCATGAATAATTTACTAATCACCAGAAAACAATTGAAACAAAATAATAATGTCCCAAATAGTTTTTCAAATCTGGATCAAAAGATAAAAAACTCAGGACTATAAGCCCGTTACAAGATTCAAGTAGCAAAGAAATAAATAACTCAAAGAAAACAAAACATTTTAAATAAGTCATTTCTCCAAGCGAAGCCTAGAATGTCTGCTTACCAATTCCAGTAGGCAGTTCATCTCCAGAGTCTGTATATAAAAATATAAAAAAGAAAAAAATAGAAAAAACAAGATAAATGCCCTTAGTGCAAGTTAGGGCCGCAAATAGTACAAGCAAGGGTATGAAAACTAGTGCAAGAAATATGGAACAAGATTTGGAATCAAGAATGTATGACATAATATAATAGGAATGCAACAAGTAGTAAGATTCAAGAACTAGCTAGCAAGAAAGACAACTCGAGTGACAAGAATGGGTAACAAATACTAGTAGTAGAACAAGTAGCTAGTGAACATGTAATGGTATCAAGCATCAAGTAACAAGTATCACGTACAAGTGTCAAGTAACAAGTAACAAGTCTCAAATGTCAAGTTGTCAAGTACAAGTATCAAGTAGCAAGTGTCAAGTATTATGCTCAAGTATCAAGTCTCATGTATCATGTAATCAAGTATCAAGTAAGCATGTATCATGTTCAAGTATCATGTATCAAGTCTTGTAGTTATTACTATTTAGGTAGCACTTCATGTGCCATCCTTTATCACATGGTTGCTACAGTCAATACAATTTCGTTTAGGCCTAGTGATGGATTTTATAGGGAGGTGTACTCAGGTATCAAGTATCAAGCAAGCACGGTTCATGAATACGAAAATAAAGTAACAAGTTCACGAAGCAAGTTCGTGAATCCACTAGCAAGTTCAAGAACCACACAGTGGGTTCATGAATACAACAAGTTCATGAGCCAAGTAATGGCTTCATGAATACATTAAGGTGCAACAAGTTCATGAACCGAGTACTGGAAAACACGGGCCCCCTTCCGAGTACACTTACATATATTGTCCACTACTATGGTCTTTTCCTTAAACCCCGGCTTATTATTTATTATTATCATCAAGCAAGCATGAAAGTGTGCGAAACAGGTCAAGTAAATATAAGCAAGAATATGTAACAAGTCTAGGCTAGGTAGGATACATGTTTGAGGATCAAAACAAATCAAAATATCAAGAACAACGAGAATTACAAATCTAGACAGTATGACGTTGCTGCACCAAAACTGAGATTTCCGTTGTTACAAGATAGAAAATATGAATCCATCAGAAGGTCTAGACTCCTGTCCGGTTCCAACGCATATAATTAAGACACATATAAGTTGTAGCAATTTATGTCAAAACAGCAAACTATACAGCATTTGTGTTCAGCCAGAATTTGTAAAACTGAGTTTATACATATGAAACAGGGTTGAAACATTATTAATTAATTCTGAGAAAATTAGAGAATGTTCTCTAGGGTGTCCAGTATTAGCATACAAAATTTCAAGTCATTTACTTACTGGTAGCATAGTTAAAATAATTGTAAACCAAAGTGGTGCAGCAGTTTTTATGAATCTGCGATTTCCGACATAGCATCAGTAAAACTACGATATCTCCTAGACCGTAACTCAGAATTCAAAAATTCTGGATGTTATTGGCAACTAGACACTTAGGGATACATTTCATATTCAGGACATAAGTTCAGATTCTGATTTTATCGGGGTCGAAACAGAAAGCAAAGACAGAATAGAAACCAAACAAGACACTTTTTGCATGAAATGTATCAAAATTGTACTAGTTGTGAACAAGTGTATCAACGAATAGTTGTGACTCTTAGGTCATGTGATAGATATGGCGAAATATGAGATCATCAACGATAAACAAAGAGGAGTCACAATTTACAATCTACTTGTAGTATTTTCAAGAAAAAGTTTGTACTAGAAAACAAAATATACAAGAAGATACTTGCCTTAGGGTGTAGACGATGAATCCGACGAAAAAGTAACGAGGATGGATCCCATGCGACGAGCACGATCGGCATGGATCTTGATGAGATGATCAAGATCATGACGATCAACGGTTGAGATTCGATCCAATGAAGATGATCACGATCGGATTGGACGGCTGAGATCGGATCTTGATCAGATCTGATGATGGAGGGCTGAGATCCGATCAGATGGTGATGATCAAGATGAAATGATGATGATGAAGATCCGACGGCCAAGAATCAATCAATCAAGATCACAATCAACAGACGGCTCACAATCAATATGATCAACCCCATGATCAACTAGCAATGGAGCATACATTTGGCTTGACGGCGGGCGGTACGACGGACAGGGGGTGCACTGGATGGCGGTAGAGAGGAGACTGCCGCAGGTGGCTGCAATGGAGGGGAGACGACGCACAGGGGAGCACCGGGGAAAATTGCTGCCGTTGGGCTACAAGGCATCGCTGGGGGAGGCTGGCGCTGTGGTCTGGCAGCACGACAAGAGGCAGACAGGGAGAAGAGGGGGTCGCTGCAGAGGTGTAGCGATGCTACAGGCACTGTCTGGCTATCGACGACGGCTAGGGCACTGGGTTGCATCAAGTTACGGTAGGGAGTCGCACTGGACTGAGCTGCGACGGAGGCGCACACATGGGGAGCGATATAGGGACATGGGGAGACAGGGATGAGAGATGGAGGAAGGAGCTGTGGTGGATGGGTTAGGGTGCAGAGGAGGAACGAAGAGGAAGAGGCTGCTGGCTGTATGGGTAAATATGAATAGGGTGGAGTAGGTATTAGGGTTAGGTTGTACTGGGGGTAAACGGGTATGGGTTGGGGGCTTATTGGGTTTGGGTTTAGGGTAATTGGGTTTTATTAAATAGGAAATAGGGTTAAATAAAAGAGTATAGGGTTATATAAAAAGATCCAATAGAATATATGAAATAACCAATAAAAATATGAATTAAGATGTAATTTGCATTACAAGATAGAATTTATTTAAAATACTACAAATACAGTTAGTAAATAAAAGTTGATTTTTAATAGCCAGCCAAAATATCAATAAGAACAATAATACTAATAACAATCATGATAATAAGAAAAATGATAAAAATAATAATAGTAATAAATAAAAGTAGTAATAACAATAATAAGAATTGTATTACAATACAAAAATCATAGAAAAATAGCTACAGCTAAAAATTAATTTACAAAAATTTTAAATACAAAAGAATACACGGAATTTACGAATTTACGAAAACAGGGGTTACAACACTGAAACTGGAGATCCGAGTACATTCGAAGAAGCAGTAGGAAGTTCCAAGTGGAGGGAAGCAATGGATAACGAGATACAGTCCATAGAAAGAAATGAGACTTGCAGTTTGACTACTCTACATGTAGGAGCAAGAACTATAGGTGTGAAATGGATTTATAAAACCAAGTTGAATGAGAAATGTAACCCCTGTTTCCATTAATACGTATTTTTAAAAATATTTTTTTTCCACAATTTAAATCCTTAGTATCTCCTGACTATTTTTCCCTAATTGATTTCGTTATTTAAAACTATTTTTATAAACTCAATTGTCTATTATAAGTCCAAGTTTACATTATTAATTTTTATGAGCCCAATTATTTATTATAAGCCCAAGTTTGCATCTTAAGTTTATTAATTATTAATATGAGCCAAGTCGTATTTTGATTTTATTATTGGTTAATATGAAATCCAAATTGTTATTCTAAGCCCAAACTTGTATTTTTGAACTTATTTATTTAATTAATTAATCTAAGTCCAATTGTTTAGCCCAATATCTAAATTACTTTAATTAATATTTTTAGCCCATTATTGAAGCCCAAGCCCACTAAATCCAGAACCCATATATTGTACCGATTATCATTCCACACTACCCGTATACAATTTATTTTCTTCACCCCACTTTTGTCCCATACTCGAACTTCTCCCCCACTCTGCACTTGCACTTTCCCCCACACTCCTCGTAACCACCCCCCACTCTCTCACCCATTACTTTACTTTATATTATCTATTATATATGTTCCCTTCCCGTACTCCCTCTCTCTCCCACACTATACTTTCTCCCAATCATTCTCTCCCTCTCCCTCTCTGTTTCTCTACGAAAACAGAGAAACCAAACGAACCAAACCCAATTCATCGTCGTCTTCATCCCGAAGCACCGCCGTCGCCGTTCGCACTCCGTCGCCGCTCGACCTCCTCCTCGTCGAGATCGCCACCCGACTCTCCCCTCTCCTCTCACAACCTCGTCGACGCCATCACCACAGAGAACCCAACATCTCCGCCCGACCAATCTCGCCATCGTCAACCACTCCGCTCCCCGCCATTGCCGTGCCGCTTCCTCTTCTGTTCTCCGTTCGCTCCGCGCTCGACCTCACTCCGAACCACAGTCGCGCCACCCTCCCGACCTCGCCGTTGTCGCCTCGTCTTCCTCCTTCGCTCAAACACTGCAGCATCCTGTCCCCGCCGCCGACCGAACCATCTCCCACTGTCTTCAACCGCCAGCACCTCGACTTCCCTCCCGCTCGAGTCCAGTCGCTTGTCGCCCTCCTGAACGCGCCGCCCGCTGCTGCCCCACTCTCGCCCAGCCTCAGTCGTCGAATCCCCTCGACATTCCTCCAGTCGCCTCGTCTTCCGCTCGTCTTCTCCATCGACAGCCATCCCGCATCGCCCTCCGCCTCGACCTCCGAGAACTTCTCCGGTGCTCCCGTCTCCAGTCGCAGCCAGTGCGCTCCTTCTGCCGTCGCTGTTCCCCATTCTCCTGCTCGCGCTCTCTCTCTTTATATCTCTCTCTGTGTGTGTCGAAGGGAAGGTGAAGAAGAAGAAGAACAGGGTGCATGGGGATTGTGCTGTTGTGTGGATATTGGGTTGATTTTATTGAATTAATGTTGGTTGATTGGGTGCATTGTTGCTGTTGGTGTTTTGGTGTTTGGGTTACCACCATTTAATTGTATTGGTGTTGTACGGGTGTTTGGTGTTGTGGAGTATAAGATTGGAGTGGAGTGTTTCCTGTCTTGGAATTTGTGAAGGAGTTAGTTGCTGTTTGGAGCTTTGCTGACTTGGAGCTATTGAAGGAGTTGGATCACTTGATTGCTGCCTGAATTATTGGAGTTGCTACCTTGGCGTGGCTGCCACAAATATTTTGCACATATTCTCCTGCCCGGGATACTAATCCCGTTATTCTATCTTTAAATTCATCGTCGTCGACTACCAGGCAAGTATCTCTTGTACAATTTTATTTGTTCTAGTACAAGCCTTTGTAAAAATACCGCAAGTATATTATTTGACCCTATTCGTATTATACGTAATTCGTATCCCATATTCGTACAAGATCACGAATACCTTGTTGTCATGTCCGTTGCATGAACACGATACACATATATACTATTATACATGATGTTGTGCATGAATTGCTTGTTATTAGGTTGCATGTTGTTATAATATATTATATTCTTGATTAAGTGTTAAGCATGCCATTAGTTGCATCATATGTTATAAGTCCTAAAATATGTTTTCTTGCCTCGTATAAGTCTTTGCTACTTGATCTTATCATGTTACCCTTGCCATGTTATCCGTCCATGTTGTTGCATGTAGTTATTGTTCATGTTTAATTGTAATTAAAAAGATAACAAGCCGGGGTATAAAGGGAAAAGATTTAGTAGTGGACAATATAGAAGAGCGTACTCGGTCGGGGGCTCGTGGTTCCTCGCTGCAAATTTGTAAGTTACAAGTTTGCTAAATTACAGGTTACTTGACATGTTTCACGCTACAAGTTACACTACATGTGTAGAACCCCGTATTTTCAAATATTATTTTAATTATTTGAAAATGAATTTTAAATGATTTTGAGTATTTGATAAATATTTTCTAAAAGATTTATCTTTTGTACACGTGCAAATGACTTTTTAGAAGTTTGGAAAATTAAGTTTTCTTTATGAAAAATCATTATTTATTATTTGAAAATTATTTAATATTTTTCCAGATTTTTCTGAAATTAATTATGCCTATTTGCAATTTTTGGGAAAAGAAGGACTTATTTGCAAAATTGACATTTTGAGGGTTTAAAGCGCAAAAATGCATTTGCTGGACATTCCGATCAGTATTTGTTGAAGTTTGGAAATATATTTTCTATTAGATCCTAACTTAAATGATATTTGATTTAAATTTCAAGAATAGAATTATATATGCAAGATGTATTTTGGAAAGGAGTATTTTGCAAAAGAGGGAATATAACCCTAATATTCTATCCGGCATATATAAGGGAAATCCTTTTCCCAGCCGTCATTGAGAACTCACAGAATTTTGAGATTATTTTGAGGAGCAAAAAGGAGGATTCTTGGATCTAGCAATGAGAAAGCTTTTGGCGGATTTTCATCAAATCAAAGGTGAGTGGTTTGTTTTGTTGTTTTGTTTTGCTTTGCTTGTTTTGTTTGTCTTGATTGATGAATGACGTAAGATCTTGTTATGCTTGTTTGTGATCATTATGCCATTATTTTGTTAGTCCCATTGAATGTATGGTATGGATCTTTTATTTGTTATGGAGGATGAGAACTCTTGTTGATATTTGAACCATGTATGAGAAAATATTAAGATTTGTTGAGAAAATGTTGATCTATGAGATCGTATTGTTGGGAGACATATTAAGAATTGATTTTGTTGTGATTAGATGGTAAACACCTGGACCTTATGGTTGTAAATCAGATTTGGATTAAGTTATGGAAGACATTTTGTTGAGAAAAACCCTAATGGGAGAATTAAGAATTGAGATCATGAGAATATGAGATTGGAGAAATTGATTGATTGAGTAATGTAACCACGAAGGAGATTATTGAGAATTGTTTATTTGCCTGGATATAAATTAAATTTTATGATCGATGAATCTTTAGAATACTCCAGTTTGATTTGTGTTCAGACCTATACTTTTTGTAAATCTGTAGCCGACAGTCGACTGGACTGCGAAGCAGTCGACTGGTACGAGCCTACTGTGTATTTTTAGTCTTTGAGTTTTGTTCGGGACAGTCGACCTAGACTGAGGTCAGTCGACTGGTCTTCTGTCTGTAATTTGTTCAGTCCTGTCGGGACAGTCGACTGATCTTTCCTTAGTTTATTTTTGAGAAATGTTGGATTATGTCCTCTGGACAGTCGACTGATCTGATGTGCAGTCGACTGGTCCTGAAGGATCTTTGTATTTGATTGTGAGATATTTTGTTTAGTGTTTGATTTTAAGATGTTCAGTTAAGTATTTGTTTTTGGGATGTTCAGTTCAGAACATGATTTTGAGAGATTCAGTTGAGCCACTTGTTAAGTGGAATTTGTTCAGATATTTGTTTTTGAGTCTCTAGAGGTAGGTGACCCTAGTATACCGGTGTTGTTCAGTTATTTGTTGAGGCCCATCGAGGCAAATTTTCAGTTATTCAGATTTTTAGTCCGGTAGGGTACACTACTCTAGGAGATTTGTTCAGTAACCCAAATTAATAAGGACAGGCATTAGTAGTGTCATGACGAATGGGAACTTGAGTTATGTACCTCAGTATGGCTTTTGATGTAGGATTTAATCTCCTGAATTATCCAAGTAGTTAACTTGTGATGTGTGATTTATCTCCGGAATTATCCAGGCAGTTAACCTGTGATGCGAGGTATTTCTCCTGAATTATCCAAGTAATTATCTTGAGATGTGGGATTGAACTACGGAATTATCGGAGTCGAGGCGACGCTTTTGGGGTATTATTGTGATGATGAGTCTATGTTTAGATGTGGGATGATCTCCTGAATTATCCAGGGAAAATACCTGTGATGTGGGATCAATCTCCGGAATGATCAAGCATGGACAAATTATCATAGTTTATCTTCATCTCTTAGTAGTCATCGTTGTCAGCATGTAGTCATGATGTTTTCTTGAATCACTTTTATGCATTTGGAATTCCTGTTTTTGCACACACTTGGCTTTTGGTGTTGGTATCACCCATTATTCTTTTGTTGTACTTCATACTTTAGTGTTTGATTATTATTTGTTGGATATTATGTTTAAAGTTCATTTATGCTATTGGTTTGATTTGTTACCACTCACACCATTTATGGCTGACCCCGTAGTTTTGGGGTTAGGGTTCAACTCTAGCCTCACATGTTGCAGGTTATTGCTTAGATTGGAGGTTGGATGCTTGAGTGGGCAATTTGAGATTATTGGATTATTTAGTGATTGGTGTAAAACTGTAAAGGATATTT
This sequence comes from Hemerocallis citrina, assembly GCA_017893485.1. NCBI lineage: Eukaryota > Viridiplantae > Streptophyta > Magnoliopsida > Asparagales > Asphodelaceae > Hemerocallis > Hemerocallis citrina. The sequence goes on along the minus strand of CM030361.1, from coordinate 72,997,660 downwards.
GAGATCATTATTGAGTTGTAAATAAAATATTAATTTGTGTTGAGATGTTTAGACTTCCGCTGTAATTGTAATAATTGTTGTAATAAGAGAAAAAAATTTTAGTGGTGTTGTTGGTGTTTATTGTTCTATTGAAGTGGATTGCTGGGATTTTGCCACTTATTTTCTAAGCTCTCATATTAGAAATTTGGGGCGCTACAACATGTTCCACATGCACGTATCTCGAACAAGATACAACTTTTTCGGGTACGTGACCTATAGAATCCACCACTAGTCTAAACGTTCACTTGATTGCGAGTAGCAACCATGTGGTATGGGACGCATGAAGTGCTACCTAGTTAGATTAATAAAAGACATGACATTACACGTACACTTGCATGATCCGTTTACATGTTACATGGTTATGATGACTTGTTTACTTTTTTACATGTTACTTGTTCATGTTGACACGTTTACTTGCTTACTCGTTTACATGTTACATGTTTCTATGGATTATTTACTTGTTCACATGCACGTTATTTGTTTCATGAGGTCTGTTCTTGATTCTGTTGCTTGTTGTATTTGCTCTATCATATGATTCTTGATTCCTTGTTCTTTCCTGCTTTTGTTTTATTCTATATTTGTCCCATTGCTTGTACCACTTGCGGTCCGTGACTTACATTAACGGGTACTTCTTTGTCTCTCTCCTTGTAATAATATACTTGCAGGCCTAGATGGAGAACTACCCGAAGGTGTTGCCGAGCAGAGATTCTAGTCTTGTTTAGTTTCATGTTATTTTAATTCTTGTTTTATTCATGTAATCCTTGTTGTAATCCGGGCGTGTTTGACCCGTAACTATATTTCTTTCCAGTTGTTGGTTATGTTTATGTAATATGTCATGTACTTTGTTATCTTGTTGTGATTTTATATGCTTTCGCGGTTGAAATTGTTATCTTGTTGTTGAGTTAAATTTACAGCTTATGAATGATGTATCTGCATCATTCGCTGGGCCTCGGTTACGCGCCTGTGTTTCCGTATTTTGGGAAGCAGGGCGTGACAAGAAATGTGAAGTGGAGAAACACAATGCCAAAATTATTGCTAAAGGATACTTGCAAAAAGTATGGCATTGAGGTTTTTACACATGTTGCTCGCTGGGACACAATTCGCATGATTTTGGCCTTGGCAGCTCATAACAACTGGTATGTGTTTCAATTAGATGTAAAAATTGCTTCTCTGCATGGAAAATTGGATGAAGATGTTTATATTGAGCAACCTCAGGGGTATGTGAAGTTATGTGAAGAACATATGGTGTTCAAACTAAAAAAGGCTCTATATGGGTTAAAACAAGCCCCCCGTGCTTGGTACAGTAGGATTGAAGCCTACTTTCTCAAAGAAGGATTTGAGAGATGTCCAAGTGAGCACACTTTGTTCACTAAGTACAAAGAGGAGGGGAAGAGGCAGATTGTGAGTATTTATGTAGATGACCTAATATTTACAGGAAATGATGCAATGATGTGTGAAGAGTTCAAGTCTTCAATGAAGCATGAGTTTGATATGATAGAATTGGGGAGGATGAAGTATTTTTTGGGTTTTGAAATTGTGCAGAATGATGAAGGCATCTACATCAGCCAAAGAAAGCATGGACCGGAAGTGTTACAAAGATTTGACATGGAAGACAGTAATGGGGTAAAGAATCCCATGGTGTCTGGTTTCAAGATGATAAAAGATGAAGGAGGTTCAAGAGTGGATGCTACTCAGTACAAGGAAGTAATTGGAAGTTTGATGTACCTAACTGTTACAATACCTGATTTGATGTATGTTGTGTGTTTAGCAAGCAGATATACGGAAAAACCCACTGAGTTGCATATGCAAGCCGTAAAGAGGATCTTGAGGTACATAAGGGGAACTACAAACTTGGGGAGTTTGTTATAGAAAAGGAGATGAAGCTGGTGAACTTATTGCTTTTTCGGATAGTGATTATTCTGGTGATACAAATGATAGAAGGAACACTTCAGGGCATGTTTCTTATGAGTTCAGGAGCTGTGTCATGGAGTTCGAAGGAGCAACCTGTTATTAGTCTTTCAACTACAGAATCTGAGTTCATTTTAGCTGCTGCATGTGCTTGCCAAGCAGTGTGAATGCAAAGAGTTCTGAAAAGCCTTGGCTGGAGTCAAAGTAAGTGCACTGTGATATACTATGATAATTGTTCTACAATAAAACTTTCAAAAAATCTTGTCTAGCTTGCAAGGGAGAAGCAAGCACATTGATGGCAGATACCACTTTCTTGGTGATATCTCTAGTGATGGTGTAGTTGAGCTGAAGTATTGTAGTTCTCAAGATGAGATTGCGGATGTCATGACCAAGCCTTTGAATCTAGATGCCTTTGAGAAGTTGAGAATGCTGCTTGGTGTGTGTTATGTGCCTTTGAAGTAAACTGATTGCAGTTGCAACTCAGTTTAAGGGAGGAAATTGTTAGGATTGTCATGTACTTGGTGATCAAGTCAGTATGACTTGGTCATTCTTTAGTTGTTGCTTCTGTTAATAATGTCCTGATTTGTAGGACTTCATATTAGGTTTGATTCATTCCTGTAACAAATTGACCACATCTTTAGGAGTTAAAAACGTGGTAGATTTGTTTTTGCTTTTCGGTTTTGTAAGGTTGTATAAAGTCGTAGATATTTCATTGAATATCAGTGTTGCAATTTCCAGAATCTGAGTATTGATAGTGTTAAAACTGAGCACTCAACGGAAGTACCTGCAAATATTTGCAAAATTATAATTGCTTGTACAGATTTATGTCAAATAAACTCGGTTCCTTCAATGGTTTCTGGGAACTATTACACCATTAAAGTCTTCATTGTTATTTTTGTTCTTTCCCTTTTTTGTTGCATTACGAATTTACAATACTTTTTCAGTGTGATCGGCAACAGGAGATGAAGGTGGAGACATGCATCAAAGTGTTACAAAATTGATATTTCTTTCAGAAAAGAATACAACTGGAAGTACCGTCATGTATACTAAATAGCTTATGACAGCGGGTGACTATAACTTGTTAATCACCCTGGGGGGTGAATAGGATAATTGTGCGGAAATTTAAAAAAATTAAAATTAAGTTGCAAAGTAAATGAGAAGAGATAAAGAAAGTAAACACAGCAAGCACAAGGGGCGCAGCTATATAACGTGGTTCGACCCCCAAGTCTTCGTCCACACCACCTACTTGTAGCAATTCTCCGCCACAAGCGTTTCACTATACTCAAACCCTTGTAGTGTGATTCTCGGATTCAGGCTGAGAGATCTATTACACCTACAGGACTTCTAAGACAAGCTCCGTGAATCTCACCGAAGTGGAAGAAAAGAAAAACTCAAGATCTTTAATGATCCTGGCTGAAGAAAATAAATAAGTATTACACACACTCGGATTGATTGTTGAATTGATTAGTTCAGAAGATTTTTCTCAGAGCAATAGGTGAAGAATACACAGTGGGTTCGTCCAAATATATAGACTAGGAAGTGTATCTCTCAAAAATAGAAACGATACATTCCAAAAGAGAAATCTGCAAGAGGTACGGTCGATCGCAAATAGGGACAGTCGGCCGTTCATCTTTTAATCAAAAAGTCGAAAGATGAATGGTCGACTGTCTCATCATTTTAACTATGATGAGCGGTCGACTGTGGTGCGATCGACCAATAGTACAGTACGGTCAACTGCAATCGTGCTGATTCTGATGAAACCATTTTATATTCTTACCATATACTAACGAATCAATAATCAATCAATTGCATATAAAATCTCACATGTATTGAATTATAGAAATTGATCTTGCTAGTTTTCTTGGGCTTTAATCAACATGTGCACTTTTGAATAATGTCTTCTTTTGCTTGATTTTGTAATCGTTCTTTGTTGCTTTCCTTCTTTTGCTTCTATTTGAATCTTTTTGACTCACTTATTGATTTATTTATTCCTGAAAATCTGAAAATCTCAATGAAAACTTATTAGTATTTTTAAGCACGTTTTGTGCACACCAAACTAGGAGTCAACAATCTTCCCCTTTTGGTGTGAACAAAACATGCCTTTGAATGTTGAAAATAAAGCATACAAATACTCCCTCTTAATCCAATACTTCCTGTATCAAAGATTTTCATAGATGAAGAATATTCAAGAGAGATTTTCATTTATTTTCAGTAAAAACATTCCTCCTCCCCCTTTTTGGAACACACCAAAAGGGAACTAGAAATGATAAATGATATATAAACAATACTCCCCCTAAATTTATACATGGAAATATAAATGAACATACAATAAAAATGTGAAGAAAGGGCAAACATGAGAATAAGGAACTTTGGGGAATATTATATTTTTGAAAAGCAGAAGGAAAATCTACGTACATGATACCGTTGATCGCGAGACTCTTTGATATACAGTGAGAGCTCTTCATGGTATCATAGATTTGAAATTTTCCCAATACAAACGAGACACATGGAGAAAAATATCAAAGAAATAAATTTCAAAAGAGTAGAAACCATAGAAGAACTGTAAAAAGATGTGTCTAAAAAAAAACTAACTAAACAGACAGTGAGAAAATCAGTTGACTGAACGGTCGACTGAAAAACAAGTGAAATCACAGTTATTAAAAAAACAACTCGAGAGTGAACCGATCGACCGCAAATCATGTAAACCCAATTTCTATGGCAAACAAAAAATCGAGAGCGAACCGGTCGACCGCCCAGTCAACTGTACACCTTCATAGGCGAACAGTCGACCGTCCAGTCGACCGAAAACGCAAATTTAAGCAGAAATATCAATAACGTTCAATTCTCCCTTTAAAAAATGAAATCGTTTTTCATCTAAAGGCTTAGTAAAGATATCAGCAAGCTGAGAATTAGTGAAAATATAGTCAGGAATAATATCTCTATTTTGAAAATGATCTTTAATAAAAGTGATACCGAATATCTATGTGTTTTGTGCGACTATGTTGATCAGAATTTTTAGTCATATGAACAGTATAGTATTATCGCATATAATCGAAATGTGATCAAAGAATACCTTGTAGTCCTCTAAAGCGTTTTTCATCTATAATACCAGATTCATCATTGGAAAGCTTAGTGGTAGTTGTCATAGGTGTTTTGTAACCAAACTTTTTTGACTAGTTCTTTTGCATATTTGGATTGATTTATAAAGATGCCATCCTTTCTTTGTTGTATTTGAAGTCCAAGAAAATAAGTTAGTTCACCCATCATACTCATTTCGAACTCATCCTGCATTTGCTTAGAGAAGTCTTTGCCAAGATTTTCATTAGTAGAGCCAAATATAATCTTATCAACATAAATTTGAACAATTAAGATATCTTTAGAAACATGTTTTATAAATAGTGTAGTGTCTAGTTTTCCTTTAGAGAAGCCTATGTGAATTAGAAACGAACTTAGTCGTTCATACCAAACACGAGGAGCTTGCTTCAAACCATACAAAGCTTTATCAAGACGGAATACATGGTTTGGGTGTGTGAGATCAGTGAATCCCTGTGGTTGTGCAACATAAACTTCTTCCAAAATAAAACCATTTAAGAAATCACTTTTGACATCCATTTGAAAAAGAGTAAAGTCCATATAAGAAGCAAAAACAAGTAAAATGCGAATGGCTTCAAGCCGTGCAACAGGTGCAAAAGTTTCATCAAAATCGATACCTTCTTGTTGGTTATAACCTTGTGCAACAAGACGAGCCTTATTTCTAGTAATAGTGCCTGATTCATCTAACTTGTTCCTAAACACCAACTTAGTTCCAAGTATGATCCTATTGTGAGGTCCAGGAACAAGTCTCTATACTTGATTCCTTTCGAATTGATTAAGTTCTTCTTGCATTGCAATGATCCAGTCATTATCTTGCAAGGACTCCTTAATATTCTTAGGTTCAAGTTAGAAACGAAAGCGAAAAAATACATGAAATTTTGAGCTTGTGTTCGAGTAGCTACCCCTTTCGACATATCGCTTCGTATAAGATTTGGTGGATGGCTAGACATGATTTTCCATGCGGGGCGCCTTTCGTTGGTAGAAAGTTGATGTTGTATATGATCATCTTCCATGGCATCAATTAGTTGTGTAGGCATCTCTTCTATTTGGGATTTGGATGCATCTTCATCTTGAGGAGGCTTATGATTTTGAGAATCCACATTTTGTTCTTGGTCAATGTGTACCTGTTTCTTTTCAACACATACACCATTTTCTTGGGCTTGTGAGAACTTTTAGTTTGCTTACCGAACTGACATGACTCGCAAGATTTATCTTTCTCAAATTTGATTTTGGAGATCCCCCTCACAAGCTCCTTGGTTACAAGGTTGTTGAGATTATCCATGGCTGTGTATCCAAGTCGCCGATGCCATAACCAACCATCCTCATTTCTAGCAACAAAGCACCTCATATTCTCCTGTGCTAATTCATTAGAGTTCATAACATATATATTGTTACATCTGTTAGTGAGAAGTAAACAAGATTTATTGCTATCTAGCACAGTGCATACATTTTTATCAAAAGTAACAGTATAATCTTTGTCACATAACTGGCTGATGCTAAGTAAATTGTGTTTCAAACCTCTTACCAATAGAACATCCTTAATGGAGCATGAAGAACCAAAGCTTATTTTACCTTTACCGATAGTTTGACCAGTGCTATTATGTCACACACCGCATCCCAAAAGGAATACGAAATACAATAAGCCCAACAGATAGTTTTCACCATCCATAAGCTGTACGGATCTGCTTGACTCATCACAACAATAAATATAACAGTATACTCCAACAAATCATGCATAAACAATCATAACTCAACAGTATTTATTGTAACAATAATAGATATCCTAATAAATACAAGATCTGAAACAAAATAATAATTCTGGAACTACAAGCCCAAATACAAGTCTCAATACAATTCATGAATAAAATAGTTCATCAAAACATTTTAAGCAAATAATTCCAATTGCGCAGCTCAAAACTTTTGCTCACCAACTCCAGTAGGTAATTGATTAGCAAAACCTACTCATATGGCAATTACAAGGAAAATTAGGAAAACAGGAAAACATAACGCTCGTTAGATGTAAGTCCGGGCCGCAAGCAGTACAAGTAGGGAAATAGGGAGAAAACTAACTAAACAGGAAATACTAATATGGAGAAAGCAGTAAATATAACAATCTACATATGACAGTAAGCAGCGGAATAACAGTAACAGTAAGGGTCAACAGTAACAATGAATCAACAGTAATAGGATGTGACAGTGTAAACAGTTATTCTTATGTCTAATGTTTATTACTAACTAGGTAGCACTTCATGCGTCCCAAATTATACCACATTGTTGCGATAGCAAACAGTTTCGTTTTAAGATTTCGTAGTGGAACTTCTATAGGGAAAATATATTCGGACAAACATTAACAATAACAGTTATAACAATAGACGGTGTCATGGATCATGCCCCCATGCATCCAGAGATAAACAGTAGGTACCACAGTAATCAGTGGGGAAAACGAGTTCCCTCCGAATATTCATTTCTATATTATCCACTACTCGATCTTTTCCCTTAAAAAACTCGGCTTGATTTCTTTTCATTATTAACAATGGGTGTGAACGAATACAACAGAATAAAGCCATGGCATGAACAAAGGGTAAGTCTAAGACTAAGATGGAGTAGTAATTACAACGGTTGATAAAAACAACTCATAATAGTCAAAACAACGAAACTTTCAGTTCTGGACAGTAAGACACTACTGTACCAAATCGAGATTCTCGTTGCTACAGAATAGCAAGCCTAGATCCGTCAGAAAATCTAGAAACTAGACTCTCTGCCGATTCCAGCACATATATATAACTCATACATCAACCACATAAACAAAGTTGAAAATAGCATTTAATACAAAAATCGTGTTCAGCCAGAAAATACAAAATCTTGTTTATAAGCATGAAAAGAGTTTAAAATCATCATAATTAAATCTGAGAAAAATCTGGAAGATTCCTAACATATCTAGTTTCAAAATATAAGATATCATGAAATTATATTACAGACAGTGTGGTCAACAAAATTGGAAAAACAGAGTAATGCAATAAAATCTCAATTCTGAAAGTTCAGACATAGTAGTACCAAAACTGAGATAATTCACAAAATATAATTCGAAATGATAAAATAGACAAATCAGGCTACAGTTCATATTTACAAAGTTTTCATAAAAAACGAATAGAATCAGGTTGAAAACATAGTTCTTTACTGAACAGCATGCAGTTTTGAAATATTTCGATTGGTTTCGAAAACATGAAAAAAGATATAAAAGTCAATAAATAGTTCCACAAAAATTAGGATTGATCCCAGTCATATCTAAACATACTCAGCAAAATATAGAGTTCAAATTCTACTTTTAATATCAGTTTCAAAATAAAATTCCATATAGAATACATATAGTTCAGAATCTGGAATATATGATACGACTGTAGTAAAACAGCAATAACTCATGTATCAAAAATCGGAATTCAGATCAGTCAAAATTTCTGAAAACTAGAAAACAAAGGCTACAAATCATGTTCACAAACTTATTTATTTTACTGATGTTAACATAGTCTAAATTATTGTACAAAATAGGGCAGCAGCAAAACAAAAATTCTTTTATGCATTTTATCAAACAACTTAACTACAATCGGTCCAAACTAAGATGTCAAACAAACATGATATATGTGGGTTACTCACAGCATGGCATGTGAATAAATGGTCTATAATGAGATCATATATCCAACAAACATTTGTGTAACAGTCATCTACAACATACAGTATGTCCCAAACAACATAAAGTCAAAGTGTCATCTAATCTAATTGTTTCATGCAACGGTGTCAATTATAGTAACTACTCATGATCAAGAGATGTTGTCAATAGTTTAACTACAGGATAGAATTATCATGAGAGTACACACATTTTAATACTAAACTACTTACGGTATTAACTTGTATGACAAAAAGAACACATACAAGCTACTTGCCTGCTATGAAGACGACGGAAACGATACAATAGAATAACGGGAACGGATCCCGAACCGCGAACACAACGAACAAAGAGACGAGAATCCACAACCAAAATACGTGCACAAGACGACACATGCACACACGAGACAGTAGCCAACAATAAGACGGCGGTAGCAGCACCTCGGGGAGACGACGGCAGCTAGGACGACGGTGGCTGGGGTCTGCAACGACAGCACCGGAGGGCACTATGGGCTGTGCAGCTCGACGGAATAGGACGACGACAGCAAGGGACAAGGGGAATAGCAGGGGATCGGGAAAAGAGGAAGGGAGAGGGGTGGTGCAGTGGGTCTTCGGCGTCGGCAGTCAAAGGCGACGAAAGCGAAGAGGCAGGGGGAGATCGGGGGGTTCGGAAGAGAGAGAGTATTAGGGTTTGGTGATTAAGGTTAGGGTTCAATTAGGGTGTTTATATAGGGACAATATGGGTATGGATGAACCTGGGTAGTATCCAATGGGAAGAAAAGAATCCAATAAGTGACAAATAGGCATGAAAGGGGTTTAAACAATAGACGAGATCAAGATCAAATTAATGAGAATATGAAGCTGAATCAAAGCAAAACGAATCACAAAAGAGAGAAGAACGACACCATACAAAAGAAATAAATACCACAAAAAAGTAGAATAATCAAGAATTTTGTTAAATATAATTAAAAATACAAATATGAGCAATAAGGGTTACATATTATCTCTAAAGATGATGTCCTTCCCTCTTTCCCTTGATAGTGATGCAAAAGTATCTATTGTCACCTGTCATATGGTTTGAGCATCCACTATCAAGGTACCACCGATCCTTAGTCTTGATACGCTGAGGTACCTACATCAAGATTAGTAGGTATAGTTTTGGGTGCCTAAGTTTGTTTTGAACCTGCATTTACATTCTTTCTTATCCAAACAAAATTAGTATTCAATTTTAAAGGGCAATTATAGGAACTATGCCCTAGTTTACAGCATTAGTGACATGTGATACGATTATGCCTTGAGTCATGCACACTTGCATAGTTTTATGTTGATTTGTGATCATGTTGGTGACTATGCATGTGTGTATGACATGATGATTTAAATTTTTGATGGTGTATTGACTCTTCGTAACCAAGCCCTAGATTATCATGATAAGATCTTGAATTCTTTGTAATAAGGTAACTGGGCCCTACATATTTTTCAACAATTTTCTTGAGCTCAATTACTCTTTTACAAAGTCTTTTCCTAGTCATCTCATCGTCTTTTGTGTTTCAACGAAGAGTGTCTAGTGTAGCATCAAGTATTCTATTTTGTTCAAGAGCTTCATTACAACTTTCCACTACCTCATAAAATTTTCTTTTGCATTATTTTAAATCATCAGTGAGTTTAGTAATATAAACAGATTTCTCATGAATTTTTCTTAGGTTCTTATCATGTGTTGCTAAGGATTCTTGAATTTGTTGTTTTAAATGCTCATTTTCCTCTATCAACACATCATGGTCTTTTCTAAATGACTCGAATTTTTCCATAATCAAAGGATTTTTATTTTATAGTTTTTGATTTTTAGCGATGCAAGATTCATGTGATTCATTTGAAATTTGTTTATATTGTCTTAATTCACGACTTAATTTCTTACCATAATCTTTTAATCCATTACACATGTCTACTAAATCTTCGTCAGTAGGTTCTTCGATTACCTCTTCTTGAGATGATGATGGCACCTCACCATTCCCAAGAGCCATGAAACCAACATTGTTGTGATCATCCTCACTTGAATTTGAGTCTAGCCATGTTGCCTTCAATGCCTTCTTTCTCAATCCTGGATTGGAGTGGTGATAGTCCTTGTTCCTGTCCTGTGAGATGGGACAGTTTGCACGAATGTGTCCAAGCTTCATGCATTTGTAGCATATGCCTTCTTTGTCCTTTTCTCTTTCTCCTTGGTACCTACCATATTTTTTATGTTTAAGATACTTACGAAATTGCTTAGTCAGCAAGGCGATGTCTTCGTCTGACTCCTCACGATCTGACTCTGCTTTTAATGGTCGAGATTTTTCTGCTTTCAAGGTGATGGTCCTCTCTTCGATTTTTGGTTCAATCCCGATGTTCTGCCTATATCTTTTGGTTTCGGTCATCTCCATCTCGTATTTTGTCAGTTTTCCTTGGAAGGTGTAGTAATCGAATCCCTTTTCCTCAAGGGTCTCCCTCATTGCGGCAGCTTTTACATCCCATTCCGGCGTGAGACAACTTATGAGTTTTCCGACCTTTCGGTCATCATCCAACCCCTTACCTAAACTCTCAAGCTCGTGTGCAATAATATCGAAACAAGCAAGCATTTGATCTACGTTCTCTCTTGGCAGCATACGAAAAACATCAAACTTATAGAAACATAAATTTACTTTAGCTTTTACCTCAGAAGCGGTTCCCTCATGCCGTTTCAGCATGTTGTTCCAAATTTCATATGTCGTTTTGCTATTTCGCCCACATCGCATTAATCCTTCATTGTTCAATCCTGCATAAAGAGCCGTCATAGCTTTGGAATTTGCAGGTTTTTAGTGCTAGCTCTACTTTTAAGAAAGCCTTCTTTCCATCGCTGATCGGAATATCTGTTTTGTTTATGCACACATTCCATACTTCTTCTCCAAGCATCTGTAAGAAATGAGACTTATGAACTTTCCAAACATCGTAGCATTTTCCATCAAAATATGGTGAGCGTTTAGACTTGTCTTATTGGAGATGAATGGCTCCGATGAGTACAAGTTTTCGGGAGGAGAAATTCGGCCATTAGACCATTTGCTTAAGCTTTTAAGCTCTTAGTAAGCACCTCGCTTTGATACTACTGTTAATCACCCTAGGGGGGTGAATAGTGTGATTGTGTGGAAATTAAAAATAAAATAAAGTTAAGTTGCAAAGTAAATGAGAAGAGATAGAGAAAGTAAACACAGCAAGCACAAGTGATACATCGATATAACGTGGTTCGACCTCCAGGTCTACGTCCACACCACCTACTTGTAGCAATTCTCCACCACAAGCGTTCCACTATACTCAAACCCTTGTACAGTGATTCTCGGATTCAGGCTGAGAGACCTATTACACCCACAGAACTTCTAAGACAAGTCCCGTCAATCTCACCGAAGTGGAAGAAAAGAAAAACTCAAGATCTTTAATGATCCTGGCTGAAGAAAACAAATAAGTATCACACACACTCGGATTGATTGTTGAATTGATTAGTTCAGAAGATTTTTCTCAGAGCAATAGGTGAAGAATACACAGTGGGTTCGTCCAAATATATAGACTAGGAAGTGTATCTCTCAAAAATAGAAACGATACATTCCAAAAGAGAAATTTGCACGAGGTACGGTCGACCGCAAATAGGAACAGTCGACCGTTCATCTTTTAATCGAAAAGTCGAAAGATGAATGGTCGACTGTCTCATCATTTTAACTGTGATAAGCGGTCGATCGACCGATAGTATAGTACGGTGGACCGCAATCGTGCTGATTCTGACGAAACCACTTTATATTCTTACCAGATACTAATCAATCAATTACATATAAAATCTCACACGTATGGAATTACAGAAATTGATCTTGCTGGCTTTCTTGAGCTCTAATCAACATATGTTTTTTTTTTGAATAATGTCTTCTTTTGCTTGATTTTGTAATTCTTCTTTATTACTTTCCTTCTTTTGCTTCTTTTTGAATCTTTTTGACTTTCTTATTGATTTATTTATTTCTAAAAATCTGAAAATCTCAATGAACACTTATTAGTATGTGTAAGCACATTTTGTGCACACCAAACTAGGAGTCAACATAACTCACAATCTTAAAATATATCTACAAATGCAAAGCCACATTTTCCGAAAATTTCTAGCTCATGCTTCACGGAAATTAACTTAGTTGGAAATAAATCAATCTGATAGATTGTATGTAATGACAAGAATTCACAAGGTATTTAAAATTTATATCAGTACACACTTTACATTATCAGTAATCACTAATGTCCATAGCAGCCATTTCCTTTCAAATAGTTACAATAATAGAATATAATACCATCTTTTTTTCTTTTATATCACACTTTAGCTTCTACCATTTCATCATTTATCAGAGGCTCAGAGCTATACACTTCAACTTACAAAAAAATAACAAAAAGATTAAGAGGGTCCAAAAAGGAAAAGAGAGAGAGAGAGAGAGAGAGAGAGAGAGAGAGAGAGGAGAGAAAGAGAAAGCTTTAATCATGAATAATTTCTCCATATACCTTTTGAAGAATCCTTATTAATTTTCACAACTCTTTGCTTTGCTTGTCGACCTCGGTTAAGATCTTCATTGCTCTTGTCTATCACTATATCAACCTTTACAATGTGATGATCTGAAGTCCGTTTTGATGAGATGACACCATATGAACCTGGCACAAACTTATAAGGTGAATTTGGTGATGCAAGTATGTAATCCACTCTTGTTCCATATTTGCAAGTCCCTTGTACATCTGCCAAATTACAAATATTTTTCTGAACAATTAGCATCCTTGATGTAAAATTGCGAAATAAAGAAAATGAAGAAGTGAATTCACCTTGCCCTTTAGCCACAACAACAACAGATTCACACTCCCCGGCAAAGTTCTTGGCATCTGAATACTTCTTCCCCTTGAGAAATTTCATCACTTCAAACTTCGGTGTCAGCTTTCCTATCTCTTCATAATACTGCAAATATAAACATTTAGCATCAAAAAATTTAATTTCATGAATCAAGTCTTGATATGTTTATTTTTTACCTTGACGATATCATTCCATCTTTCTGCAGAGTAATCTGTTTCATCAAGAGAGTTGAGGCCTCCGACTAAAATGTGTGGCTCATCGCTCGATTCAAGAATTGAACTGATTTGCTTCATTCTCCAATTCTCATCCAGATGATCAAGATGAGTGCAGTGGAAGTTTACTTCACCAACTCTGGGGATGTCAATGGTTGCCTTCAACACATTCCTGTGACCGAAACAAAACAATAGGCTTCAGTGTATGAGTGAATTGACTGCTGAATTACTAATTACTTTTTTGGGGCTCCTAAAATAGACATGGAATGCAAGTTTTTTTTTCTTTCAAAGTATATTTTTGTCTAAATACATGTTTCCGATCTGTTTTTAGACTGCTCTTTTTTAAAATTTTTTTTTAAACATAACAATTTCCATCTGAGTTAAAAAATCACACTGTTTTGATAATCATTACGCAGAAAACCAACCAAAATAGACCTACAAATGGAAGTCCTTTAGCACACTTTCAGTACATACCTTGCATCTCAACATTGCCTATTAACTTTTAACAATTGTATCATAAAATTGAATGCAGACTACTAATTGTATCCGAAAATTGGCAGCAGAATTATGAATCATGCTTCGGGTCTTTCTAAGAAAACAAGAAAATCAGTTTGCCCTCAAAAAAAAAAAAAAATAATAATAATCTTTTTGTGTAGAAATCATCCTAAATAAAAACTGATAATAAAATAAAATAAAACAGTGAAAAATGAACACATCTTTTTCTTGTTTGATTACTTGCTTCTCAACATCATTATCTGATCTGTTGGAAGCTGAAGAACACAATTGCTTCCCTATTTTAAAAAACCAGCCAAAATCCGTAAAATTGAAGTACTTGAGATTACATGGAATTGAATTTCTGAAAAATTAACAGAGACATAACCTGAAATCAGAATCATCCCAGATCTTCTGAACCCTCCATTGCTTGATTGGCCACTTAGACAAAATCGCATTCCCATATTCCGGTGCCCAGCTCTCAGCAAACACAAAATTCATCCCCAACTTTTCAGCCAAATCCGACAAAGGTTTCATCCCCTTCTCCTCCTCTGCCTTCACATTCTGCAGCCCAATTATCTCAGCACCAACCTCCCTCAACACATCCATCACACTCCTCTCACAAAACCTCCAACTCTCTGACCGATAACTAGTACTATTACTCATCTCCTTATAACTCATGCTCTGCAACTTGTGCTTGCTCCTCTCCACCGAAATCTCATCTTCAGGCAAATTGATAGACACCCTCCTCTTGGAAGCCGAAAACTTGTGCTGTTTCAAGATACCCTTCATGGGTTTGTCATTTGAAGCCTTCCCTCTTATGTCGAGCTCGATCTGAGAAGACTGTGGGACAACTGGGGCCATGGAAAACATGGCTGCATTGAATGTAGCAACCCTTACCCTTACCTGTTGTTGGGTGGTCATCTCTGAATGGATATGGTTTTTTGTTAATGACTCTTCTGGTGCTGAATCGTGGAGATCCTTTCGTGGAATTGGCCACTGGAGGCCACAGCAGAGGCAGCCGAGATGGCGGCCTGCGAGCTTCACCATTGAACTGAGATGGGCTTTGCAGGGTTTGGTGGTTGGTTTGGATGAAGAGAAGAGATTGATTACTTGTTTAGGGAACCAGTCTCTCCTTCCATCTCTGCTTGGTTTGGTTGACATGAGTGGAAAAGAGGGAGAAGAGATTAGTATTTTAAGTAGTAGGTAGTATTATGGAATTAGTTAGAGAGTGCAGCTACCTGTTTCTTAGTTTCAGGGCCAGATTCTTTTATTCAGACTTCACATATCGCATGAGCTTAAATTCATCTGAATAAATATATCAAGAGACAAACCTAACAAAATCACACACACACACATTCACTGGCATGTGGGTCCATGAAGGGTTTGAAAGGGTGAATGAATGAATCTCATCTCTAACCCTAACTGCTCTTCCATTATGCCATGCCAGCACACTAAACAGGATGATGTACGTCTGTGATGACTGCACACTTTCTTTGTGTTTTAATTTTTTTTTATTTTTGTATTCATCTATTGGCTCTTTCACAACAGGCATGTCGATCGTCGTCCACAGGGCTGGCCCTGATATGAAGGCGGGTAAGGCGGCCACCTCGGGCCCCCGCAGAATTCGCCATTTTTGGGCCCCGGTTTCAAACTTTCCCTTGTAAATATAGGCACGCGTTCGCGCGTAATTTTTTTTTTTTCTTTTTATGGGGCGGGGGGCCATTTCGGAAGTTCGCCTAGGGCCCCCCGGAACTCAGGGCCGGCCCTGGTCGTCCATGTTGTGCTTCATTCTACTTTAGCATTAGTAGATCTGAGTTATCCTAGTTTGATGCAACCTCTATATTGTGCAATTACTTTCATAGCTAAATGTTCTACTAAGGTGAAGAGTAACAAATCAATGAACATATCATACAAGTAGAAAAGAAAATGTCACTTATTATCAAAAATAGAAAGAAAAAGAAATATGCGAACGGCATCATTATCTTTCTATGATTGAATAGAGAGGAAAAGATGGGGACCAGTGTCAAAATAATTCAGTTGACAAATATGTTATATCTCTTTCTCTCTCTCTCTCTATAATATATATATATATATATATATATATATATATATATATATATATATATATATCTCTTTCTTTCTCAGGCCTGCATGTGCATGTGGAATCAAGCTGGATTTTTTGGTAGAGCAGGTGACAAATTGTACCGCAGGACCTTTGTTTCCTCTACTGTTTGTTCCCTGTAGGACCCTTGTTCACCTTCTTAGAAGATGCTGCATGCATGCTGTGCTTATAATCCCAGAACTGAATAATCTCAATCAGATATCACAGATATTATATATTCAGACTTGAACTTCCAAATCTTTTCTAATCTACAGCTTCATATATAATTGTTTTGGCTTGGAGTGAACTTTGGCAGGTGGTAGCTAGCGGTACGAGTGATCATGTATGTAATGGACTGTTTATTTTGTCTAGTTTCACTGAAAATCTTATTCATGAAACGCAGGAAAACTTACTGCCTCATTGTCTTAGATTTTTCTGACACAAACATCTGTACAAGTTCTCCATACTTTCTTTATACTTAACTTCCGAATGTATTTTTTGTATCAAAGTAGTTCTCTACTTTTTACTTGGCCATTGAAGGTGTTTGCTCGTATATTTACTAAATAATGAACAATACAAAAAGGTAGTATTAGGTAGAGCCTCTTTTATATATTCTCACGTTGAAGGCATGGGCCTTATTGCAACTAGTACAACATTATGGCATGACAGCTTAAGTTATGTAGCAAGCAATAATTCATAAATTAATGTAGTTGCTACTCATTTAAGTCTGGGGCAGTGCCTTATCTGAGATTTTGAGACCTGCTCCAAAATAATTCATAAATTAATATAGTTGCTACTCATTAAGTCTGGGGCGCGCAGTGCCTTACCTGAAATTTTCAGACCTGACACGAACTCCCAAAAATGGTTTTCTCAAATCTTAGGCTGTGTTTGGTTCGTTGTTTTAAACATTTATTTTAAACATAGTTTTTGGGAAAAATAATTTAGAAAAGTGAGCCTCATATTTGTATGAGGAAATTTCCTCATACAAAGTGAGGTGTCAAAATAAGAGCCGTCAAATCATAGTTTTAATCAAAGGGCTCATTTGTAAAAACAAAATTGACAATTATTTGTTGAATTCCTAAAATAACTAAATTTCTCTCTCCAATCTCTATTTCTCTCTATCGTTTTCCCTCTTTCTCTTCCTCAGAAAACCCTGGATTACTTCCTGCGTTCAGGATTTTCCTTTGGCAGTAATATATAGGTGGCCAAGCATATGTGATGCAACAATAAAGTTTCTTGTACTAATATACGGTGATCAAATACTGTTAACACCAGAGACGGGCTGTTTTTCTACCTGGGTGGCTACAGGTAAATTTGCCAAGCATGAGGAGAAAAAGGGCCGGCTTCAAAGATACCCCTGCATTTTTATTAGTGAGCAGGTAACAACAAAAGCTGTGGGGACAACAAATAGACATTGTTTGTTTGGAAGAGACCAAATTAACTCAACCAACGAACATGAAGCTCACGGGTCTAAAGATAGACTATATACAGGAATGGAAGGTAAGGGACGCAGCAGGTGCGCAGGGGGGATCATGGTGGGGGTCAACTCCAGTAAATTTGATTTACTGGATGACTGGGTGGGGGAATACACGGTTTCGATTGTGGTCCAAAGAAGGCATGACGGGTGGAAGCAAACCATCACGGCGGTGTATGGTCCAAATGATAGATCTCTAAGGCAACAGTTTTGGGATGAGCTCCATCAAATAAGGGGAAGGTGGAGTCTACCTTGGGTTGTGGGGGGGGATTTTAACATAGTCAGGCACACTTATGAAAGGAGTGGAGGGACAGAAAATGGCCATGATAGGAGAAAATTCAACCTGGTCATTTCAGGTTTAAGGTTGATGGACATCCCAATTAATGATCGGCAATTTACCTGGTCCAACCGTCGCAGGGAGCCGATTCTTGCAAAACTAGACAGGATTCTAGTATCTACAGACTGGGAAACCAAGTTTCCTATGGCGATGGCCAGGTCATTCATTCGAAATACATCAGACCATATTCCTATCTTGGTCGATACGGGCGAAGAGGATAGAAGAAGACAAAGAGTATTTCGGTTCGAGAAGATTTGGCTGTCTAACAACGACTGTCATGAAATTGTCAAGAAGTGCTGGGATGAGGAACATGGGCAGGTTGAACCAGCTGACAGATTGAACAAAAAATTGGGTTGTCTTAGAAGAAGACTAAGAAGGTGGAATAAAATGACGTTCGGGAATATATTGAAAAAGAAACACGAGGTCATCATCGAGATGGAGGAACTCGAAAAAAAAGGAGGAAGTTGGTGTCCTAGATGATTTTCAGTTCCACAGACTAACGACATGCAGAGAAGAAATCCAGCAATCATACATCAACGAGGAAATTATGTGGCGGCAACGATCCAGGGTCAGGTGGCTGAAAGAAGGGGATGCTAACATTAAATACTTCCACAAGGTCGCAGGTATGCGACGCAGAGTCAACCACATCCACTCTCTGGATATCGACGGTATAGAGGTGGATGATGACAGACTGATTCGACACCATGTGGATGCTAAGTTCAAAGAAATCCTAGGACAAAACAGGCAAGGACAAAGCGAATCCAATGAGAATTTATGGGAGGTACTACAAGGAGAAAACTTACACAGAGTGGAGGCCCTGCAAGACCCTTTCACGATGGAGGAGGTGAAGGCTGCTGTGTGGGGGCTGGGACAAGACAAAGACCAGGACCAGATGGATTCCCTATGTTTTTCTACAGACGATTCTGGGATATTGTGAGGCATGATGTTATGGCTATCATGCATGCTTTCTACGACGGTTCTTTGAACATGGAGAGAATCAACTACGCTAATGTTTGCCTTATCCTCAAAAAGCAAGCGGTAAGAGATGTAAATGACTTTAGACTGATCAGTTTGATTAATTGCTCAATGAAAATCATCACGAAGGTCCTCACTAACAGACTGGGAAGAATTATCGGGGACATCATAGAGGGCTACCAGACAGGCTTTATTGCCGGAAGAGACATTCTAGAAGGAGTTGCGCTAATGCAGGAAGTCATACAAGACACGAAGAGCCGTAAGAAGGTGGGCTTCATGCTGAAACTAGATTTCGAGAAGGCATACGATAAGGTAGAATGGAAATGCTTATTGGAGATCCTCCAGAGAAGAGGCTTTGGTGACAGATGGATAGGATGGATTCAGACTTGGCTAAATACTTCCAAGTTATTTGTATTGGTAAATGGGGAACCAGGAAAGGAAATCAGATGCAGGAGATGACTGAGGTAAGGTGATCCACTGTCACCACTCGTGTTCACCCTAGTAGGGGACGGTCTGCATAGAATGCTCCACGCCTACAGAGAAAATGGGCTTATCAATGGCCTAGGTTTGAGGAGAGGTATCTCTGCAGTTATGAATGTCAATATGCAGATGATACTGTCATTTTTGGGGAGTGTGATACTACGCAAGCAGTTCTCCTAAAATGGGGCCTCTATTTATTTGAAGAATGGTCAGGACTAAAAGTCAACTATAACAAAAGCTCCATTACCCTCCTAGGGGAGTCGGGGGAAGCAGGAACCTCTATGGCCAATATTCTAAATTGTCCAATCCAGAAACTTCCGATTAAATACCTGGGGTTGCCAATCGGTACGAGTAATATCAAGAGAGGGGAATGGCATGGCATCATTGACAGGATCGCGAACAGGCTAGAGGGATGGAAAAGTAAAATGATGTTTTTAGGAGGAAGACTTATATTGCTGAATTCCGTCGTCAACTCTATTCCTCTGTACTTTATGTCTTTCTACCAAATTCCGGTATGGGTGATCAAAAAGATTGACAGACTGAGGAGACGGTTTTTATGGCATGGCGCGGGGGAAGGTAAAGGGTATGCCTTAATCAAATGGGGCATAGTGTGCAGACGAAAAGAGTTTGGAGGGTTAGGGATCGTCAACATTCTCCAAATGAACCGAGCCTTGCTTTGCAAATGGTGGTGGAAACTCAAAACTAAAACGAAGACTAAATGGGGCACTATGATAAAAGCGTCATATCTGAAGAATGACTGCATACACCAGAGACAAAAAAACAAGGATTCAGCATTCGGTTTCTGGAAAGGGGTTAATAACACTAGAGACATCTTCATCTGTGGGGTAACTTTCTCAATTGGAAACGGAGTAACGACGTGCTTCTGGAAGGACAAATGGTGTGGCAATATTAACCTTAAAAGGAGATTCCCACAAGCTTACAGATTTGCTACGGATAAATATGATCGGGTAGCTAAAAATTGGAGGAATGAGCAGTGGAGACCAAGACTAACAGGTAGACTCACAAATGAGGCTAGAAGACAAAAACGGGAGATCATTGACTTCCTACAGGATTGGAAGCCAACGGGGGATGATTAGGAGGATAGAGCTAAATGGGAGGCAGAAAAAGGGGGAGTCTTCTCAGTAAAATCAACGTATAAATTGCTAAACGATGGGGGGATTAGAGTAATCGATCCAGTATGGAAGGCAAAGGCACCACTTAAAGTGAAGACTTTTAATTGGCTAGCATGTAGAAACGCCATTCTAACTCGGAATAACTTGGTTATGAGACAGTGACAGGGACCGATAAACTGCGTTATGTGCAATCAGGAGGATGAAACGGTGGACCACTTACTGGTTACATGTGGCTTTGCGAGGCCAATTTGGAATGACCTGCTTAAAAGACTAGGGATTTTCGGGCCGGGTCCGAAAACGATACTTCACGCTTGGGGGGGAGGGGGGAGGGTAGATGGAGAGAAGGGAACATCCAAAGCAGCAAGTCATGTATTTGGGACACTGGGGTGGCGGCTATATGTTGGGGCATATGGCTTGAAAGAAACAATCGAATCTTTAAAAGCACACACAGACACATCATGCATCAACAGTTGCTGCTCAAGATTATTGCTAATATTATGTTCTGATCTAAAACGGCAGGTGACGAACAGGCAAAGAAGATCAAGGACATATACAAGGACATTGCCACCAGCCAGGTCGAAATTCAGGAAGGGGGAGGCACAGCAGAAGAGGCTTGACTACATGGTGTCAGGAGGGTGGAACATGCAGCCGGGGGAAGTGCTTCATGTTTGTATCTTGATGTATTTTGGGCCTTTATTTTTACTTGTATGTATTTTGGTGGGACTCATGGGATCGGATGCGACCTATGTAGGGAAACTTTTTGTTGTTTTGGGTGGACAATGAGTATCATGACCCGAATGTGGGTGACATGAACATTATTGTCCATTGATGGTTTTTGTGTTTTATTAAAATCTTTTTAATGAAACTAGGGGGGGGCCTAGGCCAACCTTTTTTAATCAAAAAAAAAACAATCAGTTCCTTGCACTCATATGTATTTGAACATGGATGTGGCCCAATAATAAATTCCTTGCACTAGTAAGTATATGACCACAGATTGAGGACGGGAAAAGACACAAAATAAACAAGCAAGAGAGAATAATCAAAAGATTCTGATACAGATACATACCGAGTTGGTGATCGAGTCACCCCGCAGTAAACCTGCTACTAAGAACAGCATGAAAGAAAGAAGATGACTACAATTTGTGCGGCGTTTCAACAGCAACAACTTTAACAACTATAACTATGTAATAAATTAGACCAAAAAGCAAATGATGTATAATTTCCAAACTTTGTTTTTGGAATTGATTGTTTAAGAGCAGAAATGCTCTTTGCAGACTGTTTAAAAAGCAGAAATGCAAATTTTCAGTTGGCATTATTCACTCCCAATGCACTACAAAACAAGAAGCAAAACAACATTATTCTGAAAAAACCTATTCTGAAAAAACCTATTCTGAAGCAAAACAACAACATTATTCTAAAAAAGATACAGGAATAATGTTGGAAATTTATCAAGTGGTGGACTCGAAGTAGCATAACAACTATTGTGTTTTGAGATGAGAAAGGTCTGGACACCCTACCACTCCTCAGAAATTATACAAAGAAAATTCACAACATGAAACTATCAAAAATAGCAAAATAAAGAAAGACAAGCATAGTGAAAAAAATTTAAAAAGCCAACTATTACTAATGGAGAAATTATATAGGCTTCTTCCAAGTTAGGCTCTCTATACTTAGACCTTAGATTACAAGTTAGGCTGTCCACTAGTAATAGTTGAACTAATATGCACTGTCCCTACTCCAGAAGTAAACTCACATGCTTTTGTTCCTATGCAATCCAATTAGATAGGGTAATGTTTGATGCTAGGACATATTTGATGTTGGTCAATCGTGTATATCCCTCCCCCATCATGTTGGCAAATCATAACTATGTCAATTCTAGCAATTTATGAATTATTCCTGTCAACCTAGAAAAGCAAATGCTTTTTGGAAAAGCATTGATCTCCAATTTCACAAATAAGACAGAATTTGATAGTTCAAATTACATGTTTGTAGGCAAAACTTTAATGAGTTGGATCATCTCAAATCTCAAGCAAGGAAAGGAATCAGAAAAGAAAAGGTCCAACACAAGTTTTCTCAAAAAAGAAAAGAAGTGGCTAAACAAAGTCTCAACTGGATCTTAGTGAGGATATCCACTCAAGTAGGTTATTTTGAAAGGGAAAATGAGTAGATAATTTCATTATCCTGTAAATACATTTTCATAATTTTGTGGATTCTATCCTTCGAATAACCAACCTAGGATGTTCAATAGATATAATTTTCATAATTTTCGGACCTGTGATACATACATGATGTATACATATATATATATACATATTGATACATATATACTGATAAATAATAATAAAAATAATTTATTATAATAAACATATTTAATAATATACATATATATAATAAATTAATAATACATAATAATTAAAATAATATATATGTAATAATAATATATTATAATTATATATATATATATATATATATATATATATATATATCAATTTATCATTATCATAAGAGAAAAGTGAGCCTCATATTTGTATGAGAAAATCTTCTCATACAAAGTGAGGTGTCAAAATAAGAGCCGTTAGATCATAGTTTTAATCAAAGGGCCCATTTGCAAAAACAAAATTGACAATTATTTGTTGAATTCCTAAAATAACTAATTTTCTCTCTCCAATCTCTATTTCTCTCTATCGTTTTCCCTCTTTCACTTCCTCTTCCTAAAGCAAACCCTGGATTACTTCCTGCATTCAGGATTTTCCTTTGGCTGAATGCATACACTAAACATTCAAATAATATATTATATAATAATAATCTCTAATCTCTAATTATAATCTCTAATATTATAATGGGAGAAGGCCTTAGTGTTAGGGGTGGACAACTATTATCCGAACCGACCAATCCGGACCAATCCAACCCGAACCGACTGGTTTTTAACCGAACCAATTGGGGGTTTGGATTGGATCGGTTCTTGATCTTCAATAACCAATTGGATCGGTTCGGTTGTTGGATGAGGCTTTCAAATAACCGATGAAACCGAACCGACCATATCTCTATGCATAAGTCCAAAAAAAATATAGTTCTCCTTTAATTTCTTGAATATACAAATAGTCATTTCTCATTTTCCTTGAGATACAGACAGTCTTTTTTAATTTCTTTAATACAAACCGAGCAGTTGTTCTACCTATGTTTTGGTTCTCCATAATCCTATGTGTTATGTTGTTGAGCAATGCTTGATTTACAGTGTGACCCAACTTAATAGAATCATAAAGTTGATGTAACATTTAGTAGTTACTTTAATCAAGTCAAGCAGAAATTATTTTCTAAATCTTTTTTTATTGCACCTGAAATTCAATTAGCTATGGTTATTGATGTTTCTTTTATGATAATAAACTAAGATTACAGAAGTATGCAAGTGAAAAAGCAGTTTATCTCACTCATTTAAACGTCATCATCTCAAACAATTAGTGCAAAATTCATTAACAACTTGTGGTTTTATGAATCTTCATTTTAAATTCATTTCTGAATAATAAATAGCAGGTTGTTTATTAAGTTTGATTGAAGTTGATCTTTTAAATTTCAACAAAATTATGAATGATGTTGAAGGTGAAAAACAGCACGCCAAATCGACCATCCAATCCAATCCAAACCGAGCTTAATTGGCTTGGATGGGAACCGATCCAATTAAGGTTCGGATTGGTTGCGGATGAGAAAATTAAAAAATCGATCTTCTTTGGATCGGTGGTGGATGGTCCATATTAGGTCGGATACCGACCGATGCCCACCCCTACTTAGTGTCATTTGTAAATATTTTGTCATTCTACCAACCCGTGCATAACTATTATAAATGAGATCCTAGATTCAAATCAAGACTACGTCTAAATTTTTATTTAGAAAAACTATATTTATTAAAAAGTGCATCACACGTGTAAACTACTAGTAATATTATAATGGGAGAAGGCCTTAGCGTCATTTGTCATTTTGTCATTCTACCAACATGTGCAACGCACGTACATAACTAATATAAAGGAGGTTTCAAGTTCAAATCCTCCCTACGTCAGAGTTTTTATTTTTATTTTTTGAAGTTATTAAAACGTGCATCGCACGTGTAAATTACTAGTTTATATAATTATAATAATAATATATATGTAATAATAATATATTATAATAATAATAATATATATGTAATAATAATATATTATAATAATAGTATATATGTAATAATAATGATAATATATTATGTAATAATAAATATAATGATTATATATATAATAATCAATAATATATATATATATATATATATATATATATATATATATATATATATATATATAATAATTATATATAATAAGATATTTAATGATATTTAATAATAATATATTATATTATATTATTATTATTATTATTATTATTATTATTATTATTATTATTATTATTATTATTATTATTATTATATTGTACGTGTGATGCACATCTAAAAAAAGTATCATCAAATTAAATGAATATATATTGAATAAGAAAAAAAACTAGTTTATATTTGAATGTTTTGATTTGGGCTACACGTGCGATGCACATTTATATTTGTTGGATATAATTTGGACGTGTATTATACGTATTTATATAGTTACAAAGTTAGGGTTTGTTTGTTACAAACCCCAACTCTCCCATTAAAATTGCAGAGAAATTAGTAGAGATTACAATATATTATATAATAATAATAATAATAATAATAATAATAATAATAATAATAATAATAATAATAATATACATACTATTATATATACATACATATACATACATAATGTATACATAATATATACATACATATTGCATACTTACATAATGTATACATATACAAATACAGTATGATGGTTAGGAAACGAAAAAACTTATATCAGAAAACATGTTTTTCTGCTTTCAAAAAACTCATTTTAAACATAGGTTTTGAGTGTGAAATTTTTTAATGAATTTTTTAAAAAATTGTATCCAAACAAAATTACCCTATGTTTTGATTTTAAAAACTGAATACTGTTTTTAAAACCCGATCCAAACGCACCCTTAATATATATATATATATATATATATATATATATATATATATATATATATATATGAGAAAAGTGAGTCTCATATAGAGTATGAAAAAAAATTTCTCATACAAAGTGATTATACTCACTTGGTGTGACCCTTATGGAAGATCCACTCCGTCCATCATGTTTATTATGCTAATGGATGTATGTAGAAAAAATCAAGTAGTTTGAAGGTCATTCAATCATGCATCATGTGATTGAAAAATGAACGATTTCAACAGTAATACCTTCACATGAATCATGCTAATATAAATTCACATTCTTTTTCTTGTTTTCTCAATGCAAAGATGACATTCAAAATTTCTAAATGTATTTCTTGATTTTTTTTTTTTTTTTTTTTTTTTTTTTTTTTAAAGCTCTTTCCATTAGATAACAGTCTTTGGTTCATATGAAGCGATACGAAATGAAAAACTAATAACTACATGTAGCTCATTGATTTTAAAAAAAAAGGTGAAGAAAATGAATGTAGAGTATAACCACATTGTTTCGTTAAAGAAACAAGCCCAAAAAATCTGAGAGTACAAGAAAGTGCAGGAATAAATATATAAAGCATCAAACATCCTTGGGAGGGTAGGATCAAATAAAACAAACTAAAAGAAATGAACAACATCAAATAGAAAAGCGTTAGACCGCGCAACAGCCCTGGGGATAGGACTAATCTAGAGTGGGGCCTATGTCAAGCTCCTCATCATCGTATGTCCTATTCGGAAATGCATTTGCGAAACAATCTCTAGCTCCACCTGCAGTTGTCTTTGCTTAGAAATAGATAAAATGCATAATTTGAGTTAATCTGCCGGAAATACTATTACTCAACCCATGAAAGTAAAAGTTATTACGGTCTAGCCAGAGTACCCAGATCGTTGTTGAGATCACAATATACCAAGCTTTTTTCATGTCACGTCTTGCTCGGGCAAATCTTTGCCCAACCCAGAACTCATCATCGTAGTCAATGAGTAGCTAGTTGTTCCAAAAGCATGCCTAGACCTCGGTCCATATGGATTTGCTTCTCGAGCAGTCCATAAGCAGATGTTCCCTTGTTTCCACTGCTGCATTACAAAATTTGCATTTCATGTCTATACCCAATTGCCTTTTAGCCTAGTTTTCGCATGTGAGGAAAGCATTATTTAATACTAGCCACAAGAACACTCTTACTTTAAGGGGAGTGTTAGCCTTCGATATTACTGTCGACCATGGCGGTTTACAGCCTCTGAAGTGGATATTGGAAATTTGGAATATAGAGAGTGAACTGAGAAAGAGGCGTTCTGCTCAAGCTCTTGCTTGTGTAATGGTCTATCGTAGTTCGTCTAGCTGAGCTCGCATGTAGTGCGTTAAGTGTCCTTTGAAGGGTGGACTCCAGTTTCCTCTTTTCCAGATACTATAGCCACACTGCAATGCAGTTGGGAGGACAAAGATATAATTCCCGGAAGAGTTCTCTGAATGTGTGTCCCGCACACCACATATCCCACCAGAATTTTGTTCCCTATCCCGTTCCCTATTCCGTTCCCTATGAAGGAAGTGGGTGCCTTGCAAATGGGATCAAATGCCTCTGTGATTCCTTTTCAAGACCAAGATATCTTCGGACCCACTCGAAAATCTTTGTTCTTCGTTTCTCTGCCTTTAAGATAATGTTGGAAAGAGTCTTGCCCTTTAAGGTAATGTTGGAAAGAGTCTTGCCACCACTCACCATTGGGGAGAAAAAATGTCCACCACCATTTACCGAGCAGTGCTAGGTTCATCTCCTTATGGTCGATTACCCCTAGCCCCCCCATGCGCTTTGTGCATGCCTTTTCCCATCTGATTAGATTCCCTTCCTCGATTCCTCCGCCCCTTTCTATATGAATTTTTTTTCCATACTCTATCTATCCTACTAATAACCCACTTCAGTAACTCGAAGAAGGACATATAGTATGTGGGCAAGCGTATTGATAAGTTCCTTCTACTAATATGGAGGTAACCAAATATTGGTTACGAGATCATAAAATCACTACATCGCAGCAGTACTTAACCAAGAAGACAGTGACACAACTTTTATGAAAGAAACCAAGTATGGTGATAACAACAAGCTCCTTGCATTTATAGGTGATCAATATTGGTTACATGGGTGGCTATAGACAAATGCCAGGTACGTAGGAGGAGGAGAAGTGCGCTTCGAAAAATTCTCCCTGGATTTAATTAGTTCGCAATTGACGGCCAATGACACAACTTTTAAGAGAGATGCCAAGCACATGTAGCACACCGGTAATTAAGTTCATTTGCACTAATATGTAGATGATCACATATTGATTATTGCCATTTGTTTTCCTATGAGGTTGGTTAATCATCCTACATCGAAGTAGTTAATGAGCAATGAGCAAGAAAGACACCGGCACACTTAAAAGAGTAGGTTAAGCATATCTGCGCAATAAGAGGCTTTTCATACTAATATATATATAGGTGGCCAAGCATATGTGATGCAACAATAAGTTTCTTGTACTAATATACGGTTATCAAATACTGTTAACACCAGAGACGGGCTGTTTTCCTACCTGGGTGGCTACAGGTAAATGCCAAGCATGAGGAGAAAAAGGGCCGGCTTCAAAGATTCCCCTACATTTTTATTAGTGAGCAGGTTACAACAAAAGCTGTGGGGACAACAATCAGTTCCCTGCACTCATATGTATTTGAACATGGATGTGGCCCAATAATAAGTTCCTTGCACTAGTAAGTATATGACCACAGATCGAGGACGGGAAAAGACACAAAATAAACAAGCAAGAGAGAACAATCGAAGGATTCTGATACAGATACATACCGCGTTGGTGATCGAGTCACCCCGCAGCAAACCTGCTACTAAGAACAGCATGAAAGAAAGAAGATGACAATTTGAATTTGTGCAGCGTTTCAACAGCAACAACATTAACAACTATAACTATGTAATCATTTAGACCAAAAAGCAAATGATGTATAATTTCCAAACTTTGTTTTTGGAATTGATTGTTTAAGAGCAGAAATGCTCTTTGCAGGCTGTTTAAAAAGCAGAAATGCAAATTTTCAGTTGGCATTATTCACTCCCAATGCACCACAAAACAAGAAGCAAAACAACATTATTCTGAAAAAACCTATAAAACTCAATTGAGTTTGCAAAGTATATGACTATACTGAAGAAGGCCTAGGACTCAGCAGAACGAACACAAATCCGCTTCTCGATGAGGGTCCTACAAGAAGGACAGTCCTTCATGCCCTGCTTCTCATGGAGAGCATTGCAATCCACACACAGGACTTGGTGGGCACACGGAAGAAACACCACTGTTATCTCTTCGGTCAAGCACATGACACATTCTCGATCTCTCTGAACCTCTTCTTCCTCGTCTTCCTCTTCTTCTGCTTCTGTTGAAACGATATGAACATCATTCACGTTTTTTCCTTCAGAAAGGCGAGAAGCATAGCTACCGTCTGATCCCCATTTAAGGGCAGCAATCCTGGAAGCGTCAGTCCTCTGCCTCACCTGTGAAATCTGGAGTTCGAGCTTCTTGATGTCGTCTTTGTACCTTTGCAGTTCAGTTTCAGTTTGAAGTTTCAACGCATTTTCCTCTGCCCTTCCTGAGACCTCAATCTGTTCTCGCTCTTTTCTTACAGTGTTGAGACGAATGAGTGCCTCTTCCTTCAGATTTTCTTCCTGCTCCCACTTTGCCTGCAATTTATTTTTACACCCAAGTGACAGAATGAATGGTAAATGAAATAGAAACGAAACACATAAACACACACACACACATGATAATCCTATCACTAGTAAAAACAGACTTGGTAGAGTTCCCCTCAGTTATCATAAGCCTTCCACTTCTACTCTAGTCTTCACTCATAATTAATATTGATAGCGAAGGCACTGCACATATGTGCATACAGGAATGATACTATTCTACAGTGGAAGGGCAGAAAACATGAACATATATCGGACACAAGTAGGAAGCACATTCATGATCTGATAGTAAATCGAAGTTCCAATATTTTCCAATTGGAATTGAGGTGGGGGTGGCAGTAGTTTGGATAGAAAATCGTATCTAAATTCCTGGGTTTTGAATAACTTTTATTTTGGATTCTCGGGAATAAGAGATACCATGGGTATCAGACTCCCATGAGAGAAGTTAGATTCCCCTCGATAAGTGTGGGAATCTGAACATCCTCCCTGCTAGACAATGCTAAATAATTGGCAAATTTCTTTTCTACACTTTCACCTCAAATTTCTCGCTCCATTAAGGGATAGTCAGAGGAAAGAGTGACTGAGATTCTTGGGATGCAAGATCTTGGGATTTTGGTGTGCCCAACCAAACGTATGAATGTAAGATACCCGTAAATGCTGCGGGTTGTGACAAACGCAGCCTAGGAATCACATTCCCAGGAATTTGACATTCTACGGAACATTACATACCATGTACCAAACCCCAGAACCAGGCAGTTCTAATGGTTACACCAAAAAGAAAAAAGATACAGGAATAATGTTGGAAATTTATCAAGTGGTGGACTCGAAGTAGCATAACAACTATTGTGTTTTGAGATGAGAAAGGTCTGGACACCCTACCACTCCTCAGAAATTATACAAAGAAAATTCACAACATGAAACTATCAAAAATAGCAAAATAAAGAAAGACAAGCATAGTGAAAAAAAATTAAAAAGCCAACTATTACTAGTGGAGAAATTATATAGGCATTGTGCTTCTTCCAAGTTAGGCTCTCTATACTTAGACCTTAGATTACAAGTTAGGCTGTCCACTAGTAATAGTTGAACTAATATGCACTGTCCCTACTCCAGAAGTAAACTCACAAGCTTTTCT
Organism: Hemerocallis citrina; assembly: GCA_017893485.1. Taxonomy (NCBI): domain Eukaryota; kingdom Viridiplantae; phylum Streptophyta; class Magnoliopsida; order Asparagales; family Asphodelaceae; genus Hemerocallis; species Hemerocallis citrina. Next base: position 72,966,997 of record CM030361.1, on the reverse strand, counting down.
TCCTATGCAATCCAATTAGATAGGGTAATGTTTGATGCTAGGACATATTTGATGTTGGTCAATCGTGTATATCCCTCCCCCATCATGTTGGCAAATCATAACTATGTCAATTCTAGCAATTTATGAATTATTCCTCTCAACCTAGAAAAGCAAATGCTTTTTGGAAAAGCAATGATCTCCAATTTCATAAATAAGACAGAATTTGATAGTTCAAATTACATGTTTGTAGGCAAAACTTTAATGAGTTGGATCATCTCAAATCTCAAGCAAGGAAAGGAATCAGAAAAGAAAAGGTCCAACACAAGTTTTCTCAAAAAAGAAAAGAAGTGGCTAAACAAAGTCTCAACTGGATCTTAGTGAGGATATCCACTCAAGTAGGTTATTTTGAAAGGGAAAACGAGTAGATAATTTCATTATCCTGTAAATACATTTTCATAATTTTGTGGATTCTATCCTTTGAATAACCAACCTAGTATGTTCAATAAATATAATACTTCAGAGAACATAGGGATAGACTAGTCCTTCAAAGAGTAAGTCCTAAGCTAGTTCAACTTCTTCTTTTTTTATAAAAGCTAATCGGTGAGTTTTGGGAATAGAGAAAATTAGGATAGACAAACATACAAATTTCTCTAACTATAAAATATGAGAAAGCCCATGAATTTTTTTGTTTGATTTTTTACATCAACCAACCGGAATTATTTCCATCGTCGCCGCATATGAGGAGTTTGAACCCAAGACATTCTACATGGCACGAAAGAGTTAATGCAATTAGCTTGAACTGTGGTACTGCAGGCCACTAATACAAACTCTTTAAACAATGAATATTACCTACTCGTATGTTTACATGTTCAGTTTACATATGCAAAATATCAGGCTATCAACATAATTTTCTGTAAAATAGTTTTAAGGGGTTTTTTTAATATTGTTTTATGTAATGAAACCAAAAAATTGGCAATGATTTATAAAGATGGCTCCAAATCCTATCTAATGGAATAGAAATGGTGATAATATATAAATATGGTTCCTATTAAATGCTTTAAAACATATTATCATGGATTATAAAACTGTGAACTTGCCTAATACCTTTCGAGATGAAAACCATTATGGAATTTCAAGGTCAACTGTAGACAAATAAAGAATGAAACAACCAAAAGCAGAAGCCACAGAACACATTAGCTTTAACATCCGTTTTCGACTTTTATTTTCTTCGCTAATAATGTCCCTTACATTAACTTTTCCAATCCAAAATTCACCTTTGTGTTTCAAAATTGTTGTAAATAAAATATTGGAGCAAATAAAATATTATTGATATTGTTGAGATGCGTAATGAGATAGAAACAAGATACTACAGAATCCAATATAAATGCTACATATTCCAATACAAATAAGATAAATGACTGAAAACAAGCATTAGATAATAAATCAAGCAATCAATCTCGGATAATAGAAACCCTTGTAGTTGAGAGTTAAAACAAATAGAAGCAATTAGTCTAACGCTTTAGACAGATAACATGAAAATTCACAACAAAAAATGAGATCCCTTAAGAAAACAATTACCTTGGTTTGATCGTAATGCTCCTTAGCTTGTTCGACTTGTTGCTTCACCTGTAAGAACCTCTTCTTCTCAGTTGCGAGCTCCTCCTGTAGTATCGCCTTCTGCCTTTCACAGATCTGGATCTTTTTGAGAATTTCGGCCTCTCTCTTCAAAGCCTCCTGCAAGCTGGCAGCCGCCTCAGCAGCCCACAACTTCGCAGCCTCCAGCTCTTTCCTCAGCTCGGCATTCTTCAATTGAAGCTCCCTAGCCTCAGCACTAGCCTTCTCCACTTGCGCAGCAGCCTTGGCCAAAGCAATCTCCATTTCGGCAAGCTTTTTCCGCGTATTCTCCTCTAAAGACTGCTTCTCCTTTTTTAGCTTGAGAACTTCCTCCTTCTCTTGTCGCAAGTTCTGTAGCTCCGGTTTGTCTTTACCCAACCTACGGGCTGCCTGCATCACCTTTTGTTGGGCCCAATCGGACCATTCTTGAAGTTGGGCCTCCAACTCCTTCACTCTCTGGACTAATTTTTGTATCATCTCGTCCATTTTGTCCTGTGGAACCCAGTTCTCACCCATCTTGTGAGAAGGGGTTGTTGCTGAAGCCAAAGCAAGTTCTGTGGTTGGATTGGGTAAAGAAGGGGGGGCATGGTTAGATGTTTTCACGGGCTCTTCACTTCCCACTGCCTTATTTAGCTTCATTAATGCATTCTTCATATTTACTGCATTGGAAGGATCTGGACTGGATCTTGATTTCTTGTCCAGGAGCAGACCACCCAAACCGTTCTGTTTTCCTGGCCGTATGACTGCTTTTGATCCAAACAAACGGCAGTTCTTCTCAAAGTGAACCGATTTTTGACGCAGTATGGATTCCCTCTTAGAACTACTCAAATGACCTTTCTTACCACCAGATGGCTTTCCTTCCGAAGGAGATGAGATAGATAAAGATGCGGTTTCCTCTATTATACAGCTCAATGAAGTCATTGACTTCTCCTTTGATGAATTAATAGTAGGGGAACCTTGACTCTGTGTGTTGCCGGATGCTGAGAATCTACCACAAGGTAAGCTTGGGATCCCTACCACAGTGCGCATCGCGGGCTCTACAGAGTTTTGAGGATAAGGCAACATAAGACTCGGCTTAATAGAACAATTCAGTTCAGGCATAGTTTGCGAAGAACTAGAGCTACCAGAGTTACACACTTGTTCTATCGGTGAGTTCTCTTCAATTCCCATAATGTTTGAGGGATTGCCTTCCACAGTACAAGCAACTGAAATTTTCATGTCATTAACCAGTAGAAGCCACATTGCATCTCCTCTACTGAAGGAAGGTTGGCAATCTCTCAAAAAACTAACCATCTCATCTAAAGCACCTCTCTCCATCCTCTTGAACTCTTCCGACAAATTCTCCTTCAAAAATGAATCCACTTCCTGCCCGCTTCTCAAAACTGCCAGCGCTTTATCTACGATATTAGATACAGCATCTTTACAACCAAAACAAAGCCCTGTATTCAACACAGAATTGGTAGCAATCTCCTCGGTGTACCCATAAGACATGACCATCTTGATCGCAGACTTAAATATCATGTCCAGGTTGCCTAAAACAGTCTCTTCGAGCTGGCTCTCACTTAAGTCATTCCAGTCAGCATCTAGGAATTGGTCCTGATCAAATTCTTCTCTGAGCGGAACACATGCACGGGTTCTACACGAATTGCATGTGTCCGAGTGGAGCTGTTCTCCATTATGGCTTTCCGGGTTCTGCTCCATTGGGTATGGAGCGTAGTTTGCGCAATCGGACTGAAATGAAGGTGTGTCCAAATTGGGTTCAGTGTTGGATGGGTCAGTATGAAACTTCCGTTTGTTTCTACTGCCTTTGTCTTGAACCGAGACCGGAGAGGCTAATGGACTACCTCCCCTAGCAACCATTGTTGCCATTTTTTGATCAAGCGAAATGAGTTTCGCAGGATAAAATTCTCAAATTCTAACAATCTTTGAATGCAGTACCGAAAATTCCAGTCCCAGATTAAAAAAAATTAATTAATTAAATAAGTACAAAGCCAACAAATTAAATGGATCGAATGAATCAAAATTGAATTAACAAAGAATTTACTAATGATTGAGAACTGGGTTAGAGCCAAACCTAGAACTGATGCATAACCCGACCAATAACAATCCAATCACCTGCCAAAAACAAAACAAACAACCTTGATTCAATCAACAACAATTACATAGAAAATTAGATCAGAAAAAAATTAATAAAAAATGTTAGATTAAATTGGTCAAACCCCAATACCCAGATGATGAAACAAGGATCGATTAACAAAACACAGAAATAGAGATGATCTAACAGCATTCAAGAGCTTGGCGCGATTAATAAATAAAACCCCAAAACAGAACAGATAAAAAAAAAATTGAATTTTTAATGAAAATTCGAGATCAGAAGAGAGTTTTAAGTTTGATGGGCAATCGGCTAAATGGAAGGAGACCCACCCGATATGAGCTGAAATCTCTGATGGGTTGATGAATGGATGGATGAATGGCGGGTTTGATGAGAGAGAGAGAGAGAGAAATCAGAGAGAGAAACAAGAGAGAGAGAGGGCTCTCATTTTTATAACCCTTGAATTGAGAGAATCCCTGCCTTTGCTTTTCTCTTTATAGGGGAAACATGGATTAATTTCCGTTTTTTTCTTTTCTTTTTTTTCCTCTCAATTTTTTCTTTAGTCTTTTTTGCTGAATTCGGTTTGGTTTGAGTTGGTTTTGGCAAGATTTTTACCACATTGGATGCAACAATGCTTGACCTATTAATGTTTTCAATGAATTTCCGTCACGGTATTCAGTAATATTTTTACTATTATAGTTCGAGAAGAAGAAAAAACGATGTTCTCAACTAGAAGAATAGTAGACAGTTCCGACGGAATATTTGCAGATCTGAAGAATTTCGTCGGTAATGTGTTCATTCTCGATGGACTTTTTTTAGGAATTTTATTCCATCGGGATAGAATGATACTATAAGGGTTATGTTTATCACTCATCAACGACGATTTCTGCAATTGGAACCACTACACAAACTTATTGTAGCCTCATCCTATTAATGCAAAGTGTTTGAGGGAGTGGTTCATAATGAAGGTATATGATATGCTGTGTTCAGGAAGAACACAATAACTCATTAAAAAGATGCAAGTGTACAAACGGAGGAACCAAATCTGGAGATGCCCTAGGCGCTCGCTGTGCTTGAAGGTATCGAGTTTGGTCTGTCATACTCAACACCGACAATTACAAAAATTTTGTGACTCTTCAAGCAAAATTGGTTAAGCCAGCAAATTTTGCATCTCCATGGCAAATATCTTTCCTTCCTTATACATTTAGGAGAGGGAAATCTCGTATGTAACTTTGTTTCCATAGTTTGGTCAGACATGCACGAATGAAACATAGAATTAAGTGACACATTATATGCCCGAAGAATTTTGTAAATTGTTTGTCTAGTATGGTAGTTCTATTCTAGATGCATTGTTTGGTGAGACATGCACCAATGAATATAGAATTAAGTGACACATTGTATGTACGAAGAACTTCGTAAACTTGTTAATGTCTGATATGGTAGTTCTATTCTAGACGCGTTTATGAATTTGCTTTTAAGTCAAGTTCTCTCTTATAGATTGTTGGTAAAAGGTCATGGCCTATTTTCCAAAATAATATAGTAATATGCACACTCGACTTGCGTGCCCGCTGATAAGTTAAGTATGTTGTTGTGAAACATACAAATCACCGACTTGATAAGTGCAATATGGCCAATAAATAATTTGTTTTTAATAAAGTACAAACCCCAAGAGTGTGTCTAAAGCTCATCTCATGTTTTAACATTTTCTTTTAGCTAGAAAGGAAGCGAAGCAAGAAAGCTCAACTATGAAGTGAACGAGGAAGACTTTTATGTAGAAGTTAATTCAAAACGATATTTTGTTGATTATGGGGGGAAATATGCTTACTTTGTTTCTTACAAGATTCAAATATTTTACAAAATGCACTAGCTGGTGAGGTACTTTCCTATGGGCTTTTTTTTATAAAAAAAATTGTTGCTTTCCATGTGTACTGGCGAAATTTTAAAAAAATCCCAAGATTTATATTCCTTTTTTCTTAATTGTAATTCTATTTTGATTTATCTTTATAGAGGTTTTTTTTTTTTTTTTTTTTTTTTGGGGGGGGGGGGGGGGGGGGGGGGGGGGGATTTTGAAGAGGGTAGCATATGAACTAAATTTTTTTGTTTCTCGTAATGAGTTGAACTAAAGCAGTAACTGTCTTTCATTGATGGCGTGCAAGAAGACACAACATTAATTATTGTTTGTAGTCATTGTACAATCACGTCAGCGAGTCTGAATCCATTCAACAAGATAGAGATTAAAATCATTGAAATTCTAGCTTTGGTATACTCAAGTAACCCTAGTGCTTCAACCGAGTCTGAGTCTTCCTATGACTACGCAGTCGTTGAGCTAGCCATCTTGAAAAATATAATCATTTTTTTCCTTTCTTGAAAAAAATACACTTGTTTTTTAAATTTATTTATTAATTTTTATTAAATTTTTATGTGCAGCATCATTCTTTCTCTCTTGTATTTATAATGCAAAATTAGTATGCAATTAGTACTACACAATTCCATAATTGTACTACTTGTATAATTTTCACATGAATAAACGAAGAAAGAGTGGTGATTATAAGCAATTAATACAAGCGTGTTTTACATGAGCTGCATATTCTCGAATTTACAAGTGTGAAGAAGGTAATAAGATTTTTTCTTTCAAACCCACTATGTCTTGCTTAGGTTTTTAACATATCTAACTCTAACAAATAAGAGCAGCATCTTCTCGAATTTACAAGTGTGAAAAAGGTAACAAGAATTTTTCTTTCAAACCAACTATATCTTGCTTAGGTTTTTAAAATATCTAAACTCTAACAAATATGCTTATCGAGACTTTCCCTAAAAAATGTACATTTTTACATTTGACCATAACAATGTGTGAGCCCCATTAGTTTGCAACATTGTTTGATTCCTGAAACCTTCATCCCTAAGAATGTAGGCCCATCAGATTGGAGTTTTGATACTTGACTCTAACAAATCTCTAATATTATAATGGGAAAAGGCCTTAATGTCATTTGTAAATCTACCAACGTGTGCATTGCACGTGCATAACTAATGTGAAGCAGGTCTCATATTCGAGTCCTCACTAGTCACCACATCAGATTTTTTACTTTAATTATTTTTTTTAATATATTAAATGTGCATCTAAATTACTATCTATTTATCTATCTATCTATAATATAATATATATAATAACCATTATAATGGAAGAGTTGGAGTTGTAAATTTACCTACTTACGTGCAACACACGTGCAACTCCAATTCTCCCATTGTAGTCTCCACATTTACTTTTAAAAATATATATAATTCTATTTATTAAGA